>CAKAOJ020000027.1:6202500-6630031 GCA_916701645.2 Sebastolobus alascanus | reverse complement strand
CAGCCCAAAATCTTCTTTGGACTGGCTGTACTGTGCTTTACAGAAACCCGTCTATACGGTTAGTTCGATTTGTTTTCTTTCTCTCTGTGGTTAAGTTTAGTCAGTTCTTTTCTTGTTTCCGTTCAACTCGGGAGGTCATCTCGACCACATATCACGTCTAATAAAACCACTTTAGAGTTCTGAAATAATCCCAAATCCTTCACTGTGTTTCCTGCATGGAAAGTCTGTGGAAGTTGTTTTTCATGCTGTGTTACAGGAAGAAACGGCTTCTTCAAAATGAATCCTTTAACTACACCGACTGAGTGCAGAAACCAGCAGGAAGGACAGAAACCAGAGGGGGAAAGATTGATGTGAACTTTAAAAACACTAGTAATTCCCTTTTAACTTTTCCAAAGAAGTATCTCTCCCCAGCTGTGTTTGTCTTCTGACAGATATAACGATAAGCTGCTCCACATGGGTAAACAAACATAACGTTTTGATGTCTCACACCATAAAAAAGTTTTACAGCAAATCCTGACGTGCCGCCAACATCCACCAACAGTCTACAGCAGACTACAGTGAACCAGACAGATGCTGCCTTCTATAAAACTCATGTGGAACAAAGTATCCCAAACAAAATTATATTACAATACACACGCAATGCAAACAAACTCAGAGCAATTAAATTATTAGATGTAATAATTAATAATAAAATAAATATATATATTATGAGGGGCAGGGGCTCTAACCAGGATGTAGCTTTCCAACAATTTAACCCTTCAGATCATCTTCACTAAAATGGAAAATGGATTTCCGTGTGCTACAAATGTTCTTAAATAATAATAATATTATATATATAATAATATATAAATAATAATTCTTCTTTTTTCCTTTTTAGTCAAGCTTGCTGCCGGCTGCCTGGCTCCTGCTGCTCCTCGGCTTTACTGTTCTTCTGGCTTTCACTGTGGCGAAGGACAAACATAAGAGTGAGTTAAAAAAATAATAATATCACACCTGTCCTCACCTGTCAGGAGCTTTTTCTACAAACTGCACTCACCTTTGGTACATTCCACCTGGGGTTTCTCCCACTGCCCGTCTGCCTTACAGCGAACCATCGGAGGGTGGCGCTGTCTAAACCCAGCGCTGCACTGATACCGGATGATGGAGTTGACCGGGTGTTCCTCCCTCTTGTTACCAAACATGCGGGCGTTCTCCACCTTCGGCGGGGCGCCGCAGAACACTGAGGACAGAACCAGAGGCGTCATATCAAACCATGTGTCTCTTGTATTGAGTATTTTCAGTATAGTAGGGAGCACTGCAGTAATCAAAACTACATGAAGGCAACACACCCCAGGCAAAAACATTGTATTTTCATGCACTGGTCAGAGATTTTTCGCTATTTTGCTCTAATAACTTCAGACTAGTGGAAAGAAAACATTCAAAATACACATTTAGGTGTTTATTTTACTACTTTGTCTATTTGCGTCTGTAGATTTCTCCTAAATTCAGCAAAAGTTAGAATGAATGAATGCCTCATTTGCATATTTAAACATTTAATTTCTGAAAAACTTGTAACACAAGAAATAATTGTCTTAATGTCAGTAATGAACTGGGGAAGTTTCATGGTTATATCCATTAGTTAAAATTAAGGCTGTCAAAGTTAACGCGTTAACGCAAATTTGTTTTAATGCCACTAATTTCTTTAACACATTAACGCAACTTGCGATTTTTAGGTTGTAACTTGCTCAGTTTTAAAGCTAGAGGGAAGATACTGGTATCATATGAAACTGAAATAAAATAAACTAAATAACGCTCCAAACTTACGCCAAATTTTGGTGAGGAAAAATTGGCATGGCCATTTTCAAAGGGGTCCCTTGACCTCTGACCTCCAGATATGTGAATGAAAATGGGTTCTATGGATACCCACGAGTCTCCCCTTTACAGACATGCTCACTTTATGATAATCACATGCAGTTTGGGGCAAGTCATAGTCAAGTCAGCACACTGACACACTGACAGCTGTTGTTGCCTGTTGGGCTGCAGTTTGCCATGTTATGATTTGAGCATATTTCTTTATGCTAAATGCAGTACCTGTGAGGGTTTCTGGACAATATCTGTCATTGTTCTGTGTTTTTAAATGATTTCCAACAATAAATATATACATACATTTTGCAAAAGCAGCATATTTGTCCACTCCCATGTTGACAAGAGTATTAAATACTTGACAAATCTCCCTTTAAGGTACATTTTGAATAGATTAAAAATGTGTGATTAATTTGTGATTAATCGTGATTACCTATTTTAAGCGATTTACAGCCCTAATTAAAATGTTACCCTATTTACCTGTAGTGTCTCCTAAATGTATGAAATTTAAAGGCTTTTGTGAAAGGACTTTTTTTCTCAGACTCTGAGTCAGAAATCTCCACTTCAGCAGCACTTTACATCCACCAAACTTCACAGTTCCATTCCTCTCTATATTCTGAAGGTTTATACTGAGCAGTTTGTTCATATATCATTCATAGCCTGATTTATACAACATTTTATTCCTAAAAAAAACAAGGCAACATTTTTTTTTTAAATGGCTGTTGACAGTATTTTCTGATTTATGGAGTGATAAAAATTGATATTCAAAATCCCCTCTGTAAAAACCTTTGGCTCAAATATGCCAACACATTGAAACAAAAATTTTTAACCTGGCTTTATCAAATGTTCACATTTTTGTTCTGGAAATGTATGCATATTAGCACATATTTAATAAGATAATGCCTCATTTGTATATTTAAACATAGAATTTCAAAAGAATTATAATACAAAAAACATTGTCTTAATGTAAATAATCAACTGGGGAAGATTCATAGTGATATCCATTAGTTAAAAACTTTACCCTATTCACCTGTAGTAACTCCCCATAATCAATACTTTTGATATAAACATGAGAGTTATCATGCAATTCAGATTTTTAGCCTGTTTTAGCTCTTATGCAGCAGGCAGATATACTTTCTTTGATAAACTGATTGTACGCTACCTCCCCAGCACCTAACAGCAGAGAGACAACGTTAGCAACTAGCTGGTGAATAAAGAGGAACGTCCAGTAGACCACATCTGCTGGATGTGTAATATCATAGTAACTTTATAAGGCGATAATATTCATGGCTATGTGCCTGTCACCTTATCTTGATGGGAGTTTTTTTACCTTTAGTGTCCAAAAATCAATCAACAGAGCTGTAAAGGCTTCGTTACAGATGTTAGGTCTGAAACCAACATACCTGTGCCTTTCTTGCAGGTGAACGGCAGGTTGTAGTTGCACGGCACGTCGTTCCACTGGCCGTTCTCGTGCCAGATCATCACCACACAGTCTTCTCCTGAGTAGAAGTAATTATCCGGCTGGTTCGGCCTCCAGTTCTCGTATTGCTGAAGAAGAAGAGGAGGAAGTGGAAACATACTTTACCACAACTACCTAGACAAAGAGAACAGGTAAGAGGGACCATAACGTTTCATTTGAATCTCTTACTGTCCGTTATTCTTTCACTCTACCAGGTTTAACATATTTTTTATTGAGCTACACTACAGCTACACTTTGTCTATCATATCTTATACCATACAACACTTTGATCTACAGTAAAAATCTCAACAACTATTGGACAGACTGCCATTAATCAGGGCCGGTTTAAGGCACAGCTCAGTATTTGATCCAGGCCCTGAAGAGTATCCTTCTGGGAGAGAAAAATCACTCTTTGAGCTGACCCCCACCTGTAGTCATACTGTATGCAACTTTTGACAAGGGGTCGCAAGTAGACTAAGTAGTTTTAGGGGTTTACAAACCAAACAGGTTGGAAACCACCACACTAGACTACACTATATACTTTAATGGAAGCAACACTCCAGTGTAAAGTCCTCACTCACCACAGGAGTGCCATCTGTCCAGCGGAAGTCATTCTCTACTGTCCTGTCATTCAGCCCGATCCACTGGTAGTCCTCTGCGTTTGCTGTGGGAGAAGAAAGTGACTTTATTTGTCATTGTATCCACCTCCATGAACACCCGCACACACATACACCACACATTGTGCACTCACAGTTGATAAAGTCCTGCTCCTCCGGGGTGATGATGCTGACCAGGTGGGCGTTCAGGTCCCGGCAGCGATGCTCTGCGTCCAGCCAAATCTCTCTGTCAGAGAACTTCAGGTAGCAGTTCCCCTGAAACTTAGTCCAACCGTCTTCACACACCTGCTCATCTGCAGCCGCAACACCAAGGAGTCAACATTCATTCAATGTATGGCACTATGAATGCACTTTCACCTAAATATACCTTTATATATTCAGTATAGTTTAGTATATTTTTCTATTTTTAGGGCTCCAAGATAACTAAGACAACTACAAATGGGTTGGAAAACTAAAGCACAGCATCTGATGATGAGAAGACTTTTCTGTGTTCTTATCATTCTTTCTGCTATGTCAGCGGTGTTAGTGTTTGAGCAGCTGATAAAGTGCTTGATATTGTTCACAACCCATGTAGTGTTTCAGTTTTACATATTCAGAACTTGTCTAGTGAGTCAGTGAGGAGCATATTTTCCCACCGCGATGCCCTCAGTCGGTCTGTCATCCAGTACAAGTCTGACGACGGCCAGTGTTTCCATCCTGACGTACAAAACAAACGTCCCAATGCAGAATGGAAAATTATACATAATGCTTCACTTCAGCTGGGAGAGCCCTGCCCAACTGTAATGTGATTGTGAATTTCCTTTTACTGTAACATTCAAAGGCTTCATTCATTCTCTTGCTCCACCTTAATAACTTTATTCAAACGGTCGGTTCACCCAAATTACATAAAATCACATTTTCCCACTTTCTGTCTGAACACACCTTAAAGGAATACCTCACCCACAGAATGACCATTTGTATATCAATTACTCCCTCTGTGTTACCTTCAATTCTTGAAGAAAACATTGTTTTTCTCTCATGCTTCCACGGTGAACGAAGAATCAGAAAACGGAGAAAAGTTGAAATGAAGTAAATGGGGGCCGCGTTTAACAACAGCAAGACTATATCAAAACATCCATTTACAAACTCTCACACAACTCCTGCTGTTTAATCCAAGTCTCATTTATCCAGTCGTATGCTCACTACTTCCCAAACGCATGCTTCTTCACTAAAACTTTACTATTTAAAACATTCGCACGGACGAGTAATGCACCTGCCTTTTGTTGCCTGTTTTGGTGAAGATTCATCAAGACTTTTTTCCGTTTTTTGATTCTCCATTCACCATGGAGTCATGCGAGAAAAACCTTTTCTTCAAGAATTCAAGGTAACACGGGGTGAGTTATTGATACACAAATGATCATTTTGGGGTAGTATTCCTTTAAGGACAGTTGTCATTGGAAGTACTTTACTACAGTACTTACTTCAATGTGTATAATGTTTTATGGTGGATAGGATGCTTGTGATAATACACCCTTCAGTTGGGTTTTTCAAATTTAATGTTCTCTCTTTGCATTCTAATATGGCATTTTTTTATTTCGCCTCCGCGCCCGCAACAGTCGTGGCATTATGTTTTCGCGTTGTCAAAGGTCAAAGGTCAGTGTGACCTCACAAAACAATTTTTTTGTCCATAACTCAAGAATTCATATGCTAATTGTGACAATTTCACACAAATGTCTAACAGGATAAAATGATGAAATTAAGATATTTTGAACAGACATGGATGTAAATTGCAACTTGACTGGTTGGTGGAGGCATGCAACTGCAAGGTGATAATTGTAATTGATAATGGAGGCAGATTTGCATCTTAAAATCAGTAGTAATCTTTGTAATAATGGGATGCTTCTCTGTGATGAATCTGTGATGATTTCACATGAACTGGATTTGCAGGTTCTGAACATGGCTATTTCAAACATAACCTAACCAAATCCCTTGAAATAATGTTAACTAATAATAGGCTGCCCGTTGGTCTTGGGAGTAACGCTTTGTTACTTCTCTAAGTAGAGAGCTAGTTAGCCAGGCATGCTAACGTCTAACGTGTAACGCTTTCTTTAGAAGACAAACACGGTTTAATCCATTTTTTACAGTGCCGCTGTGGGATTTTTATTTTTATTTTTCTAAAGAAAAGAAAATTACTCGACCCTCCAAACTCGTTTGAGTATTGCTCTTACTACTGTAGTACCACATGCTCATCACTTTTGCAACTTGGAAGGACTCCAAACCTGCCGTGCCCTTACAGTTGCGTTGCTATGACAATCAAGAAAGTGGCTTAACAAAGAGTCAATTGTTCACTGTTTTAAGCAGTAAAACATTGAACAATTACTGCAGTACTTGGTCAGCCAAATATGTTCTTTTTGTGATTGGGTTGAACTGACCCTTTAGATACTTTAATGTTTTTTTTTGCCAAAACAGGACAACAGGGTCCCATGGCAAAACAGAGACATCACAGCTACATGTTGAGCATCTTTCAACCGCCGGGCCACCAGGACGAGCCACGGCGAGTAATGATGCTGTTGTTGTTGCTGTTTTTGAGAGGCTGTTGTTAGTATTTATTAGCTGAAGCTGATCTCATACCGATGTCACAGCGTTCTCCTCCGTAGCTGGGCAGGCATAAGCATTTGTAAGAGTCTGCGCTCTCCACACAGGTCGCTCCATTGTCACAAGGGTTGGGATGGCACACATCTACCTCTGCAAAAAAGGGGGCGGGTTACACTACTATTTCAGCATGGGGGGGGGGTGGGAGGTTGGCCAGCAAGGTGTGATAGAAGGACTATCACGCCTCAGGACCGAGAAGTTAGTGAACAATACTGTAGCTGCTGCAACCTCTGATCCAAATTAGACTTACTGCACACGGAATCATCATCTATGTCTCTTTGTTTTTGATCAATCTTATTATTTGAGGTCTTTAACGTCACCAAATGATGATGATATTCACTGAAATATACCACATTTCTGCAAAGAGACTAACTTATAATTGTAATATCTGCAGTAAGTTTATGTTTGAATCTGTGGTTAGTTGCAGCAGAAGATCAGTATTCAAATTCCAGAGAGAATCCATATGGTGCCAGAAAGCACATATGTTGCCCCGGGTTTAGCATGCATACAGCAGAGCGGAGGCGGCGTACTGGCACTGCAGAGCAAAAACAACATATAGGCTGAAGACAACTGTGATAACACGTGTGACACGGAGGCTGTACAACCTCAGAGCAGAGCGGATACGTATTTGACAAGCACCCAAACAACAAACACAGAGACCCATAGCCAGACACAGACATCATGAACACAAGGAAATCACAAAACAGTGATTATGATGCGAAACACAATCAGGGCAGAACAGCAGGGAGAGAAAAAAGATTTTTGTTAAGTCTAGTAATACTGATTCATGAACAGTCAATATAATCACAACCAGTTAAATATGTTTCTGAAAATATAATCGACAAGCTGATTAATAAACAGAATGCAGACCAACAATATAAAACATGCAAAGTGCTCAACAAACAAAGACATTCAGAGAAACGCAAGTGTGTTAAACCACAACATCCTCATTACCATCAACATTAAATACAGTTTTCAGAGAAAGAAAGGAGAAGAGTGAAAAAATGGCACTTAAAGGTCCCATATCCTGCTCATTTTCAGGTTCATACTTGTATTTTGTGTTTCTACTAGAACATGTTTACATGCTGTAATGTTGAAAAAAAACTACTTTATTTTCCTCATGCTGTCTGCCTGAATATACCTGTATTTACCCTCTGTCTGAAACGCTCCGTTTTAGTGCATTTCAACGGAATTGCAACGGGATTGCGTTGCTAGGCAACAGCTTGGGTCCATGTTTACTTCCTGTCAGCTGACGTTATTTACATACACTGCAACAGGAAATAAACTGGGACACATTTAGAATGTTTACGCTTAAAACCGTGTAAATATTGTATATTTGTGACATCACAAATGGACAGAAATCCTAACGGCTTGTTTCAAATGCCCAATTTCTGAAAACGGACTGTGTGTATTTCTCCGTATATTGAGCGTTTTGATAGTTTAACAGTATTTACAAAGAACTTAAACGTGCTTTATAATATAAAAGACATGAAAATCTCACTTTTTACAATATGGGACCTTTAATGCAAGCGTTTTTGGACTTACTGTGGCAGACAGCTACCCCGTCCTCTACTTCGCATGAAGCTGAAGCATTACCACAGGGGCTGGGTTCACATGG
This sequence comes from Sebastolobus alascanus, assembly GCA_916701645.2. Classification (NCBI taxonomy): domain Eukaryota; kingdom Metazoa; phylum Chordata; class Actinopteri; order Perciformes; family Sebastidae; genus Sebastolobus; species Sebastolobus alascanus. The sequence goes on along the minus strand of CAKAOJ020000027.1, from coordinate 6,621,864 downwards.
GTCAAAACCACCTGGAAAAAACAGGTGAAATCATTCAATGACATCCACTAGTACTCTTTTCAAAAGAGAGATTTCTCAATCTTCCAAGTGCTGCTGAAGGCATCCTCCCTCCAGTTTTCATCAAAATCCATGTTTACGTATTTTTGTACTGTAATTTTGTAACACTTGAACACAGCTCCAAGATGCATCAACCTTAAAGTATCATCACAGCAGTGGTGCTGTGATGCATTTATTTCTAAAGTTACAATAGTTGTTGTGTTTTTAATGCAGCACTGTAGGTTTGGTTCTGTTGATGATGAACTCTGCCAGAAACCAAACAGACGAGTCAACATCTGCTAAAACTGATCATGTGTCAATCATGTTAAAGCTGATGAAGAATCAACAAATAGTACCTTTGCATGGTACTTTAAATGTCTGTAAAGCAGGTTTAAAACCTCTAGCCTGAAACTGAGTGGGCTGTAATGGACACTATGTTGCTATAAATTCACACTTGATCAGTTTTACAAAACATTTCATAATGATAGAAGTCAAAGCAAGTGGGCAGATGATATTTAGAGAAGATGGTTTTGCTGTTTGTGGAACAGGAATAAGGGTTGACTTTCTCCATATTGAGGGAACTAGATGCAGGTCAGTGTCTTTTGGTGGGAGCATTTCATTTAAGACATGGCCCAAGATTCTGTCTGGCCCTTGTCTTTTATGGCCCTTTAAAAACTCTTTCAGCGTCCTGCAGTTCGATCAGCTGTTTTCCCATCCTTAAATTACTTCTTTTGATCGAGTCATTGGTTAATCAACTACTCGTTTCAGCCTCCAGCAGTGAGCTGTGAAGATACATCATCCCTCTAAGTTTGATCTCAGAAAACAGGACAACAAAGTGTGAAAAAAGATAATATTTTACAACTAATGAAATGATGAAAAAAAATAAGAGTAGGTTGACCTACCCTCCACTGATTCAGTTTCTTCAACAACGCCTGGTGTCTGCACAGAGGCTGGTGTAGCTGCAGTGGGAGGAGCAGCCAGTCCAGCGGGGGCGAGCACAGGGGGGACGTCATCAGGGGTCTGTGGTCGTTCAGCCCCACTAACGGCCTCCTCTGGCCCTGTGGTGCTCTCTGTCAGTGCCAACTCACTGGATGGAGAGGGCACCACCTCCACCTGTGGCAGATCTCCAGAGGAAGCTCCTGAAGAAGAGCCGCTGTCTGTGGACAAACTGTTGTTACTGCTACTGCTTCCTTCTCCGCTGTACTCCACTGACCCATGTCCATGCTCCATAGACAATTTAGTGTCTCCGGATACCTCTGTTATAAAATCCCCGGTCAAAAATGTAACACTGCCTTCTTCTCCACTCGTTGAGGACTCAGATCCAGACATTCCTGATCCAGACATTCCCGATCCAGACACAGAGAGGAAACTTGAGCTTCCAAATCCCGACAAATGTCCACCACTTCCCTCTCCAGAGCTGTAGAGTAAAGACCCAGAGGCCTCTTGCTCTCCAGAGGATGACACTGTAAGTTCAGTGAACCCTGACCCCTCTAAGGTCACACCTGAGAAGAACTCAGAGCCACTTCCAGAGGCTGAGCCACTGAGAATCCCAGATCCTGAAATGTCTCCAGAGCCACTGAAAGCCAGTTGGCCTCCACCAAGCTCATGCTCCTTGTGAGTAATAGGGGTGGACGCGTCGATCAGTTCACCATCTATCAGTAAGATCTGAGCGTCCCCACTTCCCGAAAGCTCTCCTGAGTGTCCACTAGCACTTCCAGAGGAGAATCCTGATGGGAAACCACTGAACCCGGAAAAGTCCTGGCCGGTGATGACACCGGACGACATGCCACTCTCCCCAGAGCTGAAACCAGACGGGCCCGAGCTACCACTGAACGCTCCAGAGCCTGATTCAGATGAAGGGAAGATAAAGATCCCTGTGCTACCCTCTCCGGCTTCTTGGAGTCCTCCTGAAGCTGAACCCTCTCCAGACACAATGCTGTCGCTGCCTGAAAATACAACAGTGATGCCGGATCCTTCTCCACTGAGACCTGATCCAGAAGCGTCTCCACTGCTGAAGCCCGATGCTCCACTGGGCAGTTCAGCACTGGCACTGCCGGCCAGGTCTCCAGAACCAGACAAGCCTCCAGAACCAGACAAGCCTCCAGAAGCAAACAAGTCTCCAGAAGCAGACAAGTCTCCAGAAGCAGACAAGTCTCCAGAAGCAGACAAGTCTCCAGATGCAGACAAGTCTCCAGAAGCAGACAAGTCTCCAGAACCAGACAGGGCTCCAGATCCAGACAAGTCTCCAGAGTGGCCCCCAGAGGCACCACCAACTACAGACCCTGAGCTGAAGTTTGCTGAGCCTGAGCCTGAGCCAGAGCCTGAGCCCGATGTCTCCACAGTGCTGGGAGAGACGATGGAAGGAACAGCTAAAGGGACATACAGAAAAAAGAGTGAGGGACATTGGAAATAAAAGGGACATTTGTACAAGTAAGAAAGTAATTTGTTTACGATTTAAATCTAGCTTACCATGTCTCAACAGATCAGTAGTTGATGTTAGGTTAATGAGGGCCTCCTGGATATCTGTGATGTTCAGTCCAGTTTCATTTGCAATAAGTAGAATAGCCGCTGCCCCAACAAGAGAAAATGATGAATGAATGGTCATGAAAATAAATATTCTGAATGCCCGTTAGATAACAGTCAATTGTTTACCTTTGAAACAGTATGCATCAAATCTGGCGTCAGGTTCATGGAGGCTTGTCTGGCTTGGGTGAGAGTACACGGTGTGTACTCCTGATTTCCCAGCTCCACACTCAGTGCGGGGGTTGTTGATGGGATAGCGGACGCTACGATCCACCAGCCAGCCGGCACGGCACTTGTCGAGACCGATTTTCCAGGCTGCGTGGAGCTCTCCGGTGGAGGCCAGTACGCCGTTGTGCTCTTGACAGCTAGAAGCAGCCTCGTCGTAGGTGAATCCTTCAGCGGAGCCCACGTGGAAAACCTCACCTGTGGAGCAGATGATGAGGAGACGTCAAGATGGTGAAAAAGAAACAAAATGACATCAAATAATGAATTTATACAGTAGCAGTGTAAAAAGTGGGATAATGCCTGTTCATGTTGATTCACCCAGTCATCTTGTGCATGATAAAATTTAGTTGCACTAAATTTTAATTTCATAATGGCAAATGAATCACACATATTTTATCTGTTCAAAATGTACCTTAAAGGGAGGTTTGTCAAGTATTTAATACTCTTATCAACATTGGAGTGGGCAAATATGCTGCTTTATGCAAATGTATGTATATATTTATTATTAGAAATCAATTAACAACACAGAACAATGACAGATATTGTCCAGAAACCCTCACAGGTTCTGCATTTAGTATAAAACAATATGCTCAAATCATAACATGGCAAACTGCAGCCCAACAGACAACAACAGCTGTCAGTGTGTCAGTGTGCTGACTTGACTATGACTTGCCCCAAACTGCATGTGATTATCATAAAGTGGGCATGTCTGTAAAGGGGAGACTCGTGGTAACCAGAGAACCCATTTACATTCACATATCTGGAGGTCAGAGGTCAAGGGACCCCTTTGAAAATGGTCATGACAGGTTTTCCTCACCAAAATTTAGCTTAGTTTGGAGCGTTATTTAACCTCCTTTGCTACAAGCTAGTATGACATGGTTGGTACCGATGGATTGCTTAAGTTTTCTAGTTTCATATGATGCCAGTATCTTCACTCTAGCTTAAAAACTAGAGCCCGCCACAAGCTAAAAACCGCAAGTTGCGTTAATGTGTTAAAGAAATTAGTGGCGTTAAAACAAATTTAATGTGTTATTATCGTGTTAACTTTGACATCCGTAGTAATTTTACAAGCTAAACAATGTTTTCTTCTTACCTTTGAGCCCATCAACGTAGCAGTACACATCATATCTCTCGCCTGCTGGCCTCAAACCATTTGACCGAACTCCAGGTTGATCCCCCAGATCTCCAGCACACCCGTCTCGAGGGGAAACAATGGGATACCTAGAAAAGAGAAGTCGTGATGACGTATTGTGTTTGGGACAAGAATCTGTCTACCCGCTCTGCAAAAATATTTCAGATTTACCTTACAGTCTGGTCCAGTACCCATCCTGCATCACACCGGTGATATCCGGCCTCGTACGCTGCCTGCAGCTGCTCCGGCGTGGCGATGGAGGCTCCGACACTCTGGCAGGCCAACTTGGCCTCGACGAAGGTGAAGGCATAGCGGCTGGAGCCTGAGCGATAATGGAAGACCAAACCTGCACAGAGAAACAAGGGACTTTATTATTAGGAACACTTTCTATGTAAAGTTCCTGTTATCATAACGGGGATCAGAGGTTCAGTATCACTGACCAGTTGGAGGCATCACAAAGCCTTTGCTGGGCGGCTTTATGTCTGTGTTCACAACGGTAGGCTGCTGAGTCTCAAGCTCTCCGACCGCCTCGCTCTCTGTTGGCGTTTTCCAGAAGAACATCTCTGAGCTCAGCCTCACCCTGGCAACACTCGGCACAACGCTCTCCTCTCCTGTGATGCCTGAACCTTCCTCATCAGGGGAATCTGGAGGTCATTGAGGAGAGAGATTAGTGAGAAATCTTTATTCTCTTGTTATCATATTCTCTGTTCCACAGTGTCAATCTGCACAGAAGTTTACTCCTCAGACAATAGCTCCTTCCGCCACCCCAAACTTTTAGTAATGTTGTCTTTACTAAGATTCAGTGTTCATGCATTTGTTCGTTAAGGGAGGATTCGGTCTCCCAGCAGAATCCTCTTCGATGCTGAAAGCTCCCTCAAAAAGTACAGTCTTTTCTGCAAAATCAGATAGTATATCTTTTACTATAAATGGTCAATCTCTTGGCATTAGAATCTTTGACTATCTACTCAAAAACGTGTGTATATTTTCGTTTAAAACACCTATAACTACCCAAAATTAAGCAGGACTAGCTCCTCAACCACAAGGCATATATTTCATCTCATTTGAAAGGTAAGAAGCTAAGGAATATGAATAAATTGTAAGTAAATTAAACTATATTACCATGGAGATCACAATGTAGGGGCAATAAAAAAGAATATATTGTTTTTTCCTCGCCTAGTATAAAATATTACTTTCAAAGGCAATACCACCATTAAAACCAAGATCCCACAGACAATGATGCAACTGAATGTGTTCTACTAATCTTTGACTACAACTGTAACTACACATTTGATGAAAATACACTAAAATACAACATTTATTATACAATTTATAAAGATATGCTCAGACGCTCTCCATATTTTGCAGATTTCAGGGTGTGACTGTAAAATGTGAAGTTTGACGGCTACGTTTCACCCGCTGTGTGATAGGAGGTGCATTTAAGGTCCATTGGAAAGCTCAAAATTTCTAGTTTCCAATGATACCAAGCATGAAAGAGTAGATTTACGAGAAAATTATTGCTGATCCTTTGATCACAACTTGTTCTTATATTTGCAAAGTTTATTTCTGTACAACTTTATAGTTAAAATACTTCGTAATAAGACATAGTTTGGGCTACATACACTTGGTTTACGGATTCTCAAAGCTTGAGACCCCAGGTTTTTCAAAACGGTATAACATTCATATGTTCTATAAATATATGATTATGAAATAACAATGTTTTGTAACTACGTCACATGTTGCCCCCGGTACTGGGGGCTCTCGGGTTCTCGGGTGTTGGCCCACCTGTGTAGCAGAAGGCGTCGTAGCGGGACTCAGGAAGTGGGTATCCTGTCTGGTTTGTGTAGAGGTAAACAGTTCGCACCCCCAGCAGACCCCCTCCACACTGCGGCAGACGGGTGTTGATGGGGTAGCGGACGCTCCTGTCTCCCAGCCAGCCGGCGTTGCAGACGTCCATCCCTTCCTGCCAGGCCAGGTAGAGCTGACCGGTGTTGGCCAGCTGAGCTCCCTGATTGGAGCAGGCCACCACGGCCTCAGAGAAGGTGAACTTCTCTGCAGAAGCGGTGTAGAAAACTCTTCCTGTATCAGATAAGAGAGGTTCATCTCAGTAAAATAATCAAAGAATGAGCTTAAAACACCCACAACAGTCACAAACAGAGACATTGCAGCGTTGATCTCATCTCAGTGTACCTGTCATCTTCTCAGTGAAGCAGTAGACATCATAAGTCTCATTGAGCGTTCTCACTCCGTATGTCCTGACGCCAGGCAGATCCTCTTTATCACCTCGGCAGTTCGCACGAGGACCATTGATCGGGTACCTTTGGTTAAAGTAAATTAAAATAAGCTTCGGTGTCCAATATGAAATAATGTAGGTCATCATTATCAGAATATGAACTTGCAAACAGGGACTCTGTTGGAGCTCTCAAGCACACACTGGCCATGTTTTCATGAAATTGTCAAGTGAATTTTAAGCAGTATAGGCTACGCATGGCTGTAAACCGCCAGTAAACAGAATAAAAGAAGTAGAGGTTGCGAACCAGCAACAAAACAAGTCGCCTTGGCCGTCTAGAACATGTAAGGTAGAAAAATGCTCTCCAGGAATTTGTTTCAATTGGGAAAGTGTTCATCGTTCTTTTAAGTCAGTTAGTATTGGCCGTGTTTCATGTTGTCCGGAGACGAAAACAAGCATTCACATGTTATAGGAATGTCCGGTAAGACGCCGTCAGCGGAAACTAATGGAGTTAAATGTTTGTTACGTCAGAAATTATTTGGGAAAGGCGTTTCCATGATCCATTGAGCACATCAACTCTTTTTCGACAAAGATAAAAACCACCTCAAGCGAGCGTAAAAAATAAAAAAGTTTCATCAAATTTTGCCGTTTCCATAAAAAATGTGTATAAAAATATGTGAATGGAAAAACAGCTAATGACATCTAACTGCCTCTGTAGTACAGCGACTTTAAAACTATCGAATCTACCTTCTGCTTTTCACAACATCCCTGTTTGTTTGCTTTTCCTCTGGCTTTGAGTTCGTCAATGCCGCGCTGATGACAATGAACTCTGAGATGTTGGAACATCCCTGAACGCACCACAAAGAAGTGTTTTCGTCCTTTCTAACAATGATGCAAATATGCAACACAACTTTGATTAAAAAAAACACATAAAAAAGTGAAATATTTTACAGCGCTTTGAAATTAGATTTTACTGTTTTGCTGTGTTTAAAGTTTAAACTAATGAAAAACAAGGACTTCGTTGAAAAAATATTAATTGTATGCTTTGGAAAGTGTCTGGCACGAATAAGGGTGGGAAACGCCAGCTGTGCCGCTTTTTTTTCTTTCCAAGGTCATTGGAAGGTTGCGCTCCTGTTGCGCAACCTCCCAAGCACCAACCAACTGATGACGAAGTTGCGGTAATTTAGCAGGAAGCCTCTCTGACTAAACTAAACTCAATCAAAACAAAGATAAATGTCTTTCCAGCACCGTAAATCCCTCACAGTAGCTTTACACATAAAGTATACAATTGCCATTTGGATGGCAAGTATCTTAGGCGTTTGTTGGAGACTTTTATACAGTATATTGTTTTTTTGCTACTTGTTTGAGAGTAAAGTTACAACCCTGACTGTGTCCTGTTGCTCGACCCGCTGTGTTAAACAGAGGAAGTAGAGAGTTGTTGACAAACCGACCTGACTGTGTGGTCAGAGAGCCAGCCAGCGTCACACTGGTCGAATCCATCATCGTAGGCCGCTTGAAGCTGTTCAGGTGAAGCCACGACCGCACTGTTCTGGGTGCACGCCGCCGTCGCCTTTTCAAAGGTCAAAGTGTAGCGTCCCATGATGGGCCGGTAGTGGAACACCTTACCTAGAGAGACAAACAAGTACTTTAGGTACAGTACAAGTACACAGTACTCAGAAATCCTCCAACAGGCCACACCTACAAGGATTTGGCAACCAATTAGAGTAAAACAGTATGAAATATTACAAGACAATAACTTATTTCCTGGATATTCAGATCTGTTGCATCTGCTCACAGACGTTATGTGACACTTTAAGCTAATTTTCATACCTTGAACCTGCACCTGGACGATGTCGTGGTTGTCCTCGATGCCTTGCTGAACCTCGCAGCGGTAGACTCCCGAGTCGCTGGACCGCAACTCGGATATCTTGATGCTGGCGTCTGTAGAGGTCATGGGGTAGCCCACCAGATGAACTCTGTCCAGGTAGCTCTCGCTGATGCGCACCTGTCCTTCCACGGCCACCAGGATAGTCGTGACGTTTTCTTTGGTGACGAGGCTCCATTTGATGCGATGGGCGAGGGGAGCGATGGTGGGAGCTCCTGGGTCGGGGACAGTGTGGTCCTACGGGGGGAAACAACAACACCATTCACCACCAAGTTCAGTCCGCTCTCCGTACACAATTAAAACTTCTGTAACTTACTGCACACAAACATAAACTGTTGCCTATTTGTACATCCAGCAGACTCAGAGCAACATTGTCAACATCATGTCTTTGTCCTCTTAACGTATTTAAGTCCAATATTCATTCTCCTTTTTGCTCTGTTTTTGGTTTCTACCAACTCCTGAGGAAATATCTGTCTCTTTAGTTGCTGGATGTTTAACATTCTTCACCAGCTAATCTCTAACTGTGCCTGTCTCCCATTTGGTGCTGGGCAGGGAGTGTACGGTTGCTTTATCAGAGCCTGCTGATGGAAACAAAGTTAACCCTCTGAGACCCACAATAGACCTGTTTCTGTCCTTTTTAGGGGGGTACAGGGGGTCTTTAGGGGGTCTTTAGGGGGAGATAGCAGGTCAACAATAGATACCACATAGAAGTGGTGTAAATCATCTGAAAGCTGGGAACCTGAAAATTAATTTGAGATGCGGCTCAGCAACATGTGTCAAATTGTTCTAGTCATAAATTAGAAATAAACATGAATTGATTAATTAATTAATTAATTATTTAAAATAAATTGTAAAAGTGTATAAGGGTTTAGAACATTACAACTCATAAGTTGTTGCAGCAACTTTTGGATTGACACCATTTATTACACAGATTTGGTGTTTTAATTAACCGAGAATTGATATAAATGATCATTAATCCCTCCAAAATACCACATAAGGACACCATGACCTTGAGGAACACCATAGAAAAAGACATGCTGTGATTTGGTATCAAAACCTTTTGACATTTGGAGATTTTTTCAAGAATTGCATTTTTCTGTGATTAGATGGCGAGCACTTCTGTTGTGTAAACTGCTCAGAAACCCCCTTATTGTCAATCTAGCTAGGAAAGCCATCCATCCTCTGAATGCTCTAGGACTTTAGTTTGTGTTAGACAGTAAAGTAGGTCGGGATTGCCCGTGATCCTGCGGGTCTCAGAATGTTAATGTGAGCACTGAGACTGAAAAACCTGCAGAGTTAGGTGATGATTCGTCATTACGATCAACCCCTTTTACATTTCATGTAGTTTGATTCAGTGTTAATATATTGATACCTGAATATTTTAATTATGTAAACAGTGGCTTTGTCCACAATCTGAGAATGCAAATCCAAATATATATTGTCTGGAATATACAGTGGACAACATACTGTTTTTTTAAAAGAAATAAAAGCTGATGATTACACACCTTGAAGTAACACGGTAGTACCAGCGATGCTCCCAGTAGAGGACGCTGTGGCTCCTCCAGAGGAATACTCACACACAGCACATCCTCCGGGTCTGTGGAGGAGATAACATGGCAGTGACATCATTGAGGAGAAGACGACCGCACGCTAAGCTCCAATAATTTTTTGGGTCAAAACAAAAGGCATCTAATAAATTAATGAAATCATAAGATGCACCTCATACATATGCTTTCTTACCCATTGAGGAGTGCTCATCATAAATGTAATCAGAGGCTGCTGAGGTGACATGTAGACACACAGACAGCAACAGGATCCACCTCACAATCATGTTTTACCTGAAATTTAAAAAAGGAAAATTACCAAAAATCCAAGTAAATATGATCAGGAGTCAAACTCTGTGTAACATCATCACACAGAACATTAAGAATTAAATCAATCTCAATATATTTTATTTTCCTACAGACCATATTCAACCTCTCAGATGTGTCATCACATCACCTCCCACTGATAATGGGATGTAAAAGTGGAAACTGAAACATATAAAATGTATTTAATGCTATTTCTGTTGTGGCTAATTCAGTTAATAAAATGTAAAAGAGAATATTTTCTCATTTAAGTGCAGCAGTGCATGAAAATATAATGATAACAAATAAAGGTTTGAATTTGAATTTATTTATTTTATTTGATATGGACAATGCAGTTTAACATAGTTCCAATAGAGAGCATGAAACGAATGTATAGAGGACGGAACCTGCCAAAATAAAAAAATAAAAAAAATAAATGACTCAATGAATGAATAAATATTTCATTAAATGTAGCAAAAATAATATTAAAAATAAATGTAGCCATTAATTAATTGATAAAATGTGACATATATTGATATTTCTGTTTTAATTCCCTTATTTATTTATTTTTCTGTTTAATTTCCCCATTTATTTATATATATATGTATTTATTTTTTATTCATTTTTAAATGTATTTGTTTATTTATTTATGTTATTTATTTATTTATTATTTTGGTATGTTTTGTCCTCCATACTGACATGCTGCACAGAAGGTTTATAGCTGTATTACTAAAAGAATTGTGTTTTTATATTTAATTTTTTACTTAATCTCAAGTCCGTTTCACACCGACTGTAATCTATTCATCCATTCACTGCCCCATCTAGATGAATATATCTGATTTTTGAGTGTTCTGTTAAATTAATTATTTAATTAAGTCTGTTAATTTACGCATTCACACATCGGCAACTTTTTCTATTGCCAGCTGTCCTTCCTGCATTTGGCAGATTCAACTGTGTTACTATTAGTCTGGATTATGTTTTTAACTTCTTCGTATTTGTCTAATATTATAGTTCGCTCTTGGTTTGTAAAATATGCTGCTCTGCTGACAGTAGACTTGTCCATGTCTGTGATTGGTCAGATGCTGCAAACATCACCCCTTTCATGTGAACGCGCTCGTAGCCAGACTGAGAAACTCTGGGTTGATTTACCGAGTTGATAACCACCTTCGTAGGACCGCTTAGCGGGATATCGTTTGTTAGGGTTAGTTAAGCCAGATAAGGAGAAGATACCCTGGGTATGTTGAACTTGCTTCGTAGTACAGGCCTCTGGAAGTCCTCCATAAAGTTAAATCCATTCATTGGAAACACATGATGATGCTGAGCTACAGTTTGAACACTGTAAATCATTACACTCAAATCCAAATGAGTCATTTAGCTTCAACTCAAAGTTTGTCTTTGTGTTTGAAGGCCACACCTCCACCTTTACAGTCTCAAACACACATGATTCCAGTTTTCCTCCACAAAAGCTGCACAGCAACCACATCTCCCAACGGAATAACACACAACAACAACACATCTCTGTAAAGTCCACGTGCCGGCTGAGTGATTCCAACACTCGCTAACACAGAAAACAAAGAGCTCCAGTTCTTTCAGGAGTAAATGTTGTTGCTGTTATTCCATCTGAGCAACACTTCCTGCTCCTCCCTCCTCCTTCTACACTGAAAGACTGAGAGACTTTTCCCAAATTCAGTTTGTATATTTGTTCAGATTCTTTTATACATGAACACAAATGTGTGTTATCAAATATACTGAATGCCACAGACATCTTGGTATGTCTTATCACTACAAACTGCCTGTGTGACCCCACAGTCTTTAACTGAAGTTTTGAGGTACTTGCTGAGTACATCTTACTGCTAATAGTACTCCAGTAAAATTATAAAGGTACTTTTTGTTGAAATTTAGTAATTTTCCTTCATTATTACTTTAACTTTTTGACGTTTGCTACTTTTACTTGTTTCTTTTAAAGCCCCTGAAAACGTGGTTTCAAATAAAATCCCCTGAAAATTGAGCTTCTTAGCAATAAACACATTGGGTTTTTTTTGCCAAAGTTGCAACAGTTACAGAGACATTTCTGTATTTATCTTATGGCTACTTGCACCAATCAGGATTTAGTAACATTCGAATCAGTATCTGTAACACTAAATCCACTTTTTTTTCCACTTTATTACACAATCAGTTGATCCTGGTCCCAGTCGTGTTGAGGTAAAACAGGGTGTCGAGTGGCTCTTTAACTCGTAATAAATGATATATAAGCATGTTTTTTTCGACACTTTAACTCTGATTGCTGTTTATTTATGAGTAAATATTTAATGTTATAAAGAAATATATCAAAGCTAGGGCTGTCAAAAGTAACACGATAATAACGCAAATTCATTTTTATGCCACTAATTTCTGTAATGCATTAGCACAACTTGGGATGTTTACGTTGTAGCGGGCTCAGTTCTAAAGCTAAAGAGAAAAAACTGTCATGGCCTTTTTCAAAGGGGTCCCTTGACCTCTGACCTCCAGATATGTGAATGTAAATGGGTTCTATGGGTACCCACGAGTCTCCCCTTTACAGACATGCCCACTTTATGATAATCACATGCAGTTTGGGGTCAAGTCATAGTCAAGTCAGCACACTGACACACTGACAGCTGTTGTTGCCTGTTGGGCTGCAGTTTGCCATGTTATGATATGAGCATATTGTTTTATGCTAAATGCAGTACCTGTGAGGGTTTCTGGACAATATCTGTCATTGTTTTGTGTTGTTAATTGATTTCCAATAACAAATATATACGTACATTTGCACAAAGCAGCATATTTGCCCATTTAAATACTTGACAAATCTCTATTTAAGGTACATTTTGAACAGATTAACTATGAACAATCATGCGATTAATCATGATTAAATATTTCAATCGATGGACAGCTTTAGTTATTATTGAAGGAAAGAATAAAAAACATCAATATAACAGCTTATTGACGTACTATGTTCTCTAACTGCCGTTATAATTTACCCAACTTTAAGTTTCCAGCTTCTTTAACTTTCTTCAAACACTTTTTGAAACCTGGTGGGAGTGTCTCTCCAGGACTGAGCAGCGGTGTTTGGACTAAGTGACAGTTCATTAGCAGCTGAGCTGTGTGTGAGCCGAGCCGGTGGCCGACTCCACACTGAGCTCATTCAGCTGCTGGTGAGGTCCACTCCCAGAGAGACCGGGGCCCATAACACCAGATCTGTTCCCCCTGAAGCCCGTATGGCAGCTCTGACGACATCAGGGCCTCTGTAAAAACAGCAGCCTTTCCATCACGTCTCAACACTGCCAACATTCAGGCCGCAGACTCGGAAAAGTGTGAGACATGATGGGAGGAGTCGAGGGACGAAGGTGTGGCCCTGACGGGGCTTCGATCATCACCTGTCCATCTCTAAAATGTTGCTCTCTACATTTCTTACATGATAAAAACTACAAACTACAAATTCCTGTAAGACTCCTACAGGGATGCAGAATATGTTGGTGACCTGTTGTAGTCAGATTTTATAGATTTATTGACTTCCTGCAGTTCTTTCATCAACACCAGCTGTTTGTAAATCTGCTTCATAATATAATCAATTTAAATATAAGAGTGTGGTACTCCATAGTGAGTTATACTGACTTTCTGATGCTTTGTGGTACCAGAAAATGTACTTTCATATCATATTTAGCATATATAATTGTTGTTATATGTTTGTTTGTCCACTATCAAGTAATTTTGGTTTTCAGATTGGTTCAGATTTAGTTTTTGTTCAACTTATTCTCATTCAGCGGTTCGTATGATAAAAGTTATTCCTCCTTTTTCGTTCGTTTTCCTACGAATGTCCAGCAACACGTGTCAATTTCCGCTTGTTACTTGCATACGGTCTTTTCAAAATAAACTTGGTTAGGTTTAGGCAAAAAAACTACGCAGTTAGCAAATAAATCAACGTTAACTTCTGGTTTCACACGGGACACGAACACCGGTCTCCTGGCGAAAGTCCGATATTTTTTGACCCACTCATCCACCTCGAGCTCGTCCCAATGCAGCGTTCGCTGCTCTTTATATTTCCTGATTCCCCATTATTTTGTTGGATATATACGATTTACAGTGCATTACTTTTCATCGGTATAGCTATAAATAGTGTATGAGAACAGCCTGTTTAGTTTGTTTCATTTATTTTCCATTTTTTTTGGCTATTGTCAGATGTTTTTTTGTCAATTTTTATTCAAATGGTTTTTATTCTATTTATTCTATAAATTACACAGACATGATGCTGAGTGACTGATTGTCCAGTAGATGCAAATATCTGCTTTGAAGTGAAAAAAAAAAAATACAAATACAGTCCCTTCATTTCTTTTTAAAATATTGTTCCTCTTTCAGAAAAGAAAATTCATAATTTACACAAATAGAGATGATGGAATAATGTTTAAACTCAAACTTAAACCAGCTTTTTGAATACATTTCGTACAATGTAAAGTGTACAAAAATAATAACACGAGGATGTGAATTAGCTTAAATGAGGATTTTATGAAAAAAAATCATAGATATTTTGTTAAGATACTGTTTACATAAAAGAACAAATGCACAAAGGTGATGAAAATATAACATAATTGCCTAATAAAAAACAAACAATAAAGCAAAGTATATCGCCCACCTGTTGTAGAAATAACTTCTCTCCTGTTGAATTCAGACTCTTCTTCAGTGGTGTATTTTTGGGTCAGTTGAGCACCAGGTTGTGAGTTTTAAAGTCCCAGAGAGCAGCAGCAGATCTCAGGATGCTCAGCTGAGTGCAGAGGAGACAGACTGGGATCAGGTCTGGTCAAGAGACTTGTACCAGGTCTTATTGCCACACCTCAGAGGGAAACTCCTCCATTCTGACAGTGAACTATGAGCTACTCTGAGTACTGATTTCAAAATAAAAGCTGCTGGTTGAGTTAATCACAGTGTGCAGGGCAAAATAAAAGATGTTCACATGATGACGGAAGCAGTTTGAATACTTTTTGTACTTTTTGTAGAGTGTTCAGCTCTTTAGGAAGCTGCAAATTCAATGTTTGTGAATGAAAATTCAAAGCATCAGATTTCATTCACAGATTCACTGTAAATGTTAAAGATCATTTTAACTTTTTACTGACAGGAGCGAGTTTGTGTCATTGAGGTTTACTGACACACTTTCAGGACACCCAAACACCTATAGCCTAAACCAGTGATTCTCAAAGTGGGGTCCGGGGACCCCCAATACGTGGCACTCTGTCAGGGTGTCTGCACAATAATTAGCTAAATATTAAAGAATGTTGCTTATCAATAAAAAGTGCATATTGAAAAACGGGGACCATCTGTACTAAAACAAGCATATTTTGTCCGTTACTCCCGCCCTCATTAGCTTTGGGCCAATAGAAACTGATAAGATTGTGACACACAGAAATTATTTTGAGCTGAAGCACTCACTGAAAGTCAGATTTAGACTTGTAAGTTTAAAGATACAGCTGTATTCGAAACCGCCTACTACATACTACTGAGGAACGCAGTATGCAGTATGTACTGTATACTGCGTTCCTGAGTAGTATTGGTATGTGGTATGTAAACCAGCTCTTAAAACGCTGGACAACGAGCACGAACTCGTACCACTATTACAATATCATCGAAAAATACAACTTCGATTTAGTTGTTTATGTTCTGTTTGTTTAATTTATAAGATACTGCAGGTTTAAACTATTTATTCTAACAGCTAATAGTGAAGTCAGACAAATAGGATTATCAACGAGGGGAGACGGCGGATATAAAACATTGCTCGACAAAATTTACGTTACTCAAACTGCTTTTTCAGTTACAGAAACAAAAGAGTGGACTGATCTCCCTCCAGATATTAGAGTAACGTTAAAAAGGGTCGTGTTGTCTCAGCAGGAATCTCTCTGCCCCGTCAGAGGCTGCTCTTTCCCTCCAAAAAGTGATCGTCCGCCAAAAATTGATTTCCACTGTATTGCTCAGTTTATAGGCTACAGCTGCTTTTATCTGGATCAAAGTTATAACCTGCAAATACACATAACTGTATGTCCGTGGTATAATAGCAAAGGTATGTCTTCTTTAACGTTTCTTGTAACAGAATAATCACAATCGTGGCCAAACAAGTGTTTGCAGGTTAGTTGTCAGGCATGTCATTTGCGTGATATAGCTAATAATAGGCTACTATTGTTTCCGATAATGTGTTTTGAATGTCTAATATCCTTGTTTATATTTGGAAATAGACTGTAATTATAATGATTTGCGGATGGGTTATAGAAATTATCACCTTTGCATTATGACTATGCATTATTTTGCCTGCTCTGTGCATCTAGATTATAAACCAGCCCAGTACTTTTTACCTTTGCTATTACCACGGACATACAGTTATGTTTGATCCTGATAACAGCAGGTGTAGACTAGAAACTGGCCGATAAATCAGTTTTTGGCGGATGATCACTTTTTGGCACGACACATGCAGTTTGTGGAGCTTCTAAACTCCGACAACGGTGGAACAAATGTTTGTTTCGCCATCTAACATCGTAAAACTGTCAATATTCTAAATCTACACGGTTGATTTCTCGCCTCAAAATATTCAGAAGTGAATTTAGTGATGAAATAGCTATGAAAAATGTAAAAAACGAGCCGTTTTTGGCTGCTGTTGTTGTTGTAACGTAGCCTGTAGCAGTCCAGCGCTTTGCATTGTGGGATACAGTAGAAGAGATAGACTGGTCCGATGCATACTGGAGTTTTTTTCCAAATCAGTACGACATCCGGGTACTTTTGGCATACTGTAGATGTTGCTTTTGTTCGCATACTACATACTACATTTTGGCCAAATCACTACGTACTACTAGTATAGTATGCGTTTTCGAATACAGCCCTAGATTTATGAGTTAGCATTTTAGCCCTTCCTGTTCCCTCGTCTGGAAGTCAATGTTTTTTTTTAATTGGTTTTTAGTTAGATGTCTGAAATAAGGTCTGTGGTTAACACAAGCTGAAGAGATTAAAACGTTTTGTTCCACGACATAAAATACACCAATAAAAACCCCTATTTGTGAATTCTGAAGCCTTTATGTATCGTAAAAAAGGTGGTTTGCTAATAAGTGGCTAAATGAGACTACTACTGTCTGTAATTTATTGCACATATTTTCAAAATGGGGCGAAGGTTGTGCTTTTATTTTGAAGGAAACGTATCTGGGGCTGTCTGGCTTACTTCACTCATCTGATGGGGGATGGAGGTGGGAGGGTGTGTGCTGTTAGACCCACTGAGGTAAGATGGAGATCAGCCAATGTAGTCTTTTAATAATAAGACTTGTGAGTTTGAATCAGATGAAACACAAGATTATACTACTGTATTCCTAAAGGGTCTTGACCTATACTGAGCTTATCATAACTTTATTGCTCTGTGTAGTTTTTTTATCCATCATCACTTCTTAAATGATCTCCCTCTGTTTGAAAAGTGACACCAGATTTATGATAAAAAAAAACATCTCAGTCCGAGTCCCATAATTACGATCTCGGGCTCAACTGCCACACATCTCCCATGATCCTCTGCTCTGTTGTCCTGCCGTCACCTTAATGTGCCCCTGAAACATGTGAGAGCATCACGCCTCCTCGCCCCTTTAACTCGCTTTCGCTCCTGAAAAGAAAACCAAAGAGACAAAGCTGCCCTTTCACACAGGTAACGCTCAGAGCTCACTGGGGAGGAAACAGCAACATGTGCAATCACAGAGTATTCACACGCCTAAAAATGTTGTTGCTACGGATACGAATGAACCCTACTTAACTTATAACGGGGGTGCAGGTTGAGTTTAAGTGGGACATAATGACAGTAACGCTGCATTTCCAACAGCAGCACATATTATTATATATATATTCCACTCACGTTTTTTCTGCTGAGATGTTGCACTTATAGGCGCAGTTTGAATTTTAAGGTTGGGGGTTCACAAAAAAAATCTAGAGGGAATGTGATGTGTACAACACAGAGAGGTCTAATGTTTTGGGATGTGTGTAGACTACATATTACACCCTCCAAACAGAATGTGAATGTTTTCTATTGGGATGTCCTAACTTGCCGCGAGCAACGAAGCGCTGCACAGCGTGTGTGTTTGAGCTGAGCTTTTGTCAGACGCCCTGTTTCTATTTATTCCTCATTCCAACGGATGAGGAACGTCTGATGTGTGAAGCTGGAATGAGGAGTTATCTGATACGATACTTCCTCATTTCACAACAGATACCTAAATAAGGAGGCAGCTGGCTGGAGGGAGAGTCCCTGAAAGTTTACTGAGGCTTCTGTTGGCTGTATTGTTTGTCATTTTCAGTAAATATCACAGTATAAAACCTGTTTTCTGCTTAAAAACACAAACGTCAGAAGAGAGCAAGTACTAGTTTCTAGTCTGATCTTGAACACACAGCTGATCGGTTTCCCTGGTTTGTGTACATAACGTAACAGAAGTGCATATTTAACAGAGAGCGTCCGTTGTTATTAGGCTATAAGTAAATAAAAATACCACAAATCTATCTTCTTATCTTGTTGGTTTCTTATTCTGTAAATAAGAAGACACATCAAGGTCGATATTATTCATCATTACAATAAATTAATAGTTCTACGTTATTATAAACAAATATAGATGCATTTCTAGGGGGTTCAGTGACTCCCTGAACTCACGAAACTGTGCGCCTGTTGTTGCTCTTCATCATCATTTCCTCCTCCATCTTTTGTACTCGTTAAGTGAAATACGGAGTTTCAGTCCAATTATTTGAATGTTTGGTGATTCCTCTCAATGTTATAGCAAATGCATTTAGTTCTGTTTGATTTTCAGGACATTCAGATTTGTTTCATAGAGTTTACTAAAGTGTACCAGCAGTTGGCAATAAGCACTATAGCACCCATTATCCCTCAGGAGTTCATTACCACTGATCTAAGACCTGTTGTGTTGTGTTGTGGTCAGAAACGTGTTATGTACAGTATGTAGTGGAGCTGACAGTACCTCGGGAGGATGCAGTAGAAACGGCCTACTAAAGGAAAAAGCTTAGACACATAGAGTCAGAGTATCATGATTGGAAACCAAAGTATACCAGAGTCTCTCTTACTAATTAGTGGTTAACGGTAAGACTATAGTGGAACCAGTTACACAGTGGTGGTGGTTGGACAGCTGAGCGTGCCACGGCTTCACTCCCTACTGACCTTCACTGATTACCTGTGAAATTTAGAATTGATTTTAAGATTTTACTCTGTATCTTCCTTTAAATCTCTTCTTAAGACTCACTTTTATCTAAATAAATATATCTATAAATAAATTAGGGCTGTCAATCGATTCAAATATTTAATCGGGATTAAAGTGACAGTAGGCAACAATTTTTTCCCAAATCGTGATAGAAGATTTCAGCCATATCACCCAGCCCTATCAGTTCATATCTCTGACTTTCTTCATGAGTCATTCCTGATTAATTATGAATAAGTCACTGAGCAGCATTTGTAATTCCTATAATCTGTCTCTTGACAGTATCTCTGCCTTTAAAGTGGCAGTATGCAACAATTTTTTGGCATAATTTGGCAAAAATTCCATAATAACCTTTCAGCATATTGTAATTAAAGAGTTCTGAGAGAAAACTAGACTTCTGCTCCTCCTCATGTCTCTGTTTTCAGGCTTTAGAAAAATCTAGCCTGTGACGGCAGATTTTGACCAATCACAGGTCATTTCAGAGAGAGAGAGCGTTCCTATTGGCTGTGCTCCGGTCATGTGACCAGAAGTTGGCTTCGTTCAACAGATTTTACAATGGCGGCCGCGTCACAAACTTTCTCATTTTACAGCTAAACAGTAACTACAAGATGATTCTGAAAACATTTGAGGAGAGAAATAGACCGTTTGGTCGGAGTTCACGAGTGATTGACAGCCGGCTCTCATAGACTGCAGCTGGACAGCGGACCTTGTTTTCCTTCGATAAGTGAAATCCTTCAGATGCCGTTAGGAGCACCGGAGGACACAGTAGGACACAGAGGAACAGGATTTAACTCAGGTTACCTGTTTCATGTACTACTGTCACGATATAGCGTCCGTTTTCTAAAAATAACTTTTTTAAAACATATTTGCGCCAATATCGCATACTGCAGCTTTAATCTCAAATTAATCGCACATTTTTTATCTGTTCAAAATGTACCTTAAAGGGAGATTTGTCAAGTATAGAATACCCCTATCAACATGGGAGTGGACAAATATGCTGCTTTATGCAAATGTATGTATATATTTATTATTGGTAATCAATTAACATCACAAAACAATGACAGATATTGTCCAGAAACCCTCACAGGTACTGCATTTAGCATAAAACAATATGCTCAAATCATAACATGGCAAACTGCAGCCCAACAGGCAACAACAGCTGTCAGTGTGTCAGTGTGCTGACTTGACTATGACTTGGCCAAACCTGCATGTGATTATCATAAAGTGGGCATGTCTGTAAAGGGGAGACTCGTGGGTACCCATAGAACCCATTTTTATTCACATATCTGGAGGTCAGAGGTCAAGGGACCCCTTTGAAAATGGCCATGCCAGTTTTACCTCAACAAAACTTAGCATAAGTTTGGAGCATAATTTAACCTCCTTCACGACAAGCTAGTATGACATGGTTGGTACCGATGGATTCTTTAGGTCTTCTAGTTTTATATGATATCTGTACTTCACTCTTGCTTCAAAACTGAGCCCATTAGTGGCGTTAAAACGAATTTGCGTTAACGCGTTATTATCGCGTTAACTTTGACAGCCCTAAAATAAAGTTATTATTCAGATGAAGTTGCCATCATGCCAGTGATGCCAGTCACTGTTGTTAAACCTGAGCAGACACAATGCAGATATAAGGCCGGGTCATGCAGCAGAGTATCTGCTCTTTGCTTAGGTGAGAGTAAGAGTTAAAGGCTTAAAGGTACTTTAGATTCAGGGCTAGAGAATAGTGTCGCCTGTCACGGTGCCCAGTAGATTAATGAGGGCACAGCCTGATTTATACCCTCTGCAGGGCCTTGTGATTGGTCAAAACATCACTTAACATGCTGGGCTTCTGAAGGGATGCTCACCTAACCTTTGACATAATTCCCTTTGTATTGCTGCTCCATCTCCATATGAAGGCTGTGATGAGAGGCTGAAGGATGCTGGAGTGGGGAGAATGTTTAATTTGTGAAGGTTGGACTTGTTCTCGCTGGATTTAAATGTGAATAGTGAGCAGTAACTGAACCACCTGGACCCGGTCTCGGAGAGGAGGAGAGACTCGGGTCTGTATGTGGAGATTGTCTCAGCAATTGTCCCACATTTCCTCTGCGATGTTTAGACTTTTCCACATTTGTAATATTTGTCCAGAGAGTTTGAGTCGAGGTGTGGCTACAAACTGGGCTATTTATACTGGACGCAGGGTCGGGGGAAACTGTTACACTAACTGAACAAATATTCACTCACCTCAGCAGCCTGTCAACAGTGTTTTGCAATGACATAAGAATAACGGTGAACTGTAGGTTATTCATGAGGCTGTTTTGAGGCAGATTATATTTGAGTCTGTAGTTTTCTGTCTTCATCAGTAACAGTTGGACAGGTGGAACCGAGGCGACCAACAGTGATGGATCCATGACAGAGTTTCAGTTAAATCCTCGGGGATCCGCAGACATTTCTTTATTCATAAGCTCCTTTCACGAAAAGCAAAGGGCACTTTCAGTTCAGGAAAAGTGCTGCAAGCTGAGACACTGAAGGTGGTTGTTTGCTTTTGCTGTCTTGAGTGAAGAGTCTTTGTTAGAGTATTTTGATACCGTCCGTGATTTTGTTGATTGAATGAAGAGTTTTCAGAACACAGCACCATCTGAAGATTACTGTTTTGGAAACTGGAACAGTTTTGGTGTTTGTTACTTATTCTCAAACCTCAACAATCTCAAACAATACATTTAAGGGAATTAAAGCTGCAGTATGCGATATTGGCGCAAATATGATTTAAAAAAGTTATTTTTAGAAAACGGCCGCTATATCGTGACAGTAGTACATGAAACAGGTAACCTGAGTTAAATCCTGTTCCTCTGTGTCCTACTGTGTCCTCCGGTGCTCCTAACGGCATCTGAAGGATTTCACTTACAGGAGCAAAACAAGGTCCGCTGCCCAGCTGCAGTCTATGAGAGCCGGCTGTCAATCACTCGCGAACTCCGACCAAACGGTCAAACTAGTCAGCGCTGATCAAATATGAATCAATATTCTGTTACTGTAATGACTATTTCTCTCCTCAAATGTTCTCAGAATCATCTTGTAGTTACTGTTTAGCTGTGAAATGAGAAAGTTTGTGACCCGGCCGCCATTGTAAAATCTGTTGAAGGAAGCAAAGTTCTGGTCACATGACCAGAGCACAGCCAATAGGAACGCTCTCTCTCTCTGAAATGACCTGTCATTGGTCAAAATCTGCCGTCACAGGCTAGATTTTTCTAAAGCCTGAAAACAGAGACATGAGGAGGAGCAGAAGTCTAGTTTTCTCTCAGAACACTTGAAATACAATATGCTGAAAGGTTATTATGGAATTTTTGCCAAATTATGCCAAAAAATTGTTGCATACTGCCACTTTAAAGGCAGAGATACTGTCAACAGACAGAGTATAGGAATTACAAATGCTGCTCAGTGACTTATTCATAATTAATCAGGAATGACTCATGAAGAAAGTCAGAGATATGAACTGATAGGGCTGGGTGATATGGCTGAAATCTTCTATCACGATTTGGGCTGTCAATCGATTCAAATATTGAATCGTACATTAATCGCACATTTTTCATCTGTTCAAAATGTACCTTAAAGGGAGATTTGTCAAGTATTTAATACTCTTATCAACATGGAAGTGGACAAATATGCTGCTTTATGCAAATGTATGTATATATTTATTATTGGAAATCAATCAACAACACAAAACAATGACAGATATTGTCCAGAAACCCTCACAGGTACTGCATTTAGCATAAAGAAATATGCTCAAATCATAACATGGCAAACTGCAGCCCAACAGGCAACAACAGCTGTCAGTGTGTCAGTGTGCTGACTTGACTATGACTTGCCCCAAACTGCATGTGATTATCATAAAGTGGGCATGTCTGTAAAGGGGAGACTCGTGGGTACCCATAGAACCCATTTACATTCACATATCTGGAGGTCAGAGGTCAAGGGACCCCTTTGAAAATGGTCATGATAGTTTTTCCTCACCATAATTTTGCATTTAATTTAGCTCGACTTCAGAGCCCTGAAGCCCCCCCCCCCCCCCCCGCTGCTGCACAGAGCGTTATCACTTGTTTATTCAAAGTTTATTAATATTGAACGTGTCCAAATAGCACCAAATTTGACACTACACGTCGTTGGGTCCCCAGCATAAAGAGATGTTGTTATTGTTAAAGGTTGTGTCTTTTGGCAGATATGCCTTAAATCAGGTCTACAGCAAAAAAGCCTTTGTCACGTTGTCTTTGCTGAAACAAATCCAGAGAACTGAGAAGAAGCCCACGTGTCCCACTCATGAAATCATTTTACCTGTCGGTGTGTTAGTGTTCATTGTTCTGTCGGGTGTGTGTAGAGTTGATGGACTTCTTGTAACTTCCATTTAAACATTTCTCAGACTAGAGAAGCTTCCCTGCAGTCAGGAAGTCTGCTCTCTGCCGCTGAAAGGATTTTGTTAGAAACCTCTCAGGAGGACATTTGTTGAAAGCTGAGTGTGTTTATTTTTTCTTGCCTTGTACTTATGAATGGCTGCTGTGTGCAGCTTGTTCTGTACCTGCAGGACAGAACTGTGAGTCTGCAGCTGCACATTTATTTTGACTGAGCAGATTTTAGCCCACAGGAATGAAAGAAATGTTCAATCAGTGAAATTCTATTTAGGGAAACATGCAAGTAGCCAGACTACATTAAAGATGAGAAGAAACTAAGCTACAGTACTCTATACAGGCCATGTACTGTATGAGTTACATAGTACAAAGTATTATCTCCTCAAATTATAAAAGGGTACTTTTTTAGCAGTGGTTAGTCTGTCCCACACTAAAAGATGTTTCATATCTTAACAGGTTTTGAAAATGTGAGAGAGCCCACACATAACGACATGTTCTGTTAAAGCTGCAGTATGCGAGATTGGCGCAAATATGATTTAAAAAAGTTATTTTTAGAAAACGGCCGCTATATCGTGACAGTAGTACATGAAACAGGTAACCTGAGTTAAATCCTGTTCCTCTGTGTCCTACTGTGTCCTCCGGTGCTCCTAACGGCATCTGAAGGATTTCACTTACCGGAGGAAAACAAGGTCCGCTGCCAGCTGCAGTCTATGAGAGCCGGCTGTCAATCACTCGCAAACTCCAACCAAACGGTCAAACTAGGCAGCGCTGATCAGATATGAATCAATATTCTGTTACTGTAATGCCTATTTCTCTCCTCAGATGTTCTCAGAATCATCTTGTAGTTACTGTTTAGCTGTAAAATGAGAAAGTTTGTGACGCGGCCGCCATTGTAAAATCTCTTGAAGGAAGCAAAGTTCTGGTCACATGACCGGAGCACAGCCAATAGGAACGCTCTCTCTCTCTGAAATGACCTGTGATTGGTCAAAATCTGCCGTCACGGGCTAGATTTTTCTAAAGCCTGAAAACAGAGCCATGAGGAGGAGCAGAAGTCTAGTTTTCTCTCAGACCACTTGAATTACAATATGCTGAAAGGTTATTATGGAATTTTTGCCAAATTATGCCAAAAAAGTGTTGCCTACTGCCACTTTAAACCTAAACTTAAACTAAAAAACTCGCGATCAAACGTCACTTTAGTCTAAACAAACAAAACACATAAATAAACTTGTGTTGTTGCCACAAACCAACAAGTTGCTCCTCCATTTCTGAGCCCCATCTTACTAATACTTTATGCTTCATGTTTAGCATTAGCTCATGCATTAGCCGCGGCCGCCATGACGACGGTGGTTGTCCTTCCTTCTCCAGTCAGCTTGGTTCTCTATTGGCTATTGTTCTTTCCCACGTGACTGCGTCATCGGCTGTCCTCTGGGTTCCCCACACACAACAGGATCCCATCGTGAATATTGAACATGTTTAATATTTACGATTTGAAATCGGAGCGGCCAGAATGGACTTCCAAGCCAATCAGGGGATGTAAAAACATTCTTAACATACCTCACACCACAGGAACATCTGGAAAGATAATCTTTAGAGCCATCAATAAAATCAGGGCTTTGCTGATCGTTTGTTGGGAGGAATCAGGCCCAAAATCGGCTTGATTCTCGTGTAGTGTGTACCCGGCGTTAGGGACAGTCGGATAGATGCACAGATTTGATCAAGGGGGAAATTTTTTCGAGAAATATTGGATGGATTGCCACGAAATTTGGTGCAGGCATTCATGTCAAGATGATGTCATATTTAGCTTTCTGCTTGCACCATCTTGAAACACTGTTATTAAAGTATAGGCTACAGTCATTTAAGGTTAAATGATTAAAGGGCGGGTCCATCTGCGTTCTGTTCTGTTTTTTCCAATGAAAACATCCACTCAGTCGTTGCAAAAAGCAGTGACGTAGGGTTACCACAGAAAGCTAATCAATAAGGTTATGAATAATGTGATCACTAGCACTAGCTAAGTTTTGGAAAATAACTGAAAGGGTTTGTTCTGATATTAATATATCATATTTGTGAATGTAGTCTGGTGGCTTTGAAGAGAGCGATATAACGGCTTCAGTTCCCCGTCAGAAAGGGCTGTGTGACAGGAGCTGCAGAAAAATGTATTTTAGACACCTAAAAAAATCAATATCAGTATAAGTGTATGCTATATTTAGAATATGTTCACCTCTTTACCTCGCCGTCGAAATGAATACATAAGGAACACCACTGGGAAACTACAGAATAATCTAATAATAATAATAATAATAATAATAATAATAATAATGGACCCGTCCTTTAAGTCAAGACAAAAAATAAAGTCCAAAGTGAGTTCACATGGTCTATAGTTTTGTACATATACTATTTATATGTCCAGTATGAATAATGAACATTTCCTTTTTACCTCAGTAAATATAAGACTCCCATAAATCAGTCTTTGCACTTCAATTAAGTGTATGCTCGTTAAAAAGAAACCACTTTGTTTTGAACTTGATAACCAAGCATGAAAGCACCTGAAAGTACAGTTTGACCACGATAAGTTTGAGTGTGTTCATGCATGTCAACTCCTCTCCGTCCTAATGAGAATGAATATTTGTCGGACTTGTCCAGCATGTTCCTGGCAGAACACTGTTTCCTTCAGACAGAGAACAGAACAGACGTTCTTCACTCTGAGCAGAGCTGGAAAACTTAGCTGATAAAAGACGACGTCCACCGGCGGCCAGGCCGCTGCCAGCCTGCGTTTCCTCGACACCCAGAGTCATTAACCGCCGCATTACTCGCATAACTGCACCGGTGGTGTGACACGTGCCTTCACCCTCTGAAAGAAGTCTTGTACATGTTTTATATGGCTCTCTGACACCAAACACACTAACAGGACGTGTTCACATGTAGTGTTAAAATAACTTAAAGCCACTGTAGCTCCTTGATAAATGGAGTTTCTTGAGTAACTGTTATAATTTACACCCTCTCTGCACAGTTCTGTTTGTAGAGGCAGACTGAAAGAAGTACTTCAGAGATTTATTATTACACGTGACTTCTCCAGCTGGTTGTACAGATGAATACCTGTGATACAGAAAAAGCAAACATGCTGCGTTAATGATGCGAAATTTCAGACAACTTTACGGGAAGATTATTGAAGAATGTGAAGAATTTCACATCTTGACATGTGTTGTGACCTTTTTACCATGCTCCAAGTTCCAAGGCCACTTAGTCTGCAAGGTATCTCAGTTCTGACTCATGTTCCACTTACTTTCAAAACTTTTTTATGAAGACCTAATGTATTCACAGGAGGAAGGGAAAACTTGAACGAGGGTTTATTTGAGAAGCAATTACAACGTTACGGCAGGTGATTTCCATCAAAGTTACTGTACATCTCGCCTGATCCACTACCGACTTGATGTTCCATATGTTAAGCGTTATCACACTTTCACTGTATGCTATAATACGCTATCACAGCATATAACACTGTGTATAAAACGGTCAAAAACTTGTTGCGATCCACACCTAAGCAGACTATATACTGTCCTAAATAAATAAAATGTCTATTCTAGCACTATAACAAGAAAATGGTAAACATCATAATCCTACATGGTGGCTATTTAAACTATAAAAAAAATGTTGCACAAACTATAACTTTTGCAATATGTCATGCCAACATAAACAATTTCACTAAATATAAATATGTGCATAATTGGCTCTTACAACATGGGTTAACAAAGATCTAAGTGCACGCTGAAACTGAATTTAGGGTTTCCAGCCCAGCTTTCTTCCACTTCTGTGTGTATTTTGTGTTTCAGTTAGGGCTGTCAAAGTTAACATGATAATAACACGTTAACGCAAATTCGTTTTAACGCCACTAATTTCTTTGACGCATTAACACAACTTGCGATTTTTAGGTTGTAGCTGGCTCAGTTTTAAAGCTAGAGTGAAGATACTGGCATCATATGAATCTAACAAAACCTTAAGAATCCATTGGTATCAATCATGTCATACTAGCTTGTTGTGAAGGAGGTTAAATAACGCTCCAAACTTATGTTAAATTTTGGTGATTAAAAACTGTCATGGCCATTTTCAAAGGGGTCCCTTGACCTCTGACCTCCAGATATGTGAATGAAAATGGGTTCTATGGGTACCCACGAGTCTCCCCTTTACAGACATGCCCACTTTATGATAATCACATGCAGTTTGGGGCAAGTCATAGTCAAGTCAGCACACTGACACACTGACAGCTGTTGTTGCCTGTTGGGCTGCAGTTTGCCATGTTATGATTTGAGCATATTGTTTTATGCTAAATGCAGTACCTGTGAGGGTTTCTGGACAATATCTGTCATTGTTTTGTGTTGTTGATTGATTTCCAATAATAAATATATACATACATTTGCATAAAGCAGCATATTTGCCCACTCCCATGTTGATGAGAGTATTAAATACTTGACAAATCACCCTTTAAGGTACATTTTGAACAACGATTAATTTGCGATTAATCGTGATTAAATATTTTAATCGATTGACAGCCCTAGTTTCAGTACATCTGATCACACAATGCAAGTATCGTCACTCACATATCTGTTGTTAGACAACAGCACAACTGTGAAAGTGATTTAGATGCATCGAGAAGAGATCTTTACCCTGCTAAGATTAAGTTTGTGAAAAACGTCCATTTCTCTGCTGTCATGTTCCCTTTTTGTTGACAAATAACAAAACAGTTATTTCCCATCATCATCTGATGAGAACAGACAGACACTAGTCTAACTGATTTCGTGAAACAGCTGTTAAACAGGAGTAAATACAGCATTTGTTGGGAACAATTTTCAGCTGCAGATTTAGTGTGCTGGTGAGCAGCAGGGCGGTGTTCGTGGTGGGATTGACTCAAAATAAACCGCAGAGCCCACATTCATCGGAATGAGGAAACATGTCAGCCGTGTGGCTCATTAATGTGTTATTAGTTTTGGGAAAACAACAAAACAGAAGAACAAGATTTATCAGGCTTTGGATACACATAAATACTTCTCAGTAGGATCAGTTTATTGTTGGTTTTGGTCTTTTCATGGGATTTATAAACGCCCCTGGACTGGTATACACAAGTGCATGTTAAAGAGAACAATATTAAGCACTTATTTGACCCTTATGTGGAAATTTCCACATGCCACACTTTAACCTATACGAGCTGAGGGTTGCCTCATCCACATGGCTGCGTCCACGTTTATCAGTTTAAGGAACAACTTGGTGGTTTTAACAGCCAGCCAGGAACCCAGCAGCTCCTGCAGGAGCCCAGAGACCAGAGAGGTACAGAGACTGGACCTGCATTCATAATGAGCCTCCTTGTCCTAGTCTGACCTGTTGCTGTAAGTCATAGAGAGCGAAACACCCCTGACTTTGGCAAATGGAAGCCATATGAGGGCGGAGGGCAGCAGAGGGCCTCCGCACAGAGGCTCTTTGTGGCAGGAGAAGACGGGGAGAGTTTAGATAAATCTGTACTCTGTTTCAAGTGTGTACAAGCTGACGTGATGCAACACCATATTTGAGTTTTAGTGTAAATTGTAGCTTATTTCGAGGAAAATCTTACGCCAACAGGGAAAAGCTTTACTGACAATATTTGCTCAAGTGCGTGCACGCTCTCTTCTCCTCTCCATGTTCAGTGTGATTATAGAAGAGCCTTGTTTAGCACCCAAAACGTTCTTTTCATAGCGGCCCTCTATGACCCCGCAAAGTTCACAGCAGCAGCAGCAGCAGCCCCATCTGGCCTGCACACAGGTATGTAACGGTCACGGTGGCGTGGTGGTCAAACAGACTCCGGTCTGAACAGGGACGCTCAGAGACACGCTGACGTCAACGTTGGCCCTTACATCAGCTGCAGCAGCCAGCGGTGGTTTGCTCTGCTGACTCTCTGTTGAAGGAGGGCAGGGTCACCTTTTAAAAGACGCTGAGCTTGAGTAGGAGAACCGACCACGAAAAACATCCTGTTGTTGGATTTATGAAAAACAACACAATCATTGAAGTGCACCAACAGCAGTACTGGTAATTGGTGGTTAAGCAATGCTTGCTCCTAGCGTTTGTGTGGGTAGTACTGTAGCACAGTGGAATTACTGGCATGACAGATGAACTCGTTATCGGTCAACTCAAACTCTCTCTGCTGGTCCACCTTTGTGCAATGGGCTCAACAGATAAACATTCAGAAAGAAAAGATGTTTAAGTAGTTTTCAACAGTTTTGGTATCCCTCCACTGGCTTCCTGTCTGTTTCCAGATTGACTTTAAGATTGTATTGCTTGTTTTAAGGTGCTTAATGTTTAATGTAATAATTTTAACATTTTGAAAAGGATATCATACAAACAAAGATTGAGATATTACTCACTTTTAACAATCCCAGTTTTTCGGCAGATGAAATTTATATAAATTAATTTGATTAATATCTCTATAGCAAAATATTATGTCCATAAAATTATATAGCTTAACAGACTACCTTTTAAAGATACTGATTTTAAAACATATTTGACTACGTTTGAAAAGTTAAAAAACAAACATTTCAAATTGCCAAAAACTATTAGATTATTTAGACATTTCAAATTTCTGGATCTGGATCTGGATTAGCACTCCAATATATCTGTATTATGTAGGGAATGTATGGGTACTGTGAATGTTATGTGTATAATGTGGAATGAATGCGTATTGTAGCTGTCTGTTTCTTTTATTTATTATTTTTTAACTGTACTGTTCAGGAGAAGCCCTCCAATTTCGTTGTACCATGTACAATGACAATAAAGCTTATTCTATTCTATTCTATTTATTCCAATTGTTTAACAGACCCTGATTGTTATTTTTTATTCCTCTTCTTTTCCTTTCCTTACATTCTATTTGTTGTATAATTTATTTTAATTTTTTTTTTTTTTTATACAGTGAAATATATTTATTGATTTTTTTGTAATAAAAAATCTAAACATGTAATAATTTTAACAACTAGATATACTGTTGGGTGGTTTACTTTATGTCAACACGTTGTATTTTAAGGTCATCATGAGGAATGTGAAATCTTAAACTGCAAAGTAACCTCAGGTGCCAAATAAATGTCATTGTAAAATTATTTTTTCATCATTTTTATTAAAAGTAATTCTCCGTTTCAACGCTAGAGGCCGCTAGCGCTCTTCCTCTCACTGGGAGAGGCAACCACTGATTTTGCTCGTTGCTTATTGGCTCATGTGTGTTTACGCCCGCCTTCTCGTACTCGTCCTACTCTCCTATTGGTTCTTTTTAGACGTCGATCACGCGTGCGTCAAACTGGGAAAAAAATAAGATTGGTTTCACATGCAAACTGTCAGGAGTGAAGGAAGCGAACCGACGGCAGCGATACAGACCTCCCAACCGCACTGTGAGTTCAGTATTTAATATTACACGCTGGTAACATAAATAACATCGACACTCATACAGTCGTTAACATTAATAACCGCTCAGACATTTGGTATTTGCTTCAAACGCGGACAAAATGGCACTTGTTTACACTGCCGAAGCAGCCGTTGGAGCTAGTAGTTAGCTCGATGCTAACTCAAGCTAAGGTTAGCTAAATATGTTGCTAAACGAGAGCTAACGACAAATAACGTTATTCTAGAATTCAACCAACTGTGTAGGGCAGTAAAGAATCGTTTTATACACTAATATCACCATTAAACTGTTATTATTTTGTTTGACGTGTTCCCTTTCTAGCATCCATTAGCTACGTTATACAATTGCACATAGCCGTTAATGGACTTGTTGCTAACGGCAACAGCAACCGTCAATCTGTGATATAGTTTAACGGCTAACCGTCCCCTGAGCGCCTGGTTGCTGTAACGGTTATGAGTGATTTTAGTTCAGTTTTAAAGTGGCAGTAGGCAACACTTTTTTGGCATAATTTGGCAAAAATTCCATAATAACCTTTCAGCATATTGTAATTCAAGTGTTCTGAGAGAAAACTAGACTTCTGCTCCTCCTCATGGCTCTGTTTTCAGGCTTTAGATAAATCTAGCCTGTGACGGCAGATTTTGACCAATCACAGGTCATTTCAGAGAGAGAGAGAGAGCGTTCCTATTGGCTGTGCTCCGGTCATGTGACCAGAACTTGGCTTCCTTCAACAGATTTTACAATGGCGGCCGCGTCACAAACTTTCTCATTTTACAGCTAAACAGTAACTCCAAGATGTTTCTGAAAACATGTGAGGCGAGAAATAGGCATTACAGTAACAGAATATTGATTCATATCTGATCAGCGCTGCCTAGTTTGACCGTTTGGTCGGAGTGCGCGAGTGATTGACAGCCGGCTCTCATAGACGGCAGCTGGCAGCGGACCTTGTTTTCCTCCGGTAAGTGAAATCCTTCAGATGCCGTTAGGAGCACCGGAGGACACAGTAGGACACAGAGGTACAGGATTTTTTTCAGGTTACCTGTTTCATGTACTACTCTCACGATATAGCGTCCGTTTTCTAAAAAATAGCTTTTTTAAATCGTATTTGCGCCGATCTTGCATACTGCAGCTTTAATTGTGTTATTGAGGTGTGAAGTCCTTGAAAGGAAATTCCCACAATACTCTCTGTACTGCAGGTCCAACGCCAGGATTTTAGAAATAATGAGGTTATTATTAAAAATCAATTAAAATCTTCACTCCCCCGTCTTCTCTCTGCTGCAGAATATTTTGAATGGACACCTAATATGATCTATTGATTTAGATTAATTATCTTTATTTTACTCAATTAGAGCAGAAACGATTAGATGTTTTGTCAATTAGTTGGTGACAGAAACTGTACCACTAACCCTGTTTTTAATCAATCAGATGTCCTGCTTTCCTTTTTTCTAATGTCATGGTCAAATCATTATGTTTGGGGTTTTTGGACTGTTGGTCGGGCAAAACAACCAATTTGAAGATGTCCCCTGGGTTTAAATAGTTGTGATGGATGTTATTCTCAATTTCTTTTTTTTAACATTTTGTAGACCAATTGATTAATCAAGCATATAATCTGCTGATTAATCTATATACAGGGGTGTCAAACTCATTTTAGTTCATGGGCCACGTACAGTCCAATTTGATCTCAAGTGGGCCGGACCAGTAAAACCATTGCATAGTGACCTATAAATAACAACACCTCCAAATGTTCCCTTACTGTTAGTGTAAAGAAGTACAAGTACATTCTGAAAACTGAAAATCTGAGATGTCTCGCTTATCTCTCGGCTATGACTAAAAACAGACTGCTGTTTCCTCAAACCTTCCAACAATTAATTTATCTTCTCAGTTCTCAGTTTTCCTGGCAAATTCTTGTATTTTCTGCCATGATGAGTCTGATAGTGGCACTTTGTAGGCGGACGTTTTACCGGCGTCCGGTAGTCTCGTCCAAAAATGGCGGAAGCCTAGCTCTGCTGCTGGGTGGTGATGTTGCAATGGAACAACCAATTGGCTTCCACTTCTTACTGTGTCAATATATGTTCTTTGTAAGAACTATCTTTGCAAAGGTGCACCATATTTTTCTCTCAAGCCAATCAGAGCAGACTGAGCTTTTTCATGAGGGGTCTTAAAGAGACAGCAGCTAAAATGGATAGTTTCAGACAGAGAGTGAATACAGGTATATTCAGACAGACAAAAGGAGACATTTTTTTTTAACATTAAATCATGTAAACATGTTCTAGTAGAAACCCAAACCTGAAAATGAGCATGATATGTCCCCTTTAAAGGCTGAAGCTGATCCTGGTAGAGCGATCTGCAGGATGTGATTGAGCCTGCCCAAGCAAGGAGTCCTGAGTCACCTGGTTCAAGGTGGGGTAGAGGTGGGACTTTAAATGAATATAAAGTGGTGAAATAGAGACTCAGAAACTCAGGTGGTGATTATTATGTGTGTGATGAAGTGAGAGGTCAAAGGAAAGACTCTGTCTCATTGTTGAGCTTCAGTAAATTTCCACTTATGAACTGGAGTTTTACTACATTGTCATATCAGCTTTTATAAAATCCTCCATGCCTTTACTGTCCTGTTACATATCGATTAATTGATTATTCAGTCGACAGAAAAGGAATCGGCAACTATTTTGATAAATGATTAATTGTTAAAGTAATGATTTAAGCAAAAAGAAAATAACATTATGTGGTTCCAGTTTCTCAAATTAAAAAAAAATTATTTGTTTTTGTGTAATTGTAAATGTAATATCTTTGGGGTTTTTGACTGTTGGTTAAACATTGGTGAACATTGTGTGTTATTTTCTGACATTTTATGGACGAAACAATTAATCTAGGAAATAACAGGCAGATTAATTGATATTGAAAATTGGCTGTCATATTGTCAGATCAGTTAAAATTACAGTTTATGAAAACCCTCTCGAAACAGGATTGTGTCAACGGGTTGAAACAAGATATTCCAAGCTCTTAAAAGTTGACATAATGGGGGTACAGGGTTTACACGTCTAGTTTCACATGTGTTTCATGTGTAGCATGAAACTGTAGAATGTAAACTGCACCCGGGGTCGCCTAAACCCCCAAAGTCCCATAAAAAATAAAGAGGACATGAGTCATGACCTCAGTTTCCTAAGTAGGAGCTCTGTCCCTGCTCATAGCCTGAGTAAGCAGGTGTAATAGAAGAGATTAACTGTTACGCTCAAACTCTGAAACACTAATCCACTTAGGCGTGGAAAGAGTTTATTTTAAATCAACCCCGTGCCAAAATGGGAGTAAGAATAAATGTCTGTATGTGGGTACCAGGCAACAGTTAATATTTTATAATATAACAGCCACAGAGCCCTGTTTTCTTATTTCCATTGCCTTAAATGGATGTGAACAGATGTGACCAACATCAAGGCATAATACTTAAACATTAGCTATGTTTAAAAGGAAAGATAAAGTCCTCATAAATACATTTATTAAATACAAACAGAGATGTCAGTGGAGGTTCAGTGAATGGAAGTGAAACATTATTATATTAGTTATTACATTAGTTATCAAAAGAAGATCACATAGATTAGCATGTGTGTGATTTGGTTAAAGAGGTACTTCATAGATACAGTGTTATTGGGGAATTTTATTGTTTTTCTTTCGTCCGAGCTTTGTCTGAGGGGAGGCCAGGCCCACAGCCTCAGACTTTAAAAACCCTTAGTCTATAGAATGTCCAAAAATGGTGAAAAGTGCCCAACACAATTTCCCAAAGTTCCCAGGTTGGCATTTTAAATAGCTTGTTTTTTGTCTGACCAACAACCAATGTACTATCATTTATTTTTTTCCCTGTTAAAAGGTTGTTGTTGTTTTTGGGCTGGACCGCAGAGGGCCAGCCAAAAAAAAAGTTTGTCACTGAGCGAGTGACTGAGTGATGAAGTTACACGACTGGTTGGCCGAGTGTTGGCGTTTCCTCATTGGCCGTTTCTTTTTCCAAATGAAAAGGCGTGGAACAGTCCTTTTATACAAGTGAGTCCGTCCAGCGTGACGCGTCTGGCTCACAAAACTTGGACCAAGATGTCAAACTAGGCAATCTAGTTCTAAAATGAAACCAGATTCAGCAGTGGTATAGCCTATTTCTCGCTTCAAATGTTTTCAGAAGTAGACTTTGGTGGATTATTTAGACGGAATGACAAAAGCTTACGAGCAGGCCGCCGTGTTGTTTCCTGTTTGGAACAGCAAGCAGGAACCAATCAGGTGCATTCCACGATTGGACACGTCACCGCTTGAACGGCCAGTTGAGTTGAGCAGCGCGTCCCCTATTGTCCTCGCCCGGTCATTAAAAAACAGAGGGCGTTGTATGCTGCACAGAAGTGTGATTGTATAGAAGTCTATGAGAAAATGAGCCTACTTCTCACTTGATTTATTACCTCAGTAAACATTGTAAACATGAGTTTATGGTCTCAATCACTAGTTTCAAGTCTTCTTCAATACAGCATGATGTTCATTTAGTAAATTATGGTCCCATTTAGAGTCAAATAGACCATAAAGCAGGAGATGCTTTAGGGCGTGGCTACCTTGTGATTGACAGGTCGCTACCACGGCGTTGTCCGGTCTGGGAGTTGTCCGTGTTTTCGTCTTACGACTTTAACCCTTTCACAGTGTGTTTTCACTTCATCAAAGTTAATTATAACCTTTTTGGTTGCCTAAAAATGTCTTATTCAGCGTTCAGTTATGCTGAGCTCCACCCTCTCGTGTCACTTCTGGTTGCAAAAAAACAAGATGGCGACGGCCAATAACCAAGATGGCGACAGCCAAAATTGAGGCTTTAAAACTGTAGTCTACAAACCAATGGGTGACATCACGGTGACTACCTCCACTTCTAATATACAGTCTATGGATGTTGGACTATATAAATAAAATTGACTTGACTTGACTCTCATAGAAAACAAAAAAAACAAAATGCTTTACTATTATTTGTGAATCCCAGGAAGATTAGCTGAGCCCTGCTGCGTCTTTTAGGTCACAGGGACCTTCAACTAAACAGACAAATTCTGTGGAGGTAACTTGGTGCTTTTGCAGTCTTATTTGTGTTCCCTCAGCTTGAGCTCCCCAAGGCTTTGGAAAGTTGCGTGTTTGTTTATTATCTCATTTGGACCCCTTCTAGGCTGCTTATGCTAATAACAGTATTTTCCACTGCAAATAGTCAGCCTTGACCCTTGAGTGACTGAGCCTGATGGTGAAGCGGTTTGTTGTTCAGATGGGTGTCTTATAGCGTGCCGGTGCCAGAGAGTAATGAGTAGCTGTGGTTTGTCTGCAGTAGGACATGTGGTCCGCTGTCTGTCCTGTTTCTATGACTGGCTAATGTTTAGTGGTGATGGAAATGCAGATCAGAGCTGATGCCCCTGCTGTTTAGCAGCACCAGACTGCAGCGTCAGAGTTAAATGTGTAACCGTAGAGTAAGTGCGGGAGGTAATTATTGCTCAAGCACATGGCCGTTTCTGCTTAACAGTGATGGTATATTGGCTGGGATATGCAGTGCCAGACATGGTATTCTTTTTTTAGTTGAAAGTCCAAAATTACCCACAAAGCTTGGCATAATGAGACTGTGTTGGAAAGAAACCATCTCAATGAGACAGTTTTATTTATTTAGATTTAATTTGTCATTTTAATCATTGGTTTCAATGCTTAAATCGTTTTACACACAAAGCAAACTAACTGATAAGAACAAATTATACAACATAATCAGGAAAAGGCAAAATTAAAAATGAAATCCAAAGAAAAGTGTTGCATCAAATTTGTTGACAATAATCCACCATACTTCTGAACCCGAGTCTGACTAACATGATCCAAAATAGAAGCAGTAAAAGATGATTAATAGTGTTTGCAAAACATCATATTTCATCATGGAGGTGTTTCTTTTCACAGAAAATTTGCCTGCTATGTCTGCTTGTATCACTTTTAGGATTTATACGTTAGATACTCTAAATAGATTTTTTTATTTTTTTTTATTTTTTGAAGATATTGCGTTTTGCCCTTGTCGACCACTTTGGTAAAATGCACCAATAAAGGGGTTCCTTGACCTCTGACCTTAAGATATGTGAATGTAAATGGGTTCTATTGGTACCCACGAGTCTCCCCTTTACAGACATGCCCACTTTATGATAATCACATTACTATTTGGGTAAAAACCGTGCTGGTTTTTGCATGCAGTACAAATGTGAAATTTTTGTCTTTTCTAAAATGGTGTATTTCTGGTGTGTTCTTTAAACTATGACGGTTTTCCTAAAATTAGATTTAAAAAATCACAATTTATCGCCGTGCTTACAGTATCGCAATATATAGAATCGTTACCCCTGTATCATGATACATATCGCATCGCCAGATTCTTACCAATACACAGCCCTAATGAATAATATTTAATGTTTTGTTTTGCTTTTCTTGTAGGACTTTGAGTCTTGCATTCAAATGGAGGACAGGACTGTCGTCAGATAATTGGAGCTGCAGCCTCCAAGTTGCTGAAGACTCTTGAGAAACCCATATGAGATGTGAATGTGCTGAATGAAGAATGAGAAACTTGAGTAACGTCGTCATTGCAGAGGACTGACCAGCACTGTCATTTCAGTTTGAGCACTGCTCATTCAGTCTCATTCTGCTCCTCTGCCTCACCTTCATCCACAAGCTCTGCTTTCCAGCTCAGGCAGAGTGGACCCGTCCCTCTCCCCAGGCCTCGCGCCCTCCCA
Source organism: Sebastolobus alascanus (assembly GCA_916701645.2). Classification (NCBI taxonomy): domain Eukaryota; kingdom Metazoa; phylum Chordata; class Actinopteri; order Perciformes; family Sebastidae; genus Sebastolobus; species Sebastolobus alascanus. The sequence continues at coordinate 6,584,250 of CAKAOJ020000027.1, read as the reverse complement.
TCGACGGCCCACTCTGGCGGTGTGTTGGTGTACGATGGCGCGGTGGGACGCTGAGGGCTGCCGCGGGGGACTGTGATGTCAGTGCCCAACAGCCCGGGCGAGAGCCGGCGTGGCGCTCCCAGATTCTTCGTGGGCTGCGAGGACGATGAGAGCGAGGTCCTGGAAGATAGCATGAGGACAGACATGGAGCTGTATGAGGACGACGAAGACACAGACTCGGTGGGATGTCAAGCATTACCCCTTTACTATAATCTGTTCCTCCACTTAGCTGTCGTTGCTAGTTTGAAGACATTTGGTAGATTATCATATCAAAAACATCAGATTATCATTGAATAATAGATGATTAGATGCACCTAAGTAACCTGGTTATTGCAGCAGGTCAGAGATGAGACTTCTCACCTACACCCGACCTTCTTTTGGAAGAATGGCTTTCTTATTTTAACCATATTAGTGATAGAAGACACTGCTTTTTTGTCTCTCGGTGCACACTGACAGCACAGTGAGAGGACATAAACACATATAGAGCACAGCTGCTCTTCACAGCACTAAAGGGTCTGAATTTTACAAATATTCAAAAGCCCAGTAGTGGGAACTGATCCATGCAGACATGGATCACTACATGTAATCATCTCACATTTCATCCCTCTGAGGTCTTTTTGTCATGCACATGCATACATGTAAAAAGACAGTTAATAACCAGATTATGTGTATACACGACCAAGACGTCGGCCTTCTTCAGGAGAAATCTATCTGGGGAAATCAGGTTTCTCTAATCCCTTAACCAGATTATGGAAAACATGTTTAATGAAACCGTTTACTGGAAAAAGCCGACTTAAAAGGTTCCTCAAGTGCACGTAAACACACTGATTGTGACTGTAAACTAGGAGCCAGTCAGTAGTGTTGTTGTGAGTAACTAGTTTATACAGCCACTGCTAGTTAACATAAACATTGGTTGCTGGTGAATTATTCAGATGGATGGTGGTTAACAGACTAGAGAGTCCAGGGCTACAAACAAGATACTTGCGTCATGGTTTGTTGGAACAAAACAACCTTTAAAGCCTATGGAGGTGCTATCAAATGAATTTAAATGTGCGTGCTCTCACGGGTAAATTGGCGATTTTCAATGAATTTCTCTGTCTACAGAAATCTATTTCAGTCAGTTCTTTAGAGTGAGGTTTTATGGGGGATTTATGGGACAAAGCTGCCATTGTCTCTCTTGCTTCCTCAGACACTTTGTTGAAATGTTGCCCTCTCTCTCTCTCTCTCTCTCTCTCTCTCTCTCTCTTTCTCCCCCTTGTTCAGACCCCGGAGCAACAGATCATGGTGGGGATCTGCTGCATGATGAAGAAGTCCAAGTCTAAGCCAATGACCCAGATTCTGGAGAGGCTGTGCAAGTTTGAGTACATTACTGTGGTCATCTTCCCAGAGGACGCCATCCTCAACGAGCCCGTGGACAGATGGCCTATGTGTGACTGCCTCATCTCCTTCCACTCCAAGGGTACAACATTCAAACACACAGACAAACAAACACATGCAGGCACACATTGTGATTTTTGTGGGTCTTCATGTGTTTTATATGAATTATGTTTCATCATACAAAATCAAATAAAGTGTGTCTAAACTAAACTAAAATAAAACTCACCAAAACCGTCTTGGTTGGTCTTTCCAACAATCAGCAGCTCTGGTTTGGTTGAAATAAACCCTTATTTCACTGAGTTAGATTTGAAAATATGGCAGCTGTGCATGCTGTTTCCCCCCCCACTGTATCCCTCTCTGCCTGCTGAACAGCAGCAGACCATTAAATTAGCAAAATACAATGACAAACATCACCCAAAAAAACAACCCTCAATGTACTCAGCCAATCGCCGATTATATTCGTCCAATTGCCTAATCCTAATCTGGTCATAGGTCACATCTCTCACTCGCGTCCAGGTGCCGCCTCACTCCCTCTTCCTCTCCTTGCAGTACTCGTACTCATAGAACTAGGGATGGGTATCGTTAATATTTTAATGGTACTACTACTACTACTCTTATACTGCTTATCGATCTGTTTTTTAAAGAGAAAAAATTAAAGTAATTAATAACAGAATTAACATTGCTTTATTTCGTCATATATACTGTATATAAATTAACATTCGAGTAGCAACTGCAACAGCATTGTTTTGAACAAATCACTTATAATGTGAGAATTGAAACGTAAAATAAACAATTATTTATAGTATAAGAAACAGTCATGTTTTGAACAAATCACTATTATAAACTATTATGTGATGGCGGATGGGGCAACGAGGGATGAACTACAAGCTAGTCTGTTGAAAACAGTGCATTTCTCCTCTTGTATCTGATGCACTTTGGCTAGATGTTTTGACAGATTGCTCGTGTTTCCACCCTTACAAGCAAAAGACTTGTTGCACTTTTGGCAACGATCATTGTCTGCATCTACTCGACTGAAGTATAACCACACTTTGGACCGTTTGTTCTCTCCGCCATTGTTGCTAAGAGCAGCGTCTCCGGTCTCTGTGTGTCTGTGGGAGAGAGACGCACACAGACGACAAGCTGAGAGAGAGATCTCTCCTCTGGATTGGAGAATGTTTTAATCTTATTACAAATTAGAAACAGTTTGTGAGATCAAAGGTGCAAGATAACGTTTATGTAGCCTAAATAAATAGGAAGTCAGTTTTCTTCATTTCTCCAATACTGATAGGAAAACCGTTAACGTCGGATCTTATCGATACTACGGTCTTGAATACATTTGCCCCGGGGCTCGTTTAGTACCGTGTTTCGGTACACATCCCTACATAGAACTGAAGTTACATCCAGTAACTACTATTTTCTTTTGTAATTTTTTTTTTTGCTGTGGTGGCAAAGATTTTGCCGCGGAGGCCCTCCACAACAGAACGTTACCAGCTAAACACTGCTGTCTGTGTGCTCACATGGGCTTCTTATCAACTGCCCAATCATTTACACACTAAACAGAGTGCCTGTCTTATACAATGTCAGCATTATGTTTAGTCCAACAGAGTATGTCTGTCTCTCGATGTGTGTCTACAGTATCTCAAGTGTTTTCTCTAACAATGTCTCAGTAGCCATAACTCTGAACTTTTTTTCCCCTCTTTATTAACATCATATTATCTATGAGCTTTATGTATTGAATCATTTCTCTGCATGTAAACCAGGATTCCCGCTGGATAAGGCAGTGAGCTATGCCAAACTGAGAAACCCTCTGCTCCTCAATGACCTGAACATGCAGTACTACATACAGGACAGGTACTCGCACAAACTCTGACTGTACATTTCCAGTATTGGTTTAAATGATGCTTGCAAAGCATTTATGTGTTATTTTATTTATTTGTTTAACAGGAGAGAAGTGTATCGCATCCTGCAGGAGGAAGGGATTGATTTACCACGCTATGCTGTGCTGAACCGTGACCCAGATAAACCAGATGGTCAGTCTGCTGGCTCATTACTGATATTCGATAAGTTACTTATCCATGTTTTTTTTTTTTTTTACTTTACTGCAATTAACATCACAAAACACAATAGAAAGCTGACTATATTCACTCCACTTTTCATTTGATTCTTAAAGCCTTTTGTTCCTCCAGAGAAAGCTCTCAGAAAAAAAACAGCCCCTCTCGCTGCAGCATCCTGAGGCCATTAATCATTAAGACTGCATTGGTTTTATTTCAGCTTGTGGATAAATATAGTATCAAATGTGAGGCAGTCGCAAGTGTGCCATACTTAAAGGGATAGTTTGGATGTTTTAAAGTGTAAACAGTAATTTTACCTCGTAGTACACAGGAGTTGCTGGTCTACTACTGCCTTGATTGGTAAATCTGTTTGTGTTATTGTCTGACTTTGGTGTTTTAGGGCGCTTTCACAGGCCAACATTTAGTCCGTTTTAATCGTTTACTCTGGTGCGGTTCATTTGGGTGTTTATGAATGCAGTAATTATACTCTGGTGCGGACCAAAACAACAACAACAACAACCATTTCCAAGCGAATCAAAACGCAGGATGTTGATGAATGATGAAGTTCGATGTTTGCTTGACATCCAAAGAAAACAGACTACGCTAAATAACGTCTACAAAAATAGGGACTTTTATAAAGGAATTCGAGATGAACTGTAGGAGAAGGGATTCGAGTGCACAGTAGATCAGTGCCAAGTCAAAGTGAAAACCTTTCAACAGAAATATATCAAAGTCTGTGATTCCCTGGCAGCTCTCGAGACAAAACGGATAATTTTGCTCATTCGTACACGTCCCTCAGCAGTTTTAATTTGTGCACTGTGAAATCGAACCAGATCAAATGGAAAACGAACCACAAGTATCGATTTCACTCGTTTCGGACAAGCCAAATGGACTACGGCTTGTGAAAACGCCCTTAAAGGGTTAGTTCGGATTCACCAAAGTCACAATAACACAAACAAACTAGCCGATCTGGTGGCTTTGAAGAGAGCATTGATGGATATAACAGCTTCAGTTCCCCATCAGAAAGGGCTGCCTGATGTCAGGTTAAAGTGGTGGAAATATTCTAAATATAGCGCACACAAACTGATATTGATTTTTTTAGGTGTCTAAAATCCGCTTTGCTGCTGCCCCCGTCCACAGCAGTACATTATTTTGCTCCCGTGCTGGTACTCCTGTCTGTTTCTCCAAACTCCATGTACTATAGGTAATACACTGAGTATGGTGAAGTACTTTAAGTGCTGTGATATGATGGGTCTGCCATTCAAATCCTGTTTTTGCACAGTGACGCAGAGACAGTCCTTGGACTGATCAGCGATCAGATGTTTTATGTCTCTGCCATCGTTGACAGTGATGACTGTATTTGTAAGGACCAATGAGCATCGCATGCTTCAGAGTGCAGAGCTGCTTCACAGGGCTCGAGAGTAAAAACTCAGGGGGGTGGGGGCAAATGTCATCTGTGTATATTTTAAGGGGTAATGAAAAGGGGCATCCTGGCACACAGAAACACTTTTTCTCTGTGTGTCTCAGAGTGTAACCTGGTGGAAGGAGAGGACCATGTGGAGGTGAACGGAGAGATATTCCAGAAGCCTTTTGTTGAGAAGCCGGTCTGCGCTGAGGACCACAACGTCTACATCTACTACCCAACCTCTGCTGGTGGAGGCAGCCAGCGGCTCTTCAGAAAGGTCCTTGCTTTGGCCGCTTGTTTTTTCAGTCTGTAAATCCAACACTGCTTCAGTTGAAAAATTGGTGGCAAGATGGGATGAAACATGTTCTGCAACATCCTTGGAATGTACACCTTCCTTTTATTTCTTTAGTCATAACAGCAACTGTTAATCAGCTGAACAGACTTAAACACACCAGGCACTAACCTGCACCACTTAATAGCTTCTCTTGTAATAGTACATGAGTCTATTACTCTACCAGAGAAAGAGCTATTAACATAAATCAGGCACACTGTTGTCAAACATGGAGCTGCAGCCTGTAAGTCAGATTGTGATGGATGTTATAGAGACTATACAGAGTGCACATTCTCAAATAATACAAACAGCTGTACGAGACAGCAGAGTTTTCAGAATGACAACATCTTTTCTCTCACTGTGTGTTTTGTGTAGATCGGGAGCCGGAGCAGCGTGTACTCACCAGAGAGCAGCGTGAGGAAGACAGGCTCTTACATCTATGAAGAGTTCATGCCAACAGATGGCACAGATGTTAAGGTAGAGTTTGGACTGAGTATTGATAATAATCAAAGGAAAGGAAGTGAATCAATTCTGAGATGCACATATACTGTATAGAGTTGTGAAGTCCCCTGTTCCTGGAAGTAAAAGTAATTTTTCCCATTGAGTTGGCATGAAACTGCCTTTTGAACCATCAGTACAAAAGATCAATAACTGCATTTACAAAATATTGGTTCTTTGATAAATATTCAAAGGCACCAGCCTGTGCACATACAAACCTGAAGAGAGAAGTTAACTACGACTCCCAAGGTCAATTTTGAATGAATTCAGCAGCATGTTTTGTTCTCAACTGCACTGACAAAGTGTTTTGAACTTTCTACCGCTCTTGCTGAGTCTAAATTTGGATACTTCTGTTAGTACACTCCCATGTAATACACTGTGTACACTACAGTATGTACTTACTTGCGTAGTGCATGAATTTCGACAGGATAGTGTTGTGTCAAATCGAACACGGCTGTTGTGCACTCACCAGAAATGACAAAATTTGACCGCTTCTTCTTCTTTTTAATGGCAAATTGCGATTACAAATAGGGCTGTCAATCAATTAAAATATTTAATCGCAATTAATCGCATGATTTTTCATAGTTAATCACGATTAATCGCAAATTAATCACACATTTTTTATCTGTTTAAAGATGTACCTTAAAGAGAGTCGTCACTCGACTTGATCATTATGAGTACACCATCCGGGTACTCATAGTGCACTGCATTTTGCCATACTTTTCAGTTTGAACGCCCTTATGCACCCAAAACAGCAAGTGTAAGTACAGAAGAACGCAAATTGAGACACCGTATCTGATTTGCGCCTCGGACGGGCGTCTTTTTTCCTTGGCAACGTCGCCGAAGGCTCATGAGTATGGTAGAGACAAACTTATGTAAAAAAAAAACATTATTTCTCAGAAAGAAAGTTGAAATAATTAAATCAAGTTGCCGTAACATAAACCTATAGGGTCGCAATTTCATCTGGGCGAGTCCCGTGTTTCTGTGTCTATGGATATCGTTTAAAGAAAAATTTGAAATAGCAATACAGAATGGGGAAAAACAACAACTCCTCACACTACACTCTTCTATTATGGTCATTTTTGTGTTTTGGGACATTTTTTTTTTTTGTCAGTGAAACTTATAAAATCAACATTTACATTGAGAATGATTAAGAGGATGTCTGGTGATGTCTTTAATGTGACCTCAGGTGTACACTGTGGGGCCGGACTATGCTCATGCTGAGGCTCGGAAGTCCCCCGCTCTGGACGGGAAGGTGGAGAGAGACAGCGAGGGGAAGGAGGTCCGCTACCCCGTCATGCTCTCAGCCATGGAGAAGCTGGTGGCCCGTAAGGTCTGCCTGGCATTCAAGGTAAGCAAAGGCATTGGTTTGTCCCGGTTTACCTTCATTGTGGAGTTGCATTGCCGATGCCGAACTGTGTCCTCCTCTCGTCTCCCTGCAGCAAACTGTGTGTGGCTTCGATCTTCTCCGAGCCAACGGACACTCCTATGTGTGTGACGTCAACGGTTTCAGTTTTGTGAAGAACTCAATGAAGTACTATGACGACTGTGCCAAGATCCTTGGGTACCGAGTTTACTTTTTGTCATTCTATTTTCTCCTGAGCTCGCTTTGGTTCATTTCTCGTTCAGATCTGCTGATTAAATTTGTGTGTCTTCATGGCTCTTCAGGAACATCGTGATGCGTGAGCTGGCTCCTCAGTTTCAGATTCCTTGGTCCATCCCTACTGAGGCGGAGGACATCCCCATCGTTCCCACGACTTCAGGGACCATGTGAGTTAGAACAGTAGTCAGTGTTCAGTGTGCTTCGAATTAATTTGGGTGGTTCCTTAAAGGGATAGTTTGGATGTTTTGAAGTGGGGTTGTATGAGGTTCTTATCCATATTTAGTGTATTACCTACAGTAGATGATGGTCTACACGCCCCAATTTGGAGAAACAGACACAGTTGGTACCAGCACAGGATTTTAGATACCTTACCTCGCCGTCAGACAGCCCTTTCCGATGGGGAACTGAAGCTGTTTTCTATGCCCTCTTCAAAGTCACCAGACTCCTTTGACAAAATCAGTAATTTTACCTTGCAGAACACAGGAGTTGCTGGTCTACCGCTATGTACGAGGATAAACAGAGTAATTAAGTGGACTTGACGTTATCTGATGTATATCAGCACTGCAAACATACATATTATTAAGTTGTATTCAATCGCTTTATTGTGTCTTAAATATTTTCAAGGTCTCACCGTCAACCTGTGAACTGGTTGTATCTATATTTCAGAGCTTGAGTCTGAAATTAATAGAATTAAGAAGAAAGTCTTCCAATCACTAAAACAGCCCCCTTCTCAAAAGATTAGCTGCTTTATTGGAACTAAACCTTTAAGGAGACACAGTCTGGTTAGTCTGGTTAGTCTGGTAGCTCTTCGTGTATTGTTCTTGCTAATTGCACCCATCTTATTTGCCTTTTGCAGACTGACAGTTTGCAGAGTTTAGGAAGGAACTGCATAACCTATTTGTTAATGTTGTACACAGTTGCATGATTTTTGTGCAGATTGATGGAAGAAAAGTCTATTTATGGGATTTTACTGTTGATAACTTACTCTTTGCCTCTTCAGGATGGAGCTCCGCTGTGTCATCGCTGTCATCCGACATGGAGACAGAACGCCCAAACAGAAGATGAAGATGGAAGTTCGCAACCCCATGTAGGTTATCTCTGTTATTATTTTCCTTTTTTATTTCAGGCAGATTAAAGACTTTTGATTAATTTGAAGTTTGTCTTTGATTCATCCAGGTTCTTTGATCTTTTTGAGAAATATGGAGGATACAAAACGGGGAAATTAAAGCTGAAGAAGCCAAAACAACTGCAGGTAACAATAAGTCAGAAATGGTTAAGTAGGTTTGACCTTGTAATGCTTTACTCACAGATCTCCCAGCCTGTGTGTGATTAACTTTGTGTGTGAGATCTCTGACAGTTTGTTACTCTGAACCTCAACAGGAGGTGCTGGACATCACGCGGCAGTTGTTAGCAGAACTGGGACAGCACAATGACTGTGAGATAGAAGAGAAGAAGTCCAAACTGGAGCAGCTGAAGACTGTTCTGGAAATGTGAGTGAAGTGAACTGGGTCACTTTATTAACCACTAGACCCCGATCTATTAATTTCATTTATTTCTAGGTCATTTCAGCAAATTATTTTGAACCCTCATAGACTGCATAAACGAATCACATTCTTTTAATCCATACTGGTTGTTTAGTGAAACTTTGAAACTGTGCGAGAACTCCAGTGTATGGTAAGTATACTGAAATACTATTGAAATGACCTTTTATATGCCCAGATTGTAATTGCACAACATGTGTCAAATGAATTATCTGCACAGCTGTGTGTATGTATTCTTAAAAACACTAGTCTAGGCTCAGTTGAGATCAGCTTTATCGTCCCACTAGGGGAAATTAGGTTTGCAGCCAAGCAGTCCACAAACACATCAATTATAAAAACTAAACCTACCAATACAAATCTGACAATACAAGATTTTGTTAAAAAGAGCTTCCCATCAGTTCTATTGTAAAGTGCAGAAGCAACAGATGATGATAGTTTTTGCTGAGTGAATCTCCAGTACAGTGTTCATCTGATCGAGTTCAGCAGACCAATGGCTGATGGAACAAAGGACGCCTTAAATCTCTTAGTCCTTCCTGCAGGCAGTGTTGTAGTCAAGACCACCTAAACCGAGTCATGACCAACACCGACCAGAGTGTATCAAGACTGAGACAAGACCAAGACTTTGAGGGGTTGAGACCAAGTCGAGACCAAGACCAGACCTGTTAGAAAGCCTACATCTTTTTTTAATAAGTATGCCAGACTATTGCTTTATAAGTTTGTTTGCTCCGTTCTGTAGTAATTTACTTCGTCTCACCTAAATGACGTCATCAGCGCGACAGTGTTGTTAACGAGCCGGCAGCGGGAGGTTTAGTTGCAATCTTCTCTGTTGTGGCTGATAAGAAGACTACGGTGTTTTTTCTCTCTGCCGATTTTTTTGCCATTCACCTCAACTATCTTTGTTTATTGCTGTGTGTAGAAACTTAAAGGTGAATATGACCAGTGCGAGTCCCACACACTTACCATTAAATGTGGAAACCACTGAGGCTCCTCCTCCCATAAAAACACCACAGAATACATATGAAGATTCCTCTTTATTCGCCTCTTTTATTGCCATGTTCACAGTATATGTATGTATGTATAAGTGTACCAGGAGAAATGTCTTGATAAGAAAATCAAAAGGCATTACAGAGGTGAATCTTTTGTGGGAGAACTTTCCTTTGTTTTCTATGAGCAATCACAGTAATGATGTTAACAATAAATCAGACAATAAACAGGCAATGTAGTGATATCCCTGCAGGTCTTGAAATAAAGTCCAGAGTCCTCCTCTTTGTCTGAGACCGAAAATGCAGCCGATTTCGAGACGAAACCTTCAAAAAGTGGAGTACTACAGTACTGCTTGCAGGCACCCTGAAACGCCGGCCCCATGGCAATAACTCAACCTAAAGTAGTCTAAAAATCATTGTACTTTGATAAGGGATTACTAGCATGTAACTGCAGATCCTGGTCCTGTTTCTACTGAGTCAACACCACATTGTTAGTGGTCGTCATTATCATTACTAATGGCAAGTCCCTGTTTTCTTATCAGAGGTAGAAGACGGCATACAATCATGTTTATTCATAAACCGATTTAGATTTTTATGACTCCAGATGTGTTTTATTTTCTTGCCAATAAAGGTATGGACACTTCTCGGGGATCAACAGAAAAGTGCAACTAACTTACCTGCCCCATGGGCAGCCCAAAACCTCGAGTGAGGAAGAAGGTAGGAAGATATTAAGGCCATTTTTTCACCTCCTACTCAAAATTTCAAGTTGGCTTAAAATACTGAAGTAAGTATTAACCTCTGGATTCGTTTTTCAGACACTCGTAAGGAAGGTGCGTCTCTGCTGCTGGTGCTGAAGTGGGGAGGAGAGCTAACTCCTGCTGGCAGAGTTCAGGCGGAGGAGCTGGGAAGGGCCTTCCGCTGTATGTACCCCGGAGGTCAAGGTGAGACACACAGCTGTGTTTTCCTGCTGAAAAAACATGTAGTATTTAATTCATGTAGCTGTTATTGAAAAAAGCCTTCATAACCACCTTCCCCTAAAGGTTCATATCAGTCAGTATTCATTTTGTCATGGAAGATATCTATGATCTGTGTTGGTTAAAGAGGTGTTAAAATAAACAACAAATATTCTGAGAATGGTCTTAAGCACAGAAATCGCTACACATGTACACCACCATCATTACTGCTGTTGTTACTACAATAAGAAGCTGTGGCCTCATATTTAGGAGACTTTTAATTGTTTATTGTGTCACCACACTGAGCAGCCTCTGATCCATATGAGGTCAGAACCAGAGGTGGGAAGTAGGACATGAAAAGTGGGTACAAAGTACCATTTTACATATAATACATAAAAGATCCACATAAACAAATATTGTATTAATGGCTTACTGTCACATACAGTCTATATAAACACTTTCATGATGTTAACGCATCAATCTAATGCGTAAAATCTGTTATTTACTATGCTAAAATATGTTTGGTTTATAAATGCTGTGCTGCCCAAATATAGCTTATCTCTATATCTCTGTCCTTCTCTCCCTCTCTTATTTATCTCTGCTGTTCTCGTTACATACTTTCATACGTCTGGTTTAACACAGTGGGGTACTTTGAGGACAGTAGGTGTGCACGTATTATAGATCAAAGAAGTGACTCTAACCTAAGGTAATAAGATATCACAGTGATGGAATCGAACCCTGGCTGCAAAGAAAAGAGAGAAAAAGGGAATATAAGGGAGGATATGACAAATTCAAAATAAAGATGCATGTATCTTCTATCACATAAAGGTTGTGTAGGCTCTTTTACCAGAGAACATGAGATGTTAGGACAGAGACGTAAACAAAGAAAACCTGGACAGGGAAAGTGACACTCTTCATTAAAGCAAGGCCAACAATCACAGGATGTTTTAGCCCAGTTGCAGATGGTTCAGAGTGGCAGCTGGGGTGCAAAGAGTTCATCCAGCTCTTGTTCAAATTAGGGATGCACCGATCCGATACTGACTCAAATAGCTGAATTGGGTATCAATGACAATGGGGCCGATCTAGTCAATTTAATTCTATTTTTACGTGTGATTACACATGTACGTACTTTGTCATGCTTAAGCTGAAGGAGCTGACAACAAACATGTCAGCTGTTTGGAGATTTGAAGATTGTTTTACCAAGATGCTGGTGCACAATTTATTATTTCAATAATAAATAACAATTCAGCAAATTTTTATCTATGTATTTGTAACATTTTGTTTTACAATGTTAGGAAAACAATGTTTAAGTCAAGCCTGATGCCTAAAGGCCTTTACACACCGGGGGAGTGTGATGAATAAACGTCACAAAAATGCGAAATACTCGACTGCAAATATATCTCTTGGGCTTTTATTGTGAAAGGTAAGAAGAACGGAGGTCTTTACACATAACGGTATGATCCCAGTCTTTTCCACACATTGAGTCATACAGCTTATTAATTAAACACTGGTATCTGATCGGTTCTCGGTATCGCCCGATACCCAAAGCCCAGGTATCGCTGTCGGGACTGAAGGAGACGGATCTGTGCATCCCTTGTTCAAACACAGTCGAGGTTTATGAAAGACGAGATCCCAATTCAGAGTCAGTTGATACCAAGGTGGTGACATCTTATCACAAACTCTGCTTGTTATGCAGAAAAATGCAGCAAGTTTAGAGTAACTTTTAATCCTTGTCTGTGTATTCTCTAACGCTGTTATTGGTACTGTGTTTTTGTAGGAGACTATGCTGGATTTCCAGGCTGTGGGTTACTGCGGTTACACAGCACCTACAGACACGACCTGAAGATATATGCGTCTGATGAAGGCAGGGTGCAGATGACGGCCGCAGCTTTCGCAAAGGTGTGCACTATTCTAGTGTTCTTTCTTTTCTGTTGCTCTGTATCATCAGAATCAGAATCAGAAACTTGTTTATTGCCAGGTGTATCAGGTATACACTAGGAATTTGCTTTGGTTCGTTGCTGCAAATAAGCAATAAAAAATAACAATAGAATAATTAAAATGTTAGAATAAAATAAGAATAACAAATTTAAATTCTACCAATATACAATATAAGATATAAACAAGAAATAAACATAGTATACAAATATAAACAGATAGTGCAAATATTGCCTGTGTGCAAACAGTCATGTACCAGAGAGAGAGAGAGAGAGAGAGAGAGACAGTGGGGGGGTAGGTATTGAGTGTGTATGAGGGAAGGGAAGTCAGTGTCGGGGGAGGCAGTGGCGTGATGTGTGTGTGAGTGTGTGTGTGAGTGTGTGTGTCATCGTTGATACAGACAAAAAGGATTCAACCTGTGGCCAGTTGAAACCTTTGAACTTTGTTATAACCACCAATAAGCGGTTATATACAATTACAGGAGGTAAACAGCGGTGTGAGAATTAATACGAAACACTGTAGTTAAAACAAGCTGGAATCAACATCTTAGTTAAATAGAAAGAAAACAGCGCCACCTGCAGAATCTCTAATGACATTAACAGAGGAAAGAAAGTGTTCTGAAAAAGGAAAGCAACCTTTTCTGAGCTAGTAATGTTTGCCTTTCAGAGATTAACAGCTTCTTTAGACGAGGAAGGACTGCTGAGGGATGTCCAGTACTGTCAGCTGCTGATTTGTAATAGCTGTGAAACAAAAATGTGTTTTATGTAGTGTAGAAATGACTGTCAATGTCAACAAGATCAGTCACGTCACAAAATGTCATGGTGTTTTGTCTCCTTTAGTCCCAGAACAACAGCTCATGCTAGTTGTCATCTCTGAGATATCAAAGTATCGGTCACAATGTTGACAGATTATCTAATTATCACTTTGCATCAAAGACACAACAAATCACTGATTACCACTTCATTGTGTTTGTTGTGTTCGTTGTGTGTGTGTGAGCAGGGTTTGCTGGCTCTGGAGGGCGAGCTGACACCCATCCTGGTGCAGATGGTGAAGAGCGCCAACATGAACGGGCTGCTGGACAACGACAGCGACTCGCTGAGCAGCTGCCAGCACCGCGTCAAGGCCCGACTCCACGATATCCTGCAGAAGGACCGAGACTTCGCTGACGAGGACTTTGACAGGGTGATTAGATAACTGTGTTGAACGCTCTAAACTTTAGTCTGTTCTGTGAGGGCAAGCGGGAAAACAACGTTGAGAAACACTGTTGAAAATCCATAGATTTGTGTGCACAGTGGTTTTTACTCAAAGAGAACATGTGAGGTCTTGCGTCATGTGTCATGATAGTTCATTGGGCTGGTTTTAGAGTCTGGCTGCAGCATTTTGAATCAACTGCAGTACAAGTACAATAATGTACAGATTGACTGAAAAGCCCCTTTTCAACCACAGGAACTTTACCTCGAAACTAGGAACCTTTTGAGGAACTCACTGTGTTTCGACTGCAGGGACCAGGGTCTAAATTATGTTTCGGGGATATTTTACAAATAAATAACCATCAAACACTCGACAGATGATTTACTGTTGAATGTTTGACAGACGCTCTTAGTTTCATTTCATTCATGACATCCAACATGCAGTAGTCAATGTCGCAAACAAAGCATAACCTAGTTTTTTAGATGAAACGGGCGGACACACTGAACTGCAGGCTGCAGAGTGTGTTTACTTGCTGTGATCACCAGCAACCCTCGTCTCATGTCATGTTGCTTTTTCATACGTCAGCAGACTAATTTCCCTAATCTTTGCTGGTATTTAGACTACGCTATGGAAACGCAGACAACAGTGGGCTGAAGGAACCTTTTAGTTCCTTTTGAAGGAGTCCCGGGACTAAAATTACCAGGAACTTCTTGGTGGAAATGCGGCTTGAAAGATCAGTCTGTCGGTCACAGGGAGGCATGGATTGAGATTTGGGTTTTTTTTAAGTGAAAATTTGACCTTGGACACAAGAAGAAACAAGACGGCTCTTTATGCCACAAATTTTTGGGATAGCTTGTGTTGAACCAAAGCCGGATAGATGATTAAAAACGTGTTGCTTTTGATTTATATATTTGGTTAAAATCCCCAGCAGTTGAGCTGCTCGCAGGCTCAAGTACTGTTTTGTAGTTATGCTTAGATGCGTACATGTTTGTGTGCATGTTCAAAATCTTTCCACTACAGCTACTCCTCCCAAAACTGTATCTTTAAATAGTAATGTATTCTCACTTCTCTACTTAACCTACAAATTAAAGTATGTTTGGCAAATGTTTCCCACAGTAATTGTTAGACTGAGAGGATGATGTGTAGAGACGGGGAGTTACCTTATAACCTGGGTGCCTAATTGTCTGTGGCCATATCTCCTTTGATCATTCAGAGGATTACTAAGCTGTTATAATGAAAGCAGAAAGGATTTTATTTCTTGAGCTAACTGTTTACAGATTAATTATATTTCTTCAGTTTGCTCGGTTAAATCAAATGACAAAGGTTTAACAGCCGTTTGGGCTTTTGAGGTCTTTGTAATGTGAAAGCAGTCAGAATTCATTTGTTCTGTGTAATTGGCTTTTTAATGAAAGTGCTCTTTTCTTTGTGTGTGGCAGCTGGCCCCGACCTCGAGTGTCTCTTTGGTGAATTCAATGAAGATAGTCGAGAACCCAGTGGCCACATGTGACCAGGTCTACGCCCTCATTCAGAGCCTCACCTCCCAGATCCGCAAAAGGATGGAGGACCCCAAGTCAGCTGGTGAGCGAAAATCCACCGTCAACCTTTGAATGATCTCAAGGTTTTAAGATTTTTATGTTCAGCACACCATATTTTAATTGCAAGGAGAAAGTTGGATGACCCGAAATTAAGAAAACATTTTCTTACTTACCGCTAGTGATATACAGTCCTGCAGAAATGTTGTTTTAATGTGCAGAGGTTTTAGGTTTGAGTTTTTTTCTCGCTTGCTTTTTAGAAATAAAGTCGCTAAGAGGGTCTGAAAAGTCGCTAAATCTCGCGAGAAAGTCGCCAAGTTGGCAACATTGTGTGTTTGGCTGTGACAATAGTCACAATAGTTACTGTGCGCGTAACGTGTACCATTGTGCAGCGTATTCGTGTAGACTTGACTGGCACAAAAGCTGCTATATCTGGGACTGATTGTCACCGTTCATGACCAATCAAGCTGAAAATCGGCCGATCGGTGCATCTCTATTTATCAGTACAACATGGCATACTATGTAAAATAACCTTCTCTCTCTCACCAGACCTGCAGCTGTACCACAGTGAGACACTCGAGCTGATGCTGCAGCGCTGGTCCAAACTAGAGAGAGACTTCCGCATGAAGAACGGCCGCTACGACATCAGTAAAATACCGGACATTTACGACTGTGTGAAGTATGATGTCATCCACAACGCTACGCTGGGTCTGGAGGACACGCTGGAGCTGTTCAGACTGTCTCGAGCTTTGGCCGACATCGTCATCCCTCAGGTGAGAGAGAGGAAGAGGAGGAGGAAGGAGGGAGTTCAAGGGTGGAGAGGAGACGGGGGTTAAATCTGGTCTACGGCAAAAAAAAATCTTTAAGGACTGTTTCAGGGTTCTTTTTGTATCAAGATAAGCTTAGAAAATAAAAGCACAGTGGCTAGATATATAAATTAACTTGATTTAATTCTGCACAAAACTTTAAGGAAATTGTATTTATTGACTTCTTTCTATCCAAGCTGGTTTGTCACAAAATCCTTCACATTTAAAAGGCAAAAAACAAGACACACATGAAAATGTAGTGATAATAATGAAGCAGGAATGAAAGAAAATAAAATGAATATTAATTAACAATCAAAAGCCAGGACCTTTTGATACATTTAAAAATGTTCTCTTATCCCTGACAATAAAGTGTTGTTGCTAATTTAACCTCATTTTCAGACTTCTTTGAGACCAATGAACTGTGTTGATATACTGTGAAACAATGAATTAACACCCAGAAGTTAACAGAGGTATTACCACTTCATCTGTATTTTTAGCTCATTTTTCTGTGT
Organism: Sebastolobus alascanus; assembly: GCA_916701645.2. Classification (NCBI taxonomy): domain Eukaryota; kingdom Metazoa; phylum Chordata; class Actinopteri; order Perciformes; family Sebastidae; genus Sebastolobus; species Sebastolobus alascanus. The sequence goes on along the minus strand of CAKAOJ020000027.1, from coordinate 6,567,493 downwards.
TTTTGCAGGAATATGGCATAAATAGAGTGGAGAAATTGGACATAGCATACGCCCACTGCCTCCCACTGGTCAGAAAGATCCAGCTTGACCTGCAGAGGACCCACGAGGACGAGTCTGTCAACAAACTGCACCCTCTGTGAGTAAATTTAGTTCAATACGAGGCTGTTTAGATGGGAAGACATGATGCAAAGTGTCTGGACAGACTGTAGAGAATATTTTGGAGCATCCAGTACAGTGGTTTCTTGTTTGCAGGTACTCTCGTGGAGTGATGTCTCCCGGGCGCCATGTCAGGACACGTTTATATTTCACCAGTGAGAGTCACGTCCACTCCCTGCTCAGCATTTTCCGCTACGGAGGCTTGCTCGATGTAAGCGATCGAACATCCATCCTACAGAACGTTTAATGTTTCTCAGATGGAGGTAAAAGTGGAAGCTGAGGTTTTGTGTGTGTGTTTGCGACAGGAGGAGAAGGACCAGCAGTGGAGGCGTGCCATGGATTACCTCAGTGCTGTCTCTGAACTCAACTACATGACTCAGATTGTCATCATGCTGTATGAGGACAACAATAAGGTAGCGTTTTTCTTGGTTTGCAGCCACCTTAGCACATGGCTTCCAAGACATAGCATCATCCTGGAAGCCCCCGTCTGTGTATACATTTGTATACGTGTTTCTAAACAGTTTTTCAAGTAGAAACTTGACCCACTTGTAAAAGACGGCACTTGTTCTCTTTGTATAAATTAAAGGTTGAATGAATAAGATTAGATTAGATAATGAATGAAACGTAAAGACAAAATGAGTAGGATTTGTCTGTTGCGGTTCATTCAAAGTTGGCCCCCCCTCCCCGGCTCAACGACACCAGAAGCGCACACCCATTGACCGCAGTTATGGTGCTCGCCAGCGGGTGAAAGCCCACCCCAAATTCATTGTTGTTTTGTAATGAGCTTTGTCTGTTTGGCGCTCCCTGAGCCATCAAACTGTACAACACCTTTATGGGGAGGAGGGGGACAAAGGAGGACGGTCTGCAGGACAGTTAATGCACACAGTGCACTTTAATAGACTGAGCTACTTTAATTCTGCACACTACAAAAAAAAAAAAAAACTTCTCTACCTCAGTTCTTATCCTGCATTATATTCCATATCTGACATTTCCATGACATCATCATTCTGACATATTCCATATCTGACATTTCTTAATATCTATATCTCCTATATTTTTTATTACCCAGCACTATATCACTTTCTGCACTACATTCACTTTTTCTTTAAATAGTCCTGTATCTCAGTTGTTACCCTGCACTATATTCATTTTTAACTGTTCTTCTGCACATAGCATATTTTGTTTTATACTCTGTATTACTTACATGTGTCTTGTTACTACTTGTGTCGTTTTACTAACATGTGTACTACTTACCTGTGCCGTTTTTACTAATATGTTTGCACTATGGAACTGAGATGCTGGAAACTTGAATTTCCCTCGGGATCAATAAAGTTACTATCTGTCTATCTATCTATCTATCTATATATCTATCTATCTTCGCCTCGCTAGATTTGCGGGGGTTTTTTTGACACTATGTCTGCCATTTTTGTAGCTTCCTTTTGGATGCGTGCTTACAATCTTGGTCGCTATGTTTTTTATAGAGGAAATGTCCAGAACACAGCAAAATAAGAAAATACAGGCAGAGGAAAGGGTCTCTGCAGAAACAGACACAACCACACACTTCTAGTGGGTCCTAAATTAAGATTGAGAGGGATTATTTTTGTATCAGTCCATACATTGTTTTTTTTAGGAAAATCCTACTCATTACTACTCTTAAAGGAAGCTTTAAGAACAAAACATAATATATCCTTCATTCTTGCTCAACAAATTCCCTCTGTAGAGATCAGGGCTGTCCTCGACCAAAGAAATTCTTAGTCTACTAACACTCATACGATTTTTTCAACTAATCGATTAGTTGATTTAATCGACAGATCTGTAAAACTGAGTTTCTCAACAAAGAAACACACAAAAGTACCACTTTAAATCTTGTGTTTACCAGAGATGTGCTCATAAGTTTCTTGGAAATAAGTCATTCAGCATGAAAAAAAGCATAAAAAATGTCTAATAGACTGAATAAATCTTAGTCGACAAAGACCAAAACGACCAATTAGTCGACTAATTGACAGGCCTAGAAGAGATAATCTGAGATTTTGAAGTTTTTTTAGTCCTTAATATTGAACCTCAACATGTTTGTGACCGAAATGTGTCCATATCACCGAACTGAAAGTACCAGAAGTTGTCATCCAATGCTTCCTCAGATTTGTACCCTTCTGTATTTATTCTTTGATCCGACAATTTCTGATTTAAATAATAATTTTGCCAGATTATAGTGTATTTTATTATTATTTAGTTCTTGCATGGCTGCTTGTGTTTAAGCAAACAATTGAAAGAACATTTTATATCCTCGACATAAGACATCAGAAAACGTGTCATTCAACTTGGGCATCTTATAGAGAGATAGTAACGAAACATTTCAGAACATTATCTCGAACATCTCCGTTGTTTGCCCCTAAAGGAACTCACCTCTGAGGAACGCTTCCACGTAGAGCTTCACTTCAGCCCCGGTGTCAAAGGCGTCGAGGAGGAGGAGAACGCACCGACCGGCTTCGGCTTCAGGCCCGCTTCTGCAGAGGTAGCACGACAGGTAGAATCCCATCTGAGCTCTCTCTCCATGCTTTTGTTCTGCAGATAGCAGCATATGTACTCCCTCTTTATTCTCTCTGCTCATTCAGAACGGGCAGAATCAGACCGACCCCGGCAGCCTGGAGGACCTCTCACGAGATGAGACCGACCGCGCCGTGCCGCTGTCTGAGCCAATCACCATTCAGAGGAGGTCTCCACTCATACGCAACCATAAGACTGGATCCATGGAGGTGATGCAGACTAATCCACCCAGTCGTACGAAGAAGCAGACTCATTATTACACCAGAATCTAGGGCCGTACCGAAGAGTTTGAAGCTTCATTCATAACGTTGACGTTCAAATTCAACATTCGAATGCTGCGCAATTGACACTGTGCTACTATAGCCTAATGCATATAGTTGGCGGTCTGCAGGTCGGGTTTGGGTAGCTGATTAACGCATATGTTTGCAGGCTGGGCGGTGCGGATTGGCTCTCATAATTGTTTCCGACTCGTGTGATCCAAACATTTCTAATAACTGAGCGTTGTAAAGTCCAAAAGTCAAAGTTTATTGAAAAAAGATTAATGTAATCATTTCCAAAATGAACAGCATGTTTTTATCTAATGAAATATTCTGTTTCAGTCTAGATTTGTTGGCGTTTAGCCTTTAAAAAAAACAACATTTTAACTGAGGTAAAAGAAACTTTGCTCTCCCAGTTGCTGCACACAAAAGGGAGGCACGCACCTGTATTAACAGGGCGGGCTAGCAGCAATCTAACATCATAAATTAGATTTAGATTAGAGAGAAGAAGTTAGAATTAGAGAGAAATTAGATGGGTTTTTTTTTCAGGGTGATGACATCATAAAATATGCCGACAGACATTCAAAGCTTCATTCGAAAACCTCAGAAGCTTCGTATCTAGAGAAATGTAGAGAAATGACATTCGGTACAGCCCCAGCAGATTCTTGTTTCTGAAATCAGTTTCTTTCATTGTGGACTTGAAGAGTTCCAGTTTTGTCCACGAAAACACTATCAAACATCAAATCACTAGTCTGTTTAGCTGTTTAGATTGTGCATTTGTTTAGTTACTTATATAATCCGTGTGTTTTATAGACCCAGAGTTTCTTTTCTGTGGTTTTGGCCTCTCTTCTTGTCCAAGGTCATACTTTATTCTGCAAACTAGCAGCCAGCAGTGGAGACTGGTGCATGATATCACATACAGTCACGCTGCCTTGTTACCGCTGTCTGACGGTTGTGTGTTTGTGTGTGTTTTTTCCACCAGGTTCTGTCAGAGACATCATCCTCCAAAGTGGGCAGTTATCGCCTCTTCTCGTTGTGCTCACGTCAATCCCCCGAGATGAAACAAAGTGGATTAGGTAGGTGTCCTAATGCACCGTTTCCATGGCAACTGTGTGTATACGGATGACAATGTGAAATGGCTGTGATGTGATGGAGACGGGTGGGACAGGTTTCATTCGATGACCTTTGATCTGGGAGGATGTAATCATCACTAATGGAAATAATACTCTCTGAGGGCTGTTTTCACGGTGTGTTTTGGGAAAGCATGAAAGCAGCATTTCTCCAGATAGAGATATACATGTGTTTGTTTATGCATTTGCTTGTTTTTGAAGAAAATTTGTCTCCAAATACAAGATACTGACTAATGATTAAATGGTGGCTACATTTCATGCCTGTTTTGGGATCTAAATCAATCCTCAAAAAACATTTTACATCGGACAATACTCCAGTTTTATAAGAGTAATTCAGAATTCAAAGGCAGTACCATGGTCCAGTTTCCAGGACTGAGGTGATCGTCCTCCTGTAATAACATACATGTTGCATGGAGAATCTCTATCTGAATTTTGTTTTGATTCCAACACTGCGGTTAATCTTTGTCTGGAAGATTTCACACAATACTGTCTGGCTAGCCCGTTGTGCTCTTTACTTCTCATCCTAAAGGGACAATAGGACCCATTGACTATGTAAATGTTGTCCTTAAGAAATAACATTTACAGATTTTTTTACACTTTAAGCTTAAAGTGTTGTGTGTAATTTTGGGCCTCACAGGGTTAAAATGGTCTCAACATACAGTACAGTTGTTTTGCATCAAGAAGTCAATTGTGAGATTGTTTTCTGCTGCATTCATGTGAACTAAATGTGATGAAAATCATCAAACATGTGTACCAGTGGCATGTTCAGACACTCAACTGAGGTTTTAAATTCTAATCAGAGTTAAAGTGTCAATATTTATGCAGCTCCATACAGATTAACATTTCACTGCAGTAAACCTCAGATTATTCCCAACTTTAACGTAATCCCTATAGAATGACTCTGCAGGCTGTCAAAAGAAAAATCCACCCCAAAGTTGCATTTCTGTGTCAAATTTTGTTGTTTGGATATTAGTCTTTCTTATGACTGTCTTATCAGTGGGATATGTGTTGAGTGCTGTATACAGTGGTGCAGTCTCTCAGCTGTCTAAAACATCAGAGATACACATCACGTTTCGGTGTCAGTCCCTCAGAATTAAAGAACAACCACTTTTTGGAGTCGCCGTTTTGCGCTTGTTGTTCAACAGTCATACAGGTAGACATTTTTCCGAGGCAAGTCACCAAGCCTGATCTAATTCTGTTGCTTTTGCCTGTATTTCCTCTTTCTATGCTACTCTTTTGCACTCTCTGTTTGGACATACTAATGTCAAAAAGCATTCTGGGAAATGCAGGAAATCAATAATTGAAGAGAAAGAGGGGAAGTGGATACACTCAATAGGCCTGTCATGATAACTACTTCAGTTGGACGATATTGTCCCAGACATAATTGCGATAAACGATATTATTGTAATTATGAAATGCCTGATGTTAAAAACTTCCTCCAGCCTCTTGTGAGGAGCACAGATATGTTGGTACGAGGTGCATGGTCTACTGTGGGTCCTTGTCTGTCTCTTTCTCTGTTTTTCTGTCTCTTTTTCCCTCTCTTTCCCTCTCTCTCTGTCTCTCTCTGGATAGTTGTTTGAGTAACAGCATGATAATGTAGTGGTGACTAACCCCCCCCCCCCCCGCCCCAACCCGCAGGCTCTCAGTGCGCCGGGCTCTTCAGCACCACTGTCCTAGGTGGGTCCTCTAGCGCCCCTAACCTGCAGGACTACGCACGCGCACACCGCAAAAAATACTCCACCGGCAGTCTGTCCTACAAAGACGGTACGTGTTTGAGACCGCGCTCCTTCACAAACCTGCACAGGGCAACAGCAGATCAGTGTCTTACACATTTCCTTCTTAGTCCTAACATGTAAAACATCGTAAGTTTGACATCCTGAGCGAGGCCCTGTGGGGAAACTGGACATGCAAGTAGAAATATATACTGCAGGGAGGCTTAGTATGAACACATATTGATTGTAGTAGTTAGAGAATAAGCAAAGTAGAACTTATTTGGACTGGAAGAATATGTGCTCTATGAGACATATGAGAATTAAGAAGGAATAAACATCATGTATGCCCATACATGTATTTTATAGTTTTTTAGACTCCATATTCATTCTAGCCACCAAAACCACTGGATTTTTCCATCTTCTTTTTTTCCTCCACAACACTTTGACTAAATTTGGCGTATTTCTTTTTAGCAGTTTGTATACATGCTGCCTCTGGCTCAGTTTAGACTAAGTGTATTATTAATATGTGTGAAGACCACGACAGGAAATGTGGCAACAAGTTTCTCCGAGAATAGCACATGTAAAAACGGCGTCATCAAATTCAGTATCCAGATGTGTTTAGGTATAGTAGAGTATCGTAAATGTGCGTTTGGTTGGTGGAGTCAGGTTCATTTCTAGCTGAGTTTCATAGACTTGTGTTCTTTTTGTCAGCTGCAACATTAACTGTGCAGCGGAGATCACAAATCAGCATTGAGTGTTTGGAGAGTTTGTTAGTTTGAGATTTTAGTGAAAGCTTGATATTATTTCCATTCTGAACAGCATACAATATGATTTATTTTCTATTTTTAGAGCTACTGCATGTATGAAGTAACTGTTCACCAGTACGTGTCCTCATTCTCAGAATCATGATCTTCCCATGTTGTTTTTTTTGCATGGTCCATGGCTGCACTGACTTCCTGTTACAGTGGTTTAGTTTATTATTAGTTTATTAGGAAGCCCATTAGCTGACGCCATGACGCCAGCTAGACTTCCTGGGGTCCAACACAGAAATCACAAACAATTATATACATTATATAAGACACCAAATACAAACAAAAAAACAACTAAAAAATCAACACGTTAACCGACTATTGGGCGAAGGTAAATTACAACGTTATCATGATGTGTTCAAATGTAATCTCGTAAAATGTAGTTTTTGGTGAGAAACTTGAATAAATCCAGTTGTTTGTAGATGTTTTCACAGCAATATAAAATATATTAGAGAGGGAATTATGACCTGTTTAACTTTCTAACAACTTGCCAAGATTTTTTTTAATCAAAGCAAATATTTGAATAATCATAATCATTGAATTGTGTGTTTTTACGCAAATAACCACTATAGACGACAGTAGCAAAGTACAGTACAGTGTACAGTACCCTCCCTCCCCCCCAAAATAGGGCTCCCCAGTAGCTATGGTGTAATTTGAACACTGTAATTTACCATGTATATATTATATTGATTATTGTATATATTGAATGACATCAGATCTATAATGTTATTCCTTCATTTAGCGCAGAGATTTCAAAAGTGGCAGATCAAATTTTTGAGTGACAGACAAAAGAAAAAACTTGCCTGCCACAGTGGCAGGAAGTGAAAAAAGTTAATTTCAGACCCTGCTTATAGGAGATAGGTGTAATATACAAACACGTTTATAGTACAGCCAGTTAAAATTACTAGTAGCCAAACAGCTGGAGACGTTTTGATATCACTGCTGGCTGCTCACATAAGAAACATCTCTGATACTTCCAAGAGAAACACGATAATCTGATATATTTTGACTCATTAGCAGAAGTCATACAGCAACTTTTCATCTCATCATCCACTCTTCATTTCTTCTGAATGTGTCGGCCCTCTGCTGATGGAGTTAGAAAGCTGAGGCTGTAACTGTGCACAAATATTATTCAAACAACTCTTTGAATAATATTATATGTGAAACGGAACGGTCAATATTAAATTCAAGGGCTGAGCGATGCATCATGGCCACCATGCTCGGCCCTGATTGTGTAGCTGTTGTCTTTTGTCGTGTCGTCCAGTAGGTGTCACTCTGGTATCACACACCGACATACCGCCATCCTCCTGGTCCTCTCACATTTAGCCTCGCTGTTGGTCTTTGTCATCCATCTTGTTCCACCTCCTTTTCAAGAACCAAAGGAAGAATTCTAGTCTTGATGCAGTCGAGTACGCACAAATCGTGCTGAATCAGTGCATGCTCCTCCGCTCTGTCATTTTTCACATGTGTTTCCATGCTGAAGCATCTTAATCCTGGTCAGGTTCACCAGTTGATATTTTTCACTGTTGTCTCCGTACATGACAGAGAGGCTGAACGGCTTTTAACTGGGACCTCAAGCAGGATTAGTGTTAGGGCTGAATATTGGGCTTGTTTATCGAAGTTTTATAGTTCTTGGTGTGTACTCTCTTCACCTCCTCAGTTAAAACATTCCATCTCATTCGTCATCGGAAGATGTTCCATCCATGTGTTGCCCCACAGCCAACATCTTCAAACATCAAATATCTCTATAACAGTAACTTCAGTCAGGTGTTCTTCACAAACTGGAACAGATAGTTCTGATTCTTTAATACTCTTTAGGTGCTGGTTGATCTTTCCACTATGGCGTCCACATTAGAGAAGAGCAGGGAAATGATAAAACATGATTTATACAACTTACTGTGGCTCATAGTAACACTAGTGATTTTTTTTATTTTTTTTTATTTCCTCAGAGTTGTTGTCTATGCCGGCAGTAAAACGATTTTCTGTGTCGTTTGCAAAGTATCCGACTAATGGTACGTCTGCTTCTTTCAAGTATTTTTCCACTTCACCTCCCTTTGTCTTGCATGTCTTCAAACTTGTTTTTTTGACCTTGGGTTGTTGTCTTTTTTTCACATGGCCCTCCAGCATTCCAAGTTTCCGTTATTTTTTTCAAATTATTTAATTTTTTATTTTTTTTTGTTTACCCATATGCTTTGGACTCTTACTTTTTCTAACACTACCTGACATTCTCTTTCTAACCAGGGTTCCCACTGGTCATTGAATATGTAAAATATCAATAAATTAGGAGACAGGGAATGTCAGTGAATGTTTACAAAGGCCTCATGGTAGTGTAGCAGAATATGTAGACAAGTTTACACAACTCGTACCTTAAAGACACCAGATTTCAGCAGGGAATCATTTCCGATTTACAGTATTTCACCGCCTCTTACTCTGTATTTATTCTCTTCTTAAGGCCTTTACACACCAGGGGTGTTTTTTTTTCGCGTGATTAATTCGCACGTCAATATATTTTTCTCGAACTGTTGTTTTTGTTATGAGTACTTTAACACAGAACACGAATATTACGCAGCGAAAAAAACGATGTTGATATTTCTGAGCATTTGCACAGCAAATAAAGGCATCAACCAATCACATTGTGCGGAACGGACATATTCAGTACGTACACTATAGGGAATGATGTCACCGACAGCAAGTCGGCCATTTTTGGAGGATAAAGGGTGAGAGTGCCATCCGCTGGCTGTTTACTGCAAGTGTCAAAAGATAACACAAAACACTGCACAGTGAATAAGATTCAAAAGCTGAATTGTAGTATGTATAGTATACAGTCAGACACAAAGGTAGGCCAACGTTATGGGTTTCATTTTGCAATATACCGGTAGATTTAATATGTAGAATTAGCCGACGTTTTGTTAGCATTCAATTAGCATAACATTAGCTAGCTTATCTTTGTCCAGATGATTGTGTAGTTGGCATTTGGCTTGTAGATCTTGATGTCATATACCTACCCGTTTGTGAATTGGACATCGACCTCCAAAGATGAACATATTTTGAACTGCTGACAGGTGTTCACTAACGCCAAAACACATCAGTGACTGTAATGGGAGGCAAGCTGTCAAGGTCCTCCTAATTCTTTAGGATCGATATCATAAACTAACTTCAATTTTGTAATATATCGCCCCTTTGCCTCTGTCAGCTTCTCTTTATATGGGCATTTGTCTTTTGCACGTAGTTTACACATTCCTGATGATGAATGGTTGACAGATGAGATGAACAGACCGGTGACAGATAGTGACAGTCTACCGTAGCTCCGTACGCCACCCTCAGAAAATGGCGGCGTGCCCCAGAATGCTCCGTGATTCCCATTCACTTTAGTGTACAACAACATGGAGGCTCCGTAGTTCGAATCAAGACAGTAAACTTTATTACTCCTTTCAACCTTGACAAAGGCAGCGCGGAGCAGATCCATTCCTTCCTCCCTTTCACAATAAAAGCCCCAGACATATACAGTACACTGTGTAACTCAATAAAACAGCTTACAGTAGTTTAGGCTTTACAACATTTTACCTCAGACAGACGCTGCTCTGGGTCAATAGGATCCCTTTAGTTGGTCCTCTGGCTGCGCAAATCTAAAACATTTTATTGAACAAGTGTTGCAACTGTCGCAAATTTGCATCGCTGCCGGTATGAATAGTTTTGATGCAAAATATACGCAGGCGAGTATTCCACATTTTCATTTCATTTATTCGTCTCGTCCCCGGTGTGTAAAGGCCTTTAGACTTCACTTCTAACCGATGGATGATTAACAAAAGACCATTCTAATAAACTGAATCATTATGTTATAGCAAAGTGTTGCTTACCTCTTGTGCCAGTTAACCGCAGTCAACATTTCACAGACGTTCACTGCAAAACCCACATTGACGATGCATTTTAGAAATATAATTTAGTATCTGGCATTTCCCTAATTTCCAGTCCAGTTTAAGTCAGAGACTCAGCACTGGATTATTTCCCTTTGTGTAGGATGACACTAACCTGGATCAGTAACTGCGTTTACATGTACTTAAGTAAGCGGGTTACTGTCGGCGTTCTGCAGTATTTTGATTTCTTAAACATTGTGTATATGAGAAACCTGGTTCCTTTTAAAGGATTAGAGAAATCCGATTTTCCCGGCTAGATTTCTCCAGGTGAAAGTCAATTTCTTGGCCACGTACAATATACGAATAATGTTGTCATACAAGTGTCCAACGACAGCTGCTACTTGGATGTAAGATAACGCACACTGGTTTGCAGATAAAATGGAGAATGAACCAAAACGGCACAACAGATATTTACTAAACGTTTCTTTAATGCAGCACAATATGAAAGAAAAAAGGAAGTCGCAAATCTAGTCTGACTTCATTTGAGTTTATTGTCTCTCAGTGCTTCATTACTGCTGTTTACTTGGTGAATAGTGCGGCCTCATTCATTATATAATAGACACTAAATAGTGAGCAGTAAATTGAGATTTTGGACACTTACTAATCATCATCATTTTGTGTCATCGCTGCCAGCTGTAGAGTCGCACAACAGTAAGTTTAATAAAATGGCGGACCGTAAATATAGTGCGCTGTATAGTAAAAGGTAAGACTAAATAAATCCTTGTTCTTATCCTGCTGGAGGAGAGTTGGGTCAGTACTCATTTATCTGGGCTTAGTGTCTCCTTGTCTACACAAAATATCCAGCAGAGTAATGGTTTCTGGCACAACTTCCGAAGTGCACGGAGAAGGAAATATTCTGTAGAGGTCAAAACTCCAGCAACACTTTTAGTATAAAGAGCAACTTTATCGTGAGACCAACGTGTTTCGGTTTGCTGGCGTTTTTCTGTTTCAAGTCATGATAGATATCAGCAATTTTTTTTTGTCACAGGGCCTGTTGAAAAATAATTTCTGAAGGTCAATGTCAGCCCTGATTTATTGAAGGGCTACTGCAATTTAGTGTCACACTTCATTAAAGTTTGGGGACTTGCAAGAGACAAAGAAGGTTGAGAGTCGAAGCAGCAGAAGCCGAGGTGTCCTGACTTTTAGTCCCAAGTATGTGTCAAAATCACTGGATCCTTCCAGTCTTACAATGCAACACGGGCTTTCTGTTGAAAATGAGTTTCCACACAGAGATACCCCCGTTCGTCCTGAGCCACAGAAGACATTATACAACTGCACAGTAGTACTCCCTATATGACGGCGTATTAGGGCCATTGTAGGTAAAAAAATATATATATAATTATGGAGCCGGGGGAGGGGGTTAATATTCAGAGAAAATACTCAGATTTTCCGAGATTAAAGTGGTAAATCTTCGAGAAAAAACTGACAAATTTACGTGAAAAGAACTTTAATATTCTCTGAGATTTTGAAGTAATAAATATGTGAGAAAAATCTCTGAAATTCTGAGATTAGTTTTCTTTTGTCACGGAACCACGTGGAATGGGGAAAAAAATCGATTCACCTATGTATCGCAATTTATATATATTTTTTTTTACGATTTTGAAATTGATCTTTTAATGACAGAATCGATATATTTGCTTTATTTGAGTCTATGTGGAGGTAGAAGGAAGTTACCGCTTTTATTGTTGTATTAACAACGTGACGTCACATCAGTTCCGTATCCGTCAACCAAAACAAACCTCAGCGAGCCAAACGTCAAAGCAGAAAATGGCAGAGAGTCCACGGGGATACGACCTGCACCCTCACATGTTAAATCCAGCGTGGTAAACACTACACATCCAGTAAAGGATGGAAACACTTTGGGTTTCACACATTGCAGGAAAAGCAGAGCTAGACATCAAGGCTAAAGCCTCATGCTAACTCTGTCACGGACAGGAAACGTTATCGTATTGCGGTAACGTGCAGTCAAGCCAGCCGTCGCTCTCATCTCCGTGGTCAAATGGGCCGACGCTACAACTGTAGAGCACCCATATACTGACATTTATGTTAAATGCATTCAAACGGCCCCGATGGAGCTGACCATGGATGGATAAAGAGAACGGAGCTGACGGGAGAATCAAGTGTTAATTTAGATATTTTCCAAAGTAAAAGTCCCTAGAAGTGTATGAAATGTGTATCTATGTATGAGTGTGTTAAAAAAGTTAACAAAAATCACAATAAATCGTAATATTGAATCGCAATACTTGTATAATCGCAATACTTAAAAATGGCAATACATATGGAATCGGCCCAAGTATTGTGATAGTATTGAATCAGGAGATAAGTGAATCGTTCCAGCTCGAGGAACCACATCGCTTCACTTTGCAAGGTTCGATCAACCTCATCACACCACAGATGCCGCTTATTGCAAACCGTGGTAACGCCAGCCACTGTCTGAATTTTGTTGCGCTTAAAGTAGTGTCCTTATAATAAGGACGGCCTGAAAGATACATGCACGATTTCTTTCATGTTCTTTCTGTGTTTTTTTATGAACATAAATAAATACTAATATAATTGATATATTTTGCATTCGGAGGCTCACGTTACCGCGGTGTTAAACGGTGGTGTCTCTTGTGTGATGAGGTTGATTCAACCTTGCAACGTGAAGCTATGTGGTTCCTTGAAAAAAACATTTTTCTCATGAAGTTGTGACTTTATAATCTCAGGGAATATCCAATTTTTTTCTCAATGAGTTGTGACTTTATAATCTCGGAGAATATCCAAGTTTTTTCTCATAAATTCTGAGTTTTTCTTCAGAATATTCTCTCTTCTAGCACTGTAATTAATTTGTTTTTTTTACCTTTAATGGCCCTAATATGCCATCCTGTGACTAGTAAACTGACTTTCAAAAATCAGTGATACTCATAAATAACGAGTGAACCCTGCCGGTCTCTTTTTGGACCTGTAACAACAACCAGATCCATCATTCCTTTTTCAAAGTTTCATCCCTCTGTTTTCATGTTTTAAAAAGCAGCATAACAAAGCAAAGAGCCTTATGATGGAAAATTTGTACTGAGCCGAGGGTGGGAACCCTGTTTAACATCCTGCATACAATTTGTAAATTGATCACCATTACCCAATAATTCAGTTTTTTTAGACATGTGTGAACGTATGTGCGCTTGGTGCATGTGTACACAATAAATACACACCTGTTACCATCATTGTAGAGGATGTGAATTGACCTCATTGTTAAAACACCACCAGCAGCACATGAATGTTTAAACCTTCCTCTGACCTTCATGGCTCTCAGTAACGCTAACTCATGTGGATTAAAGGGTGAATACGGTTCAATCACAGCCGACTGAACCGGGATCAGCTCTTATTGACAATGAACAGAGGAAGGGTTAAAGCATTGTTCATCCCACCTCCTGTGTCTGTTCTTAAAGAAACATCGGTCAGTTTTGTTTTGATCCATAAGCACACACATGTTTTTCAATGTTTTCAGTGCACAGATGTGGTTGTCCAGTGTGTTCAAGACTTGAAAAAGGGCAAATATATAAATTATTAATGATAGGGCTGTGCCGAATGTCTTGTTTTTACATTCAAAGCTTCTATCCAGGCTTTCGAATGAGGCTTTGAATGTCTGTCGTCATATTTTATGACGTCATCACCCTAAAAAAAACATTTTAAAAAACCTCGAACAAAATCACAAAAAGTGAGTCATCGGATTAATCAACTTTCTTTAATGAATATAACTTGTCAGTGCCTCACGTTGTGTGCGGCAAGTGGGAGAGCGAACCGTTTTTTGACTGCAGTGAAAATGTTCTTGAAAGGCTAAACGCCAACAAATATGGATTGAGGCAGAATATTTCGTTAGATAAAAACGTGAATTTTGGAAATGATTACATCTATCTTTTTCCGATAAATGTTGACTTTTGGACTTTACAACGCTCTGAAGTTATTTGAAATTCTACAAATAGTAAAATACTAATAATATTAGTGTAGCCCCTTTATCTTAAACTGTGCACAAATACTAGGTTTAAAGAGAATGAATAGACATGCAAAAAGAAAAAAGCTGCGCAGCATTTGAATGTTTATTTAAAATTTGAATGTCAACGTTATGAATGAAGCTTGGAACTATTCGGTACAGCCCTAATTAATGAAGAAGTGTAATTACAATGTTTGTGGCTACAACTGAATGTCTCCACTTTGCTATTTCTATTGTTTTTTTGGATCATTTCTTGAGTACGTTTCTCGGTGAGAAGGGAAGCATCGACTAAGATATTAACGTTGTTGTTGAAAAGAGGACTGGTTTAAATGGATTTAAGAGGAAAGTTTGGTTAGTTTGGGTTTTGTAAATGTTCTCATATCTCTGTTTTTGGATTGAATTGCCAAGTTGGATTGCTTCGTGAAGAGTTTTCTGTGGTTTAACTGGTCTGACTGGCAAAAATGTTCATCCACAAATGTTTCGGTGGCGAGTTTCTGTGACTCATCAACCAAAGCAGTAAAGTGTGAACACGATAAACACTAAAAAATAAACACTTCCTGTTCAGATGATTCCATGCAAATACATTCAGTATAACTTCCACACACTATATAAGTATATGCTTTGCTCTTACATATATTATTCACCACAGGAACACAAGATGACACATCCACCATAGCTCCACCTGTGTGGTGCACTGCAAAAGGTACGACGGCGATGCAGTTTTGTGTTGGCACCAAATGTCCAGCTGCAGCTTTGTGTTAACAGCATATTAAGATGACAGCAGTTGTCCTAATTGTTGGTTTATGTGTGGACACAAGTTGTACCTGCACATGTAAAAAGCTTCTGCAGAGTGTGTTTGGGGAGGTGGCTGCGAGACTGTCGTTCATTTTGGGCATCCTGTAAATGTCTTGTGTCACACTTGCTCCTTTCGTGGATTCTCATTAATTGGATTATTTTAAATTAAAGTGGAGATACCGCAGAGGAGCAACATGATGGTTTTATTTTCAGTGTCTTGTTCCAAGCTTCGCTGAAGTGCTGGGTGATTTTTTTTTATGGCAGAAAGTTGCTTGAGATTGTTTGCTGCTTCTTATGATCTGGCGGCTGTTTGGCGGCCATGATGAACTGTTGGCTGCATCTTGCGTTTCCAGCACCACCTTCATGCACACACACACTCCTCCCTCCTATCTCCTCTCTCTGTTTCCCTTCCTCTTCCTCCTCGCTTATATCCTATCGTTTGGTGTCTTTTGTACTGCCCCTCCTCCTCCACTGCTCTGTCCTTCCTCGCTCTCCCTCTTCTTCCTCAGAGCCCCTGGAGGAGCACCGTGTGGCCCAGTTGTTGAGGCATTTCTCCACCGACCTCAGCCTGGGCCGCCACCTCTCTCTGGACGGGGCGCTGGCCCACCACCTCCACCAGTGCTCCTACCACCTCCGCCTCTTCCGAAACTGGCTCATCTCCGGCCAAGACCCCCTAGAGTACCTCCACGGTCAGCCCCTGGCCCCCGCCCTCCATACCCCCAGCCTCACGCCCCGTTCAACCACTGCTCACGGTTTAGTTGGGACTGTGCTTGTTCTGTGGTTGACTCTCATGCTTTGCCTCTTGATGTTTCTGCATGCTTGCCTGTTTCTGTGGTTATGCAGATTGCAAGCTGGCGTGGTGTGAGCTGTTTGGGGGTTTTGGGGCCATTTTTGCGACTACTCTCTTTCCCCTCTGCAGTGGTGTCAGCAGCCTTTCCCGCCTCCTTTTCTCCAATCCGTAAATCCTCAGAGTTTCTAATGATTTTATTTGTATTTATTATTTTTTTGAAGGATTCCTAACCAGAAGAACACTTCGCACATCTATTTCATGAGGCCGGTGCGTAGGAGAGGGACGAGTAGATCAAAAGTTGCAAACAAACTCCCGCACCAGGGATATACACTAATATTTTAAGCACTGACCTCATGGGCCACCAAGCCCCTAAATTTCGGCCTAAATGTAAAGTTTTGTGAAGACAATACAGTAAACGCAATTTAACACAACTTAACACAGATCTTCCTTAACCGTGACATAACAGAATGAAAATATGTAATTATGTATTTAGATTAATTTTATCTATTTTATCTTGCTGTGGAAACGTCTCCTTCAAACAACTGGATTTATTCAAGTTTTCAAACAGCAACTAAATTTTACAAGATAACAATTGAACACATCATGATAATGTTATAATTTACCTTTACTCAATACTCATTCTTACTAAATAGAGCCTGAATGCATCATAATGTGCGTAATGGAACCTCCATTAACGTTAGCCATTAGCTCCGTTATTTAGCCACGCAGGGTTGTGCTGCCCACCGGCTGCTAACAGCTAACGGCAACGAGAAAACCATTAATGCCGATCCCGCGTTCGCATCCCCAAAGATTTCGACTTCACTAATCAGCCGTTCCTCGTCCACTGCGCTCTCAAAGCGCGCGACAGGAATAAATAGAAACAGGGCGTCCGACAAAATTGCTCAACTTTAGTCACCCACACGGAGGGAGAGAGACTTCATTCTCTGACACAGGTAGACATCACTCCTCTATATCTTTACATAGCAAATAGTTGTTTGCTGCCCTTTAAGTGGAGAATTTATGTAAACAACAGGGCAGTGTGAATCATAGGTCTTAAGTCTGAAAGCAACAAAATACCATAAACTGCGTTCAAATGTCAGTTTAAAGACATTCCAGGCAGCCAGTGTGATGACTGAAGAGTCCAATATTTAATACTGCAGGTTCAAATTTCAGTCTTTGTATTCTGGTTTGTCCTCAATTTTTCTCGTCTCACTCGCTGTTAAAAAAGAGCATGTATACTCCCCTAACTAGCTCCATAACAATGTCTTACGTATTAGGAATTTACCAAAAGCAGTTCTATCTAATATACCAAAGCAAGGTTGTAATTATGCACATAATAAAACAGCAACACACATCATTTCCATTTTTGTTTCAGATTGAGGCCACCTAGATGGAAAAAATGACACTTAATTTATCTTGGAAGGAAGTGTAATAACAGCAGCAACAGACGAGAGACACAGTAATTAGTTTGGTAAAATGTCAAACAACAAATAAGCATTAATAAAAGCTGAGCTGAGTGTTCATCCTCACCAACACCCACTGATGTTTGGATACACTGCAGTGATCACAAGGCCAACATCTGGCACATCAGACCTCCACGTTATTGAGTACAGACGTGTATCAAACAGTAACACTTTATATTAAGGTCCTTGTAATAAACGTTAGTTAATAGGTATTAAGGCTCTCATAAGTTTTTATAAGATGATTTGACTATTTAAGTGTTAATAATAGCATCAAACACATCATTTTCACTTAAATCGCAGCCACAAACTGTTAACAAGTTTCTTATAAGTGCTTATAAATGTCTTAAAATCTAACAATGAACTTGCTTATAATGACACGTTATCGCAAAAATTTGTTTTAATGCCACTAATTTCTTTAATGCAGTCGATCTTTCGGAGGTTGTAGCAGGTGTTAAAGCTAGAGTGAAGATACTGGCATCATATGAAACTAGAAAACCAAAAGAATCCATTGGTACCAACCAAGTCATACTAGCTTGTCATGAAGGAGGTTAAATAACGCTCCAAACTTACACTAAATTTTGGCGAGGAATAACTGGCATGGCCATTTTCAAAGGGGTCCCTTGACCTCTGACCTCCAGATATGTGAATGAAAATGGGTTCTGTGGGTACCCACGAGTCTCCCCTTTACAGACATGCCCACTTTATGAGAATCACATGCAGTTTGGGGCAAGTCATAGTCAAGTCAGCACACTGACACACTGACAGCTGTTGTTGCCTGTTGGGCTGCAGTTTGCCATGTTATGATTTGAGCATATATTTTATGCTAAATGCAGTACCTGTGAGGGTTTCTGGACAATATCTGGCATTGTTTTGTGTTGTTAATTGATTTCCAATAATAAATATATACATACATTTGCATAAAACAGCATATTTGTCCACTCCCATGTTGATAAGAGTATTAAATACTTGACAAATCTCCCTTTAAGGTACATTTTGAACAGATAAAAAATGAGCAATTCATTTGCGGTTAATCGTGATTAAATATTTTAATCGATTGACAGCCCTGATCTTAATTACTGAAAATATAAGGTGACTAAAAATGGCAACCATATTTTCACTTTCGGCAGCCAAAAGCTGATGCCTGATAAGTTTTAAAAGTTAGTGTTGTGCTCTGCTTAATATAAAGCGTTACCTTCTCAAGCCGTCTTGGTCATATTCTTAGTGATTTGCTTTTTCTTTGATCAGATTTTTCCAGATCTAAATCAGGAAACTTTGCTAATTTTTTTTAATACATTAAACACTAATGCACTGAGAAGTATTGGTGCATTTCTTGAAGTTCGGGTTTTGTAGAAAAATCTAAAAGTTTACATTCCTCAAACTAACGGTATCTGCAGCAAAACTTTCGATTATACACCCCTCCCCCCCACATACAATATACAGTAGAAGTTATATAGAAACATGTACGTTATCAGCACATTCCTCCACAAACTGTATATAAATCAACATATTGCACATAGCGTCATGTTGTCAGTGGGTTCTTGACAACACAATATATGAATATTTCCATGTTTAGGTGACACAAACAGATTGCTGCTGACAGAGCGGCATCGTCTTGGCCTCAAGCTGTCGCACTCCTTAAGATCTTTTTTTTTAAGCAGATAATCTATCATCACTAGCCTCCATGTTTCATAACAGTACTGGTATTATTATTAATCCACATCAAATTCAACTCTTTGGAGTTGTGAATGCCCTCCTACCTGACCTTAACCAGCATGAGATTCCTGCTTGTTTGCTGTACATTTGGCGTACTCACACGTGGTGCAGACGAACGCAGTAAAAACGTCCTCCTCTGAGGTTTTTAGACGATCGAGGCGAGCTGTGGTTTGACGCTTTGCGATTGTAAACGGCTCTGGTGAGATGCGGCTTGGTTGTGGACTAACAGTGGATGAACTGTGTGTTGGACCTGAGCTGCAGTCTGGACAGCTTTGACCAGCGTGTGCTGCTGCTGCCGTTGGAGCTGCAGCTTCTGTGTGTTGGGACTGACCACAAAGACAGACGTTATGTTTTACAGACCTGCTTGCTTTTGCAAATACAGCGAGAGACATTTTGAGATGTGTAGACTTGTTGATATGGTGTCATGTTGTCTTGGCGTCCAGCATGGTTTTTTTGCAACTTGCCTGCGTGGAAATGAACCGTAGAGGCTGGCAGGCGTTTGCAGCGGGTTAGGGCCCGTTCAGAGACAGGAGCAGGATTTGAGAGCACCGCGTTGAGGTGTAGTGTAATGGGTGGCATTGGGGCGGTGGTGTCAGCTGAAGTGGTTCTGACTGGCCGGTCTAACTGAGGGCTGATGTGCCTGCGGGCTCCATGTCTCTCCTCTGCCGCAGGCTTCGAAGGCTGCTCCATGGTGCCCTCCATCTATCCTCTGGAAACGCTCCACAACTCGCTGTCGCTAAAACAGGTCAATGAGTTCCTCACCAGTGTGTGTGAGAGCGCCGGGGATCCACACACGAGGACCACCAGAGGTTAGCATAAATAATTCATGTTATTTGCAGTGTGTACATCATAATCATCACTTAACCTGACCCGTGGTCTTTGCTCTATCCCTGCAGCTCTGTCAGCCATGTTTGACACACACAACCAGCCGTCGGTGGACTCGTACATCCCTCAGAGAGTCCTCACTTCCTCCATCTCTCTCAGATCTCGTTCTGACAGACCTCCTTGGTGTGAGTATCTCAGCATCTCCTTGTTCCCACCAAGATTTGACATTTCTAGGTTGGCCTCCCTCGGCTGTCTCAGTTTCACACGTCTGTGGACTAATAATGGAATACAAGTCGTCCATTACAGCCTCGCAGTTTGGTCTCTGTTAGTGTCTTTTCTTGCAAATGAAACCGTATTAAAGGTCCATTATTTTTATTTTTTTAGGTTTTTATATCATTCTGTAGCTTCACAGTGGTGTCCCTTATGTATTCAAATCCTAACATTAAAAATTTGGTCAAAGTATGTATGTTTTAGCATCAAAATGCTATTTTCCCAATGCGACCTGACATCAGTTTCTGCTTGATGACTTTCTACATATATCCTTATTATCTATTCAGGGTGTATTTCCTATAGTAAGGGAGAACCGGCACGGAAGCTAAGCGATGTACTGCTGTGGACGTTAGTTCAGATCCGAAAGTCACACAATAACACAAACAAACTAACTGATCGAGGCAGCTGTAGACCAGCAACTCCTGTGTTCTGCGAGGTAGAATTACTGTTTTTGTGAATGGAGTCTGGTGGCTTTGAAGAGAGTGATATAACGGTTTCAGTTCCCCATCAGAAAGGGCTGTCTGACGGCGAGGTAAAGCAGTGAAAATATTCTAAATATAGCTTACACTTAAACTGATATTGATTATTTTTAGGTGTCTAAAATACTTTTTTCTGCTGCTCCCGTCCACAGACACTTTACTTCCCCGTCAGACATCCCTTTCTGACGGGGAACTGAAGCAGTTATACCGCTGTCTTCAAAGCCACCAGACTCCATTCATAAAAACAGTACTTTTACCTCGCAGAACGCGGTTATTTACAAACTAAGCACAGCTAATTTTGACTACGCTAGTGCTAGCATTTACATTATTCATAATCATATTGATAAGCTTACTACTACAATCTACATCACTGCTTTTTACTAACGGCTGAGTGGGCGTTTCCATTCGAAAAAAAAAAAAAAACAGAAAAGAACGCAGATGGACCCGCCCTTTAATTTTCCTTCTTTGTACAGTTTTTGACACGTTTAGCTAAATGAATCTAACAGTTTAGTTCTGTCTGTATTTCCTCTCATCCTGGTGCTGTGGGTTTATTTTCTGTTCCTGCAGACAGCAGCGGTCCATCCAGCACGGTGTCCAGCGCTGGACCGTCTTCTCCCACTACAGCCGACACTTCCCCACGCTTCAGCTTCAGTGATAAGATCTCCCTCACCCCTCAGAGCAGCGAGGAAACTCACTCCTCTCAAAGCATTTCCTCTCAGCTTACTGCCGTCGGGTCACAAGACCTCGACCCAACTTGTTCTGCTCATTCAAACCCCGGCGAAGTCCCTCTGACTCCAAATAACTCGCCAGAGGACGATGGTGAGCTCTGTGCTGTTCCTGGTTACCAGCCTGACGATCCTGACGAGCCTGAACACACACAGGAAGGGCCAGATGTGACTTCTGCAGCCATGGATACCTCCAGCGGTTCACTTTCAGATATCGACCTGAGGCCGCCCTGCTCCGCGTTAGCGGAGCTCACTCTTGCTCGGATGGAGGGTTACTGCCTCCCCGGCTCTCTGCCGGTGCTGCTGGAGCTGCGAGAGAGCAGCAGCGAGGCGGGCTCCAGCTCCCAGACGCCCCAGTCTCCTGAGGGACCCGACGAGTTCTTTGACACTCAGGAGTCGATGGAGTTGTGGATGGACAGTCCAGAAAGTCTCCCCCATCCTGAGTCGCCGCTAGAGGTCGGAGCCACTCACACAGCAGAGCCGTAGAGCGCCGAGACCTCAGATCCGTCAGAAACTACTGTGGTTACATCTGTAACGTTACAAACATCATCCTTGTTGTCAATCACGAGCAGTGAGGTATTTGTACTGTGTTACAGCCGACCGGCCTCCCATCTCCTCTAGCTTGATGACTACTGCGTGTTGAGTAATAATGAACGGGCAGCTGATCCTCACTAGGCTCTGTGTTGGACAATCATATGACAATCATTCATGTTCTTTGCCTTTTTAAAAAAAAAAAAAGCACACTGGGGACACACCAGTGAGACCACTGAGCCTCCTCTGACAGTCCACTGGTTCAGTCCATCTGTCTCTAGAGATGTAGGGAGACACTTTGTTGTAAGGTGAAGCTTTATTGTCAAGCTCTCTGTTGCTGTCGCTTGTATGCGGTTGCACAAGCTCTTTCTTTAAAGCTGCATTAATCGATTTATGGCCACTAGGGGGCAGAAACGCCCCGACATGCTACCACCTTATAAAGCTGTTATAGCGAAGGTGTTACACATCCAGCAGACACAGAACAAAATCATCATCATCCCATAGGAGTCGTGTTTGTGTCTGCTCTGGTTTGCTCTCTATCAGCTCCTGAGAAAAATATCTGTCATTTTAGCTGCTAGATGCTCCACTATACTGTACATCAGACCGGCACATACAGGTACTTCGCAAAAAGTCAAGGCCTCGCCCCCTTTTGGGGGATAGAAAACTGAAGATCCCATAGACGTCAATGCAATTTGACGTGTGTTTGGATTGTAATTTTGACAAATTCGTCTTTTCATCATTTAGCCATTTAGCACACTAACGGTGAATATTCACGAGCCTCAGATTTCAGTGTGAAAGCCTCGGTTAACCTGCTACACGACATCTTTTCATCATTTTCTCTCCTGTGACAGCGAGTTTCAAACAGGAATATTAGTGGAATATTAATTTCCATTAGCCATGTAAACAGCTTAGTAGGAATATTGTTCTTTTTCGGAATAAGGGCAAAAACCGGAATATTTTGTGTATGTGAACGTAGTCGTGTCTCTGCAATTTTGTGCTGGGCAGGTGACGGTGACGGTGAATTTATCAGGGGTTGATGAGAGCGTTGAGTCTTAACCACAAAGGAAATCTGCTGTAAAACTAAAACATCAAGCTAAAAGAAAAAGAGTTGCCACATTTCATGTGTTCAATTGATTCATTGTGACCATAAATATATCGATTAATGGAGCTTTAAACTGTGTAAAATCTGTCTCACGTCTTTCTTACCTTCAGCCTTTACCCTTGGACAGCTGCAGTAGTGAACCAGCTCTCATAACATCCATCACAATCTGGTGACGGGTATCAGGACACGTGTCGTGGCGTTGGGGCAACCAAGTTTTCTTTGTTTGTTACAGGATACAGTGACGCATAGACTCACTACTTTAATGAGAAACACAGGAAATGACTCGCAGTACCAGACAGAGAAAATACAATCTGTGGCTCTTCGTCGTTCGCCAGCGTTCGTCCTGTGCTGAGCTTCTGTGGCGTTACATGTTAAGTACGTGCATCTGTGAGTTAAAAACAAAAAAAAAATGAATCTTCATTACTGACAGTAAAATATAATAAGTGTTCAATCTCCAGGTCAAACTGTGTGTGCACTGCTTACTGCCAAAGTCCTTAAGCTTCACGGAAGATTTAATATAATCAGTAGGAATTGATAGAGAGGAAAAAATAATATTTATTTTGAAATTGCATCTTGAAAAGAAAAGAAAAGAAAGTCTGGTATTTTTGATACCCACATCAGATATTTAATTGTACCATAGCTATTGTATATTTTTTGTAAAATCACCTCATGATGTGGGAAAATCTGAAAGCTAATCTCTCATTTTATCACTGAACAAACACGAGGAGCATTTTACATTTAATGTGCTTTTATTGTGGCAAGCAGTTATGTAGCAGGTGTGTATGTATGTGAATGTGTGTGTGTGGGGGGGGGGGTTCACACATGCTTGAGAAGCATTCAGGTAGACGAGTACGCTGATGTGCAATTCTGTGTTTTATCAGTGGGATTTCATGTTACATTGCGATGTACTGTAGGTGAACACAACACAACTGTGAGTTAGTGAAACTGACCTTTCATCCTGTGCGTACGTGCGTGTGTGTGTGTGTGTGTGCGTACGTGCGTGTGCAGATAATCACTCTGTTTTGCTTCTGTGCTGCAGGTGCTGTTTGCTTAAAGGGTCAGTTCACTCAAATTACAAAAAAGCCTAAAACGTTCGCTCACTTGAGGTAAGTGAGAACATGTTGGTATCCATGCAGATCTTTTTGGGTTTTATGTGTTCAGGTTTTGAGATGTTTGGTTCTGACATTTCTGTCTGTGATTGTGGTGCTCTCAAATTTATTTTTTAAATATCAGCAGCATTGCTGCTGATATTTAAAAAATTCACCTTTCTGGAAATTCTGTAATAATTTGTGCTACATTTGGATAAAAACTTGTCTAGTGTTTTATCTGTAACCACACCCCCATCAGTGATGTCACAGTGTGCTGGAGTACACCTGTACATCACTGCAGCAAGGTGACAAGTTAAACTACTGGAGCTCATTGAAAACATCTTCTGGGTGACTTCCTGTGGCTCTCTGGACATGGGAACGGGGTAAAATAATTTACTGATTCAGCTTTTTAAGTCTTTCCAAATCTTATTTGACGGGATGAATCAGATTCTGATCATACGAAGACTCGTTTCGGGGTGTTTGTGATGCACAGAGTTCCTTTTGTAATTATGTGGACAATGTATTTGGGCCTTAATTTCAAAGCTGTGAGCACCACAAATCATATTAGTTCACTTCTAGCCAGAATAGAAGCAGAAATCTCAGAGATAGATGTCTCAAAACCTGGACAAATAAAACCCAAACTATCTCCATGTCTAGATGCCACTAGAGGTGAGAAAATAAAGTTTGTAATTTGGGTGAACTCACCGTTTTAAAGCTGCTCAGAAATCCACCTTTAAATCTCTGAGGATGAATCGTGTGATTGTTTAGTAATCCAATAAAGATCAACCTGCCGAGCGCTTTGTGAACTGAAATCACATTTCATGTCTGATATTTCACCCTGTTGGATAATAAGCTTTTGGTTTAGATGCACAATATGTGTTTTCCTCCAATCTGTGCTGACTGTACTGAGCTCAAAACGTTTTCTGTCTGTTGTTCTGGGTAAAAAAACTCCCGTCTGTGTGAAGTTTAATCATTTGGTTTTTAGAAAGGTCATTATATGAAACATCCACGATATTCTGTAATACTTCTAACGATGTTACAAAATACAGCTATTGGAATGTAAATCTGATTTATGAGTCTACTTTGTTGTTTGGTTTAGTATCATGGTTTCTGTCTTCTAAAATAAACCAATAAATAAAATGAAGTTTAAGAACAACATTTATAGAAAAAAACTAAAGGTTTAAAGGTGACATATCATGCTCATTTTCAGGTTCATACTTGTATTTTGGGTTTCTACTAGAACAGGTTTACATGATTTAATGTTCAAAAAACATGATTTTTCTCCTGCTGTCTGTCTGAATATACCGTTATTCACCCTCTGTCTGAAACGCTCCGTTTTAGCGCCTGTCTCTTTAAGATCCACTCCAGGAAAAGCCCAGTCTGCTCTGATTGGTCAGCGTTTCCGGTCTTCTGTATCTGTGCTGTCACCGTCTTCACAGTGTCACTGCAGCCGAAGATTAACTGTGTGTGTCAAGTACACGGAGTTTAGCAGCACTTCTACCGGTGAGTGTGTAGTTGTGACATCACAACCTTACGGAAGACTTGATGTCTCGTTTAAAGGCACAGTTTCTGGAGACGGACCGTGTGCATTTCTTCGTTGATTGAGCATTTTGATACTTCCACAGTATTTATACAGCACCTAGACCTGCTTTATAATAACAAAAGACATGTAAATATCACTTTATACAATATGGAACCTTTAAAGTAAAGTTACCGTAAACAATTGAAAACATTTAAAGGAAAACTATGCTTTCATTAGTGTATAATCACCTGAAACTAAAAATCGTTGTGTTTTTGTTACCATATGAGTCCATATCCAGGGAGCAGGTCCTCTTCACGGAGTCTGCCAGTAGCCCAGAACGGACAAATCAAACACTGGCTCTAGAGAGAGACTTTAGCATTTTTACGTTACCCGAAGGCCTCCGTAGTTCTCTGACACGCTTGTGGGGGGGCGACGGCAGCTCAGTGGGTAGAAAGGTCGTCCTCTAACTGCACGGTTGGCGGTTCGATCTGCGTGTCGCAGCGTCCTCGAGCGAGACACTGAATCCCAAATTGCTCCCCGGGCACTTCACAGCAGCCTACTGCTCCTTAGGATGGGTTAAATGCAGAGGTCAAATCTAATAATGTTTGAGTTTTTTAAGTTTTGTGAAACTGCGGTAACGTGAGCCGCAATTATGTGTGAAGAATTTGGCTGTTTCCACAATGCTGTCATACAAATATACCAATTCTTTGTCCTACTTATTTGTAATAATAATATTTTGATATAACCATATTGAAAATCAGGTATGAAATTTTTGTGGCCAATAATACGTATAATTTTTCCAAGTAGATGCAGGAAAGTAGTTAAAGTAAAAGAGGTGGATTACAACACTATTCTACATAAAACAGCTAGGTATCCTAGATTGATATATGAGTTTAAGCGTAGCCTTTATAAGGATGGATTTATTTTTCCTTTTTAAGAGCCGCAGTCAGAAATATACAACGTTGATTAGTTCCATGGTAGGTAAAGAAAAAGAAGGGAGGGGGTAATATTCAGAGCAAAAACTCTGATTGGATGACCTTATCAAATTATATTTAGCAATAAGGAAATAATCGTGATTTAGCCCAGAATCATCATATTATCATAAGCATCCGGACTTTGAAGACACATTGATGTGAGTTGGGCCTATTCAGAAGAAAACAACATACTGATTTGAGGTTTTTTTTTTCTCTTAAATTTACCACTTTAATCTCTGACGTTTTTTCTTGGAATATTACCCCCCCTCCTCCAGCTCTGTTATTATTTTTTCTTTTACTTACAATGGCCTTAATATGCCTTAGAAATATGATCCACAGAAATGATGATGAAAAAGCCAATCAAGTTTTCGTAACCATGTACAATCATTTGAAATCTGTAAAATGTCTTACACAAAAGCACGTGGACCCATAACATGACATCCATATATGATTTGTTGAACATGTCATGTCGAGCATACACCTGCTGCTGTAACAGCCTCCGCTCTTCCGGTTTCAGGCTTTCTCACCATTTTGATCCCATTCAGCCACAAGAGCATCAGGGAGGTCCAACTCTGATGTTGGTGATCAGGTCTGGCTCACAGTTTGGTCTTGGATGGAGGTTGAGATCAGGACTCTGTGCAGGTCAGTCAGGTTCTCCCACAACAAACTGGTAAAGCCGTTTCTTTATAAAGCTGTCATGTTGAAACAGGGAGGGGATGAACAAACTCTTGACACAATATCAATATATTCTGTAGCATTAACCTGAACTAAGGAGTCCAACCCAAACCATTAAAACCAGCCTCAGATCAACAGGATGTGACCAGACGTGTGTTTCTCCCTGATGATGATGATGATGATGATGATGATGCTCAGACCTCAGCAGGTAAATCACCTCCTGAAGTCAGACCGTGTTACTCTGTGGAGTAAATCTGTTGGAGGTAAATGTGTTGAGTCAGCGTTATCACAGTGTGTGCTGTCAGTGTGAAGGTCACCAGTCAGAGTGATGATCATACCGAGCTGAGCAGGAAAGAAAAGGAAAGCAAGAGGGACGCAGGGGGGAAGTGATATTTTACGAGCTTATGATGAAAATCAGAACCTGCAATGTGACCAGTAACTCCAGCTGTCAGGTGAATATATAGTGTAGCCTAGTCAGTGGTTCCCAAACTTTCTCATCAAGGACCGATAAACTGTCTTTGTGTTACTTATGGATGGAATTATAGTGAAAATAAATTACCCCACCCCCAATATGTCCATCTTGAAGTACTGGAGGAAAAGTAGATGCTCTCCCAAAACAGAAATACTACTGAAGTGCAGTACTTGAGTAGGACTGAACTTCAGTACTTTTATTGGTACTGAATCAAAATGTGTCCCGAGCACAGAATATTGGAACCTGTCAGAAATTGAAATTTGGTATCAGATGGCCGGTCAGATTTGTAGTAGGTCTGTCAAAGTTAATGCGATAATAACGCGTTAATGCAAAATCGTTTTAACGCCACTAATTTCTTTAAGACAACTTGCAATTTTTAGGTTGTAACCTAAAGAATCCATCGGTACCAACCATGTCATACTAGCTTGTCATGAAGGAGGTTAAATAACGCTCCAAACTTGCGCTAAATTTTGGCGAGGAAAAACTGTCATGGCCATTTTCAAAGGGGTCCCTTGACCTCTGACCTCCAGATCAGTGAATGTAAATGGGTTCTATGGGTTCCCACGAGTCTCCCCTTTACAGACATGCCCACTTTATGATAATCACATGCAGTTTGGAGCAAGTCATAGTCAAGTCAGCACACTGACACACTGACAGCTGTTGTTGCCTGTTGGGCTGCAGTTTGCCATGTTATGATTTGAGCGTATTGTTTTATGCTAAATGCAGTACCTGTGAGGGTTTCTGGACAATATCTGTCATTGTTTTGTGTTTTTAATTGATTTCCAATAATAAATATATACATACATTTGCATAAAGCAGCATATTTGTCCACTCCCATGTTGATAAGAGTATTAAATACTTGACAAATCTCCCTTTAAGGTACATTTTGAGCAGATAAAAAATACGCGATTAATCGTGATTAACTATGGACCATCATCAAAAAGGGGGAAGTGTCACATCTGTCGTTCCCACCGTTCTCCACCCTGATCATGTGACCCAGGAGGTGATGTCATTGCAGCGTCTCGCAGCGGGGATTGTCCTCCAGCTTCAGTATCAGCTTCACAAAGACCAGACAGTGAAATAGAAAGCTGCACCAATCACTGCCGTCTCTGTTCAGCTTGTGCTGCTGAAAACAGGTTTAACAGTCAGAACAAAGACCACTCTGTTCCTGAGTCCAGCTGGATGACATCATCCTCACACTCTGAGGCAGGGAGGAAGGAAAACTGGTTGCTGCAAAGCTTCGGTTCCCAATCTGTGGGTCGGGACCCCAGAAGATGGATCCGAGGAGGCGTTTCTTTTTTATTTGTTTGTTGGACATTCATAGTCCCAAGAGGATACACAATAATGACTTTGGTGATGCTGTTTCTCAAACACCGCCAAGAGATTGACATTTTGGCTTTGTAGTGAAATATCTCAACCGCCCACACACCCGCCCCCGAGCCAATCACGAGCTGAGCACGGCCACAGTTTGCTAGCGTTAGCACCACGTTAGCTGTTTGGCTGCAAAGACACAACAACTCACCATAATATCTCTATAACTCCATTTATGATGTTCTATTACACAGACTGGTGACGGTTCTGGTAAGTTAAAGTTACATCTCCTCTCTCGTAAATTTCACGATTCTCCGGCTCCGCGACGACTTCACTCAAAGCAGCTGTCAATCATGACGTCTCACCTCCTTTTTATAGCATCAAAAAACTAATTAAAACCAAACTTATCAGAAAGATGAACACTTCAACAAACATCAGCGTGATGAGAACTACGTAAAATGACAGAAACCATCTTTAGGAAAAATGTATTTGACGTGTACTTTGATTTTTTTAGTTTGGTTCATATCCCGTCCACTAACATGGAGGAGGCGGGACTTATGACCTATACAGCAGCCAGCCACCAGGAGGCGACCCAGATGTTTTGACTTCACTTTTGGGGAGCTGTCATTTCGTCCATCTTTATATACAGTCTATGGTCAACACAGGTGTATAACATTAATATCAAAATGTCCACCGTGAAAAGGCTTTATTACCTGCTAAACATCAGCATGTGAGCATGTTAGCATGCTGATGTTAGAATTTAGCTCAGTATAACCTCACAGAGATGTTAGTGTGGCTGTAGACGCTCTTTAGCTCTTCAGCACTCTATATACTGTTCAAATAAAACGACTGCACATAGACACGTTGTTTGGCTATAACGCCAAAAACACCAGAGCAGCGGCGTAGTGCGGCCTTTGGCGAGCTGCCATGTAATGTCTACGGAAAGCTGCTGCAGCAGCCGCTCTGAGCTCAGTCCTGTGTCATGTTGACCTAAGTTACTATGAATAATATCTTCCCGCCCGAAACACGTGAACACATCTCTTGGCCTTGGGGCGAGCTGCACTTCACCGCTGCCGAGTGTGTTTGCGGGCTTAAAGGGTCACAAGCCAAAATGCTTGGGCCTAGAAATTACAATTTATCATTTTCTTCAGTTTACAGAAGGAAAACATTTGCGTGATGTAATGATACGAAAAGAAAAGAGGGAGACGTTTTTATTCAGTAAATGATGTTTTTATTGGTCTTCACCACACTTTTTCCCTTTTTAACAATAAATCTGTTTTCTATTTTTACCTTTTTTAAGCATTTAAAGAGCGATAAAGAGAATATTGCACTTAAAACAAGAGATGAAAGTAGAACCATGAAGCAGAAAAGGAGGAGAAAAAGAAACAAACAATCACAAGGCTTTCTTTACAGCACAGCAGCACAGCCAGGTTACATGTGCCTCCTCAGTACCGCACAGCTTAGCTTCTTAAATATACATCTTTTAAAAGTTCTATGTTAAGTCAGTTTTTTTTCTTCAGCTATTACAATACAGGAGAACTCAAAAGGTACACATGCACGTACAAGCAGGGCTCACTGGAAACCAACAGTCTTTATGATGATTTGTTTCACGGCAGATGAGTCTGAATGACACAGATATTTTTTATTTACTTTTTTTTTGCACGATACGAAAATCCAGCGGTTATGTGTGAGTGTGTTAAGCGTTTGTCTGGAAAAGAGTGTGAATAATAGGAAATCCTTTATAGATAAAAATGTATTGACAGGAGTGTCTGGCAGTCTGGGTTTTGAGTGGTCTGCTCATATGTGAGTTGTTATTATTAGCCTTTACAGTGATGCAGTATTAAATAGGAATGCAGATTACGCTGTCATTGACAGAGGGTGAACAGGAAAACACTGACGTCACGGTTAACCCTGTTTCATCAAAGGAGCCGTTAGTGGGTATTTTTTTAAATCAGCAGGAAATAGGAACCTCAACATCGTCTCCTCTACCGTCTGTAACATCATTCTGAGACAGAAATCATAATGTTTGTCAAACTGTGGTGGGTTTCCTTCGCCGCACAGAGTCGAGATGCACTGCAGGCCACAACAGTACGACCGATGAGTCAGATGTACCATATGATGCACAGTAACCAAGGCAACCAGGAGGTTAAAGGTAATCTGCATCTTCACATTCAAATCAACTCGAGCCGCTGAGGTTCCTGCAGCCCTCTGCTTTTTTTTTTTTTTTTAAAAGAGCTATCGCCTTTATGTACATGCATCTGTCGTGCATGCATCGCTAGAGGAGTAAAATATCATACACAGGAGTTTTACTGTGGTTCATAAAATAGCAACCCTGGTGAGGCGTGTTGGTCCTGTAATTTGTTGGATAGTTGGTTTAGTTCCTGGTTGAAATCTATTAAAGTACTTATCAAAATATAAAATCATCAATATCAAATTAAAAGCACGTCTACACTTAATAAGTTTATACTTAAAAACATCCACTGATTTACCATTAAAAGGAAAGAAATTAAATGATGATGCATTAAGTTGAGGTGATTGTGGCTAAAAAATATTTTTCAAGACAAACTATATTTTCTGCAATAATTAAAAGTAACCAGAAGAAAACAACAGTGCAAATGCTGTAATTGTTCGTTTTATGTTGCTAAATTTAAGACAGCTTTAAAGGGGACGTATCATGATCATTTTCAGGTTCATACTTGTATTTTTGGGTTTCTACTAGAACATGTTTACATGATTTAATGTTCAAAAACACATTATTTTTCTCATCCTGTCTGTCTGAATATACCTGTATTCACTCTCTGTCTGAAACGCTCCGTTTTAACGCCCTGTCTCTTTAAGACCCCCCCTGAAAAAGCCCAGTGTGCTCTGATTGGCTGGCGAGAAAAACGTGGTGCATGTGACATAGGAAGGGGAGCCAAATCTGAAGGTTATGGCTAGAAAGGATCCGTCCTGTGTAAAGCGAGAGTTTGTGTTCATGTATTTACGTTCTGTAGGCATCCTGTATCTCAGTTCTGTGTGACATGTTAACATGCTAATTTAATGTGTAATTTGTTTAAGATTAAGGTTTTATTAACGTAATGAAGTTCAAGGTAAAGGTTATTTTTTATTATCTTCCTTTTCATTTAATTTAATTATAGTTGAGTTGCCTCGATTACGAGAACATGACGTCATATTTACACGAGACGGATCCTTTCTAGCCAGAACCAAATCTGAATGAATCACATGTTTTTTTATCTTAACAGCCCACAAAAAACTGACTGTGGTGTCTTATTTCACAGTTTGTGGGTTGGTAGACAGTCCAGATACCTAAATGTATGAGCACAAGCACTGAAAAGGTTTTTCATGATACGTCCCCTTTAAGTTTTGCACACTAGTGGTTACTGTTTGTGCTTCTTCGAGTGGCAGCTCCAGGAAATCTAACGGCTGAAATACTGAGTTGGTGCTTTTAAAAGTGCCATTTTTATGCTCAATATGTACAACTCGGACCTTTTTTTTTGTGCGCTGACGTTCTCACCGACAAAAACTCACAACAACAGAGGAGACCAGCTCGCCGAGGCCCCCCCGCCACAGAGCCGTGGATGTGCCGCACACACTGGCGTAACCACCTTAAATTACTACAAACGAAAACATTTCCCTTCCAGCACAGCAGGACAGAAAGGCACATGTGGGTGACAGTCTAACCTCTAACCATCCATCCAAACGACCAACCTTTAACACAATCTCTCTTCGCAACCACATGCTCCTATTGTTGTAGTGGAATACATTCTTCGTTCTTTAACACAGCTTTTTGTATAAAGATCTTTGAGACGCAGGTTTGAGGTTTGTCGACTTCCCTCTTAATGAGCTTTGAGTGCTGTTCTGTATGTAAATATATATATAAACAGGTAGAATCCAAAGATCAGGATGATGATTTTTGTACTTGTATCACCGCCTTCAGCTCTCCTCATGATCCTCTGCAACGATATGTTGACTGGAAATACACTGGAGAAAAATACACTACAGAAACAATTATAGAGAGAAACGTAGTCGTCAAATCCACTGTAAGAAATAACAGCCACCGAGAGATTTCCTACTGCAACGGTTGAGATAATAATTCACTACAATACAGATTTCTGAATATGGTCTTCCCTATGCTACGGCAAATATACTCATATTTTTCTATCTCACTATGTCAGTAGGAGGCACAAAGTTCAACACTGAGACTGTCGTTGTTTTAGAAGAAAGACAGAAAGGGAAGTAAAGCTGATCACAGTTAGCCTGTAATGATGATTTTCTATTGTCTAAATTGATCAACTTTATTGTGATTTTCGGGATTCAGCGGAAGAAAATAATTTTGTTGTTGGCTTTAAGGTGCGCAAACTTGTGCTTTGATCTAGTCCAATTAGACAACAAGCAACCGATGTTATGTTTCCTACATGACGCTTCTTTACTTTTTACAAAGTTTTGTCTCGGCCAATAAACAAAGACTCCATTGTCTCGCAGGTTTCGGGGGAAAAAGACGATTTAAGGAACAGAAATAAAACTCTCCCTTTCACAGGACGGAGAAATAATAATAAAAATAATGTAGTGGAGTACATAGCTGTCAGAAAACTACCTTTGTAATACAAATGGTGATCGCCACGACAACAAGCATATAAATGAATAAAAATCTAGAAAAGAATAGACGGCTATCCAGGTCTGTTTCTGCTCTCGGTCAAGAGCCCAAAGCAGAGGCAGATTTGCATATCGGGCTATAAGAGGAGAGCAATTAAAACCAGATCTACACTGGGGAGGCCGGGAGGAGGGGGGGGGGGGGGGGGGGAGACAGGAAACGACGGACTTAAGTTAAAACTCGATCTTGCAGGCGGGGAAAGACTCGTCCTGCATGACGACGGTGCTGCTGGAGGCCAGCACCATGATGTTGAGCTCCTGCTGCCTCTCATGAGTCTGCTGGTACCAGTCACGGGTCACCTCCGTGTCGTGGGTGGGGATCAGCGTCACCTGAGGGACAAGACCAGAGATCAGGAAGTGTCACGGCTGAGAGGGTGAGAGCAGGGAGGGAGGGGTCACATCGGCGATGGAAAGGAACAGAAAGTCTGGTTTTCACAGTGTGGACATTTGTGAAACTGAAATTAATGTTTTGTTTTACAATTAAAGGGATCTTTCGGATGTTTTAGAATCTACATCAGTTTAAGTGTACGCTATATTTATAATATTTTCACCACTTTACCTCGCTGTCAGACAGCCCTTTCTGACGGGGAACTGAAGCCGTTATCTACGCTCTCTTCAAAGCCACCAGACTCCATTGACAGAAACAGTGATTTTACCTTGCAGCACGCAGGAGGTCTACCGCTGCCTCGATTGTTTAGCTTTTTTGTGTTATTTTGTGACTTTGGTGTTTTAAAGGGTTAGTTCGGATTCACCAAAGTGTATGGAGACCTGTATGGAGGAAGGAACCTGCCGATTACTCGATAAATAAATAAGTATGTTTGCATAATGAGGCAGAAATGCATAAAGGAATGTAAAAGGAAGTGTGTAAAGAAAAGAATACAGAAATATATAAGTTTGGGGAAATAAATAAATGCAAAGAGAAAATCGTGCGGAAATAAATGAATAAATAAATGCATAAATACATACATACATTTAAAAATAAATATAAAATAAATAAAAATAAATACACAAATGAAAAATAAATAAATGCAAAAATAACTTAATTTAAAATTAAAACTTTTAATTAAAAACTATTATAATAATATATTATAATTAATTGATGGCTACATTAGTTTTTAATATTATTTTTTATATTATATTTATTTATTTATCAAGTCATTTATTTATTTATTGATTAATTTGATTTTGGCAGGTTCCCTGCAGGGACAAAATCTTCAAACATGCAAAGAAAAATCAAAGTTGATACCATGTTAAAAACAAAAACTATTACTATAAGGCAGGAGGTCATTTGAAACCCTGAAACACACATAAATAAGTGGATCATGTTAGAACGGAGGTTGTTACCTGTAGGTTTGATCCCCACTGAGCTTTGCCTTCCAGCAGTGCATCGAGGACTCCTCGGCTGGGTTCACCACCCGCTGCGTCGTTCCCGCTCACCACGTAGTACGCAGAGCGAATGCGTTTGAAAAACTCTTGGTCCACGTTCTTGGCACTGCAGTGGTTGGGAATGTAGGCCAAGTCCACATAAATAGGAAAGCCAGGAGCAGCCGCAGAGCCGGACTTCTGAGAACCTGGATGGGAGAACGAAACCAAACCGTCACTTACTAAATCTGTTTTGTAGAATTAAACAACATTTATTTCTGAAAAGCTTTTAATGACGTTTGCTCACCTGAACTGCTCTTGACTCCGTTAGTCAGCCCTTTGCCCGGGTTGTAGCTCGACCTGGAGAAGTCATCGTCTTTGGAGCCTTGTCCATCTGACAGACGGGACATACGTGAGCTCTTGTCTGCCTCCTTCTTCTTCAGCGAGGCGCTGCGAGGAGACGGCGTCTGTTTGACAGGCATCGGAGACCTCTTGCGCCTGGCCGGGGATGCTGATTTGGTTTTCCCAGAAGTCTTCTTTAAGCCCTTGGCTTTCGGCTCCTTTTTAACTAAGCCATTACCCAAAGTGTCAGGATCCACCATGCAAACGTCTGGGCGTGGGGGGTGAGGGTAGGGGTCCATGAGGGGAGCAGGAGGAGGGTCGTTGCTCCTCCTAGAGGAATGATGGCTGCCTCCTCCTGTGGCAGATAATTTATCGACGGGCATGTAGTCGGCATCCTCATCTGAGTCCATGTTGCCTTCACCGGTGACCGAGGGGAATTCCTCTGTGCCCGGAGGTGCATCAGAGTCTGACTGCGAGGCTGACTCGCTGACGGAGGTGGGCGGTGTGTCCTCGGTGGCCAGACCCATCCCTGCCGTCATGCCAACGGCTTGGTACAGAGAGCTGCTGTGATGATGCGGCTGCTTGTGAGCGCGTCTCTTGACCGACAGATCGTGCTCATCGGCCTCCTGCGATTGGTCACTTCTGCGTCCGTGCTCCTCATCATCCTCGTCGCTGGATAACTGACGCATGCACGGGTTGATGAAGGAAGGTGAGAGGTCCTGTTTGGGCTGCCGGTACTCGGAGGAGGAATATCCAGGAGAGCTGCGGCTGGTATAAGAGGAGGTTGCTCCCATGGGCACATCGCCAGCAACATCCGGATCGCTGTCGTCGTCGTCGTCGTCGTCATCCTGCCCTCCTCGGCTGCACTCTTCAGCGTAGAACGGCGAGCGAAACGGCTGATCGCTTGAAGAGAGTGAGAGCGGGCGGGCCGGGTGCTCTGGCTCCATCTCACACTCCTCTTCGAACTCGTCATCGTGGCGGTAATGGGGAGGAGAGTCTCCGGGCACCATCCCCATCTGGGGTTTTGGCATCTCCCACTCAAAAGAGCCCCTGTAAGCGGCTGCTCCCTCTCTGGGCTCCACCTTGGGAGGGCCTGAAGACACCGCACCGCTGGCTGCTGCTCCAGCAGGGAGGATGACGCTGGAGCTGACCTCCGTGGGGCCGTTGACTGTGTCTGGCTGGCTGGCCTGGAGAGGTGAGGGCATGTAGGAGCCAAGAACATCAGGGAGTGCACCAGCTGTCTTTTCACTGGCAGCTGGAGCAACGGGCTTGTCAGAAAACGAGAGGCTGGCAGCCAGGCCGCCGGAAGGAGACCTCCGAGTCATCTCACGCATGTAAGCCTCCTCGTCCTCCTCTTCACTGCTGTCCGTCTCCTCAAAGTAATGCTTGCCTTCTATGTCTGGACGTGGTGAGGAGGTGACGCCAAACAGAGCGGCGCTGGCTGCCTCTTTGTCCTTGGAGAGCTCTGCAGGTTGAGCGAACGGTCCTGCTGAGGCCCCAAACCCAACAGCTGTGCCCAGCTTGGATCCTTCAGACCAATCAGGCTTATAGAAGCACTCCGATTGAGGGCCTTTAACTCCACCCGATGATGTCGTATGCTCCTTCTTGTCCTCGGTAAAAGCAGAGGATGAGAGCGAAGGGAAGGATTTGACCTCCTCGAACGGGCTGAGGGGGGAGAAGCGAGCTAGACTGGAGGTGGACTCAGCCGTGGTTGTGGCTGTGATCTGTTTTTCAGACACTTCTAAGTAGTCGTCTTTGGCGCCAGCGGAGCCGGAGATTGGAGAATCCATGGCCAGCGAGTGTTCATCTTTAAAGGAGGAGTACTCAAAGAGAGGCTCGGCAGGCGTCTCCAGCTCCTCTCCGAACTGACGGCTGGTGGAGAGGGAGCCCGAGGTGGAGGAGGAGTAGCTGTAGGCCGAGGAGGACGAGTACCCAGGGGCGGCGGTGGTCGTGTACTGAAAGCTCGTGTCCAGTGATTTCTTGCTCAGAAGGTCTGGTGTCTTCTGTTTCTCAAGATCAGGATCAGCCCTGTCATTCTGGTAATAACTGTCCTCTGTCGATTTGAAATCCTCTTTACCTTTTTCTGTGGTCTGACTTGATAAATATGAATCTTTCTCGCCACTTCCATATGAGTACTCAAACCCGGAGGAGTAGCCAGAGAAACCTGTAGCTCCCAAATCCGTTGGCTTTCCACCGAACGAGTCAATCTCAGGTTTGTGTTCAGCCTTTGTGAGCGAGCTAGAGCTGCCCGGCTTCCCCTGGCTGTTATAGCCGTATCCAGCCATAGAAACCATGAATTCAGGCCTATTTGAGCCAAACATTTCACCGATTGGACTTTTCGCTTCCTTCTCAGACTTCTCTTTGGCGCCTTTCTCCGTATCAGAATCAACAGCAACTTCGTCGTCATCCTCGTCCTCTTCTTCGTCTTCCTCATCCTCATCGTCCTCATCGACAACATCATCATCATAGTCCTCCTCATCCCTTGCAGTTAGTTTTCGCATATCAACCTCCAGACACGATCCTTTATCGCCGTAGCCGGGGGAAGCAGGATTGTCTACATCAAACGCCGCCATTGAGGGGTACGTCTGGGGCTTTGTGCCGTCGGTCTGGCTTTTAAAAGAGGCGTCTTTTTCTGATGATAAGGAAGTGGACGAGGCCTCGGGTCTGTCTGCCACTGATGGGAATCGGCTGCCTGCTCTGTATTCAAATGTCTCCTTTGCTTTGTAGTCTTCAAATGGAGGAACAGCAGGAGGGCTCTTAGAGTCGAGCCATGGTGAGGCGGACGACTCTTTACCGGTGAATCCCTCCTTCTCTGAAATCTTCTCCGTGGCTGTTACCGGGGAAGGGGGCTCGGGTTTCTTTGAATCCACTCCACCCTTTGAAGCGTCCTTCTCCACTTTATCTAAGGACTCCTGACGATATGAATCAGAGTCCACCGAGCCGTAAATGTCACTGTAAGAGAATGTCTTGCCGTGCACATAGGGCGTGTCCTGTCTTATATACATGGCCTTTTCTTTGCCCTCCTTCTCTGGGAAATTATAGAGAGTGAAATGAACACTTTTCTCAGGGTCTTTAAAAGCTGCATCTGTGCTTTCTTCTGCTTCGCTTTGATCTGTTGATAAGGCCTTAGACTCTACCCCGCTTGGGAAATCATCTTTTTCATCTTCATCTTCATCCGAGTACGTCACTTGAGGTTTTGGTTTCTCCTCTGTGCTGAAAGACACCTGCGTCTTGTCCGAGCCCTTCCCTTCAGTTTCTGTCTTTGCAGATTTTGCCTCAGAGCCGAAGTCGTCGTCCAAGAAGCACCCTTCTTTTGCCTCCATAAGCTTGGCCTTCACAGTGGGCTGTAGGTCCTTTTTGGCGTAATAGTCATCTTCCTCTTCATTGGATTCTTCAGACTCTTCAGACGCTGTCTTGTCACCTCCAATAAAGGCGGTACAGTCTGAGATAATGAGCGATTTCTGGGTGTCGGCTTTAACATCGATCACTGCTTCATCTTCTGTCTTGAAGGGTTTCTCTTCGGTCGGAGAGTAGCCGCTGCTTGTGGGCACAGACTGTGTGGGTGAGGCCAATTTCATGGTGCTGTCATCTGGACTTAAACATCGTTCCTCGCTCTCCTGCCTGGAGTGGGACTCTAACTCCAACCCAGGGGAGAAAGATAGAGGGGGTGAAAGAGGCTTTATATCACCACCAGTCTTAAATCCCTCTGAGCTGAAGAGGTTTCCTTTGGCAGCCTGTGTGGGAGAGTACTGCATGGTGGAGAAGAGAGGAGGAGGAGGAGGAGAAAAAGTGTCAGAGGGAGATTTCTGCTTCTCCTGGAGCATCATGAAGGCTGCGTGTTCGTAGCCCTCTTGGAGTTTACCCAGAGGGATGTCAACGTTTGGAGTCTGGTCCTCGTCCTCGTCTTCCTCGTCGTCTTCTTCTTCGTGGACTGATTTGATCTTTGCGTCACCCTCCATCTCGGGAACGTTGGGCTGGTACTCGTCAGAGGAAGGAGACTTAAAGCACTTGTCGTCCTCCAGAGAGGAGGTGGGTGAGATGGTTCCTGCTGAGTGGAGGTAGTCCTTCCCATGGGCGGCCTCGGCGCGTGAAGGGATACTGTTGATGGTGTCCAGCAGGAGAGAGTTCCTCCCAGCGTCCTCGGTCTGAGGCGCCGTCGCAGAGGTTATCGACTGGTCCTCGGCGACAGACGTGGCAAAGGATGACAGCTTGTCATATTCTGTGATGGATGTTGCTGAGGAGATGTGCTCCTCCTCTGCCAGAGGAGCAGCAATGATGGCGGGGTAAGGTGCAAGCTCCGGCTCGTGACCTCCCATGAAGGCTTTGGATTTGAAGTCAGACACGGCGGAGCTCTTCATCTCTTTTATGCCGTGCATGGAGTCAAAGGTACCAGGGACGTCAGGGACAGAGATGTCATAAGAGCCCACGTCATAGCGCAGCTGTGGGATCCTATCTTCTGGTTCCTCGTGGATCTCCTCATCAGAGATGGTCTGCTCCGTCTCGGAGTAGCCGGGGATGGTCTCGTCTTGGATGAAGGAGAACTGCTCCGAGGCGGAGGCTGCTACTTGCCCAGACAGGGCCGCGGTCGATAAAGATTTTGCCTCGGTCGGCTTGGCGTCCCACTCCTTTCCAGTTTTTTTCGCCTCCTCTGTTTTATATTTCAGGACCTCGTCATCTTCCGTTCCTTCGTGGTCGGCTTTTTCAATGACGTCGCCCTCCTCCTCTGAGCTGTCACTCTTCTTTGATCTGTCTCTTATGTCGTCCTTTGCAGGGTATTTGCCATATTTCTCCATTTCTTCATACTTCTTGTCAAAGCCATCTCTTGCTTCCTTCCTTTCAGTGGCTGCAACGTGTACTGGAGCGCCCTTGTCTTTGTTGTCTTCTGTCAGTTTGACAGGGGATTTGGGTGAAGCCGATTTAATCTCCGTGGCTAGGGATGTGACTTTCTCATCAGGGAAAACTAAGGAAGGGACTTTAGTATCTGTGTACAGGGAGTGTCCAAACATGACATCATTCTGGATCGGTTCAGTCTTAACTTTAGACTGCTCTTCCTGTTTCAGAGCCTCAAAGTCCTCAGTGAGGTCCTCCGGTGAGGACACAATGGACCTGTCAGCCAAAGCTGCTGCTGCGATCTCCTCAGGGATGTTCTTTGGGACTGGCTTTTTCTCGTGTGCTTCCTCTTTAACTGCTTTATTCTTGTCCGTCTTGGGCTTAGCCTGAGTCTTGGCCTTATGCAGAGTTTTTCTCACTTCAGGGGTGAGCGGCTTCAGGTCAGGTTTAGTGATTTTTCTCAGCTCCGGTTTACTCAG
The DNA here is from genome assembly GCA_916701645.2 of Sebastolobus alascanus. Taxonomy (NCBI): domain Eukaryota; kingdom Metazoa; phylum Chordata; class Actinopteri; order Perciformes; family Sebastidae; genus Sebastolobus; species Sebastolobus alascanus. The sequence goes on along the minus strand of CAKAOJ020000027.1, from coordinate 6,526,606 downwards.
GTCCTTCTTTTTATCCTCCTTGGCTTTACTTTCCTTTTTCTCTTCTTTTCTTATATTTTCATCTTTCTTCACTTTCTCTTTCTTAATTTCTTTTTTCTCTTTGTCTTTCTTTTCATCCATCTTGGACGCTTTCTCGTTCTTGGCAGTTTTGTCCTTGATTATTTTCTTTTTCTCGGTCTTGCCTGCCACGGGGGCCACCTCGCTGTTTTTCTGTTGTTTGGTAGCTTTTAGACTTTCGCTTTTGAGTTTCTTCTCTTCCTTCTTTTCCACTTTATTCTCTTTAGTGAGTTCACTCTTGGACTCGTCCTCCGGCCCACTGGCGTCTTTCTTTGTTGTTTTAGAGTGCGGTTTGGGCGAAGACTTGAGACTCTCTTTGCTGTCAGTTCTTGATCTCATTTTAGTCTGTTTGATGATGGGAGGAGGTGCACCGGATGATATGTCTTTTTGGGTAGCCACTGGGTATCGCAGGAAGTCCAGGTGTTTCAGCTTCTCGAGGCCCTCTAAGATTTTATTCTGCGGGGCATTTCCAGGGAAGAGCACCCTGACTATCTTTTCTGTTGGACGGTGAGGAATCCAAACAATGAGAGCGGTAACTGATGTCAAATAGGGGACAGATATTTCTCCTTCTTTTCCATTGGCCATCGTGATCCCTGTCTTGGCTTTGCTGTTTCCAGCCCATTTCTGCATTAGAAACTGCATCTCTTTGCTCTCTTTCACAGGGTTTAAGACATACATGTCTAACTTCCCCACGCCAAGTTTGTGGAATAGTGTGATGGGTTCAACGGTGTTGCTGACTACCCTGTGAAGAGGCTCTGGTGTGATACCGAGCTTGTTGAGGTACTGCAACGTAAGAGACGCTTCCTCAATGCTTCGCTTCACTTTCAGCGTGGACTCCGGCATCCGAAGCTTCTCTGGGACGTTGAAAAACACGATCCCGAGCTCAGGAGAGATCAGGTTCTTCATCCATTCGCCGTTGCTGCTGGAGCCAGAGCCTTGGTTACGCTCCTCTTCTTGCTCTGCAATCTTTCTCTGGAACAACCCGTTGATGCCGGGGAGGTTGTCCGCACCGATATGGGTGAGCAGGACAGAGTCGATCCTGTCCAGGTGGCGAACCAGCTTCCAGAAGCAAGACTTCCGATCAGACCCTCCGTCCACCAGGATGTTGAATCCGTTGACGGCGAACAGAGCGGAGTCTCCCCTGCCTCCAGGGAAGATGTAGCAGCAGGGTTTGGACAGCTTCAGAAAACCTCCAGAGGTCGGGGGCTCCAGGAGGTCAAAGGACGACGGCACATCCACCGTCTCCGAGACATACTCGGTGAACTCCGTGACTCCGTCCATGTCGGGGAGGTGAGGTTCGGGGTTCAGGCGGTATTCCAGAAGATTTTGAAGCGACTGCTGCTCCTGGCTTTGGCCGAGGGAGCTCCAGCCCCCGTCTCCCTGACAGGAAACTGTAAGCCTGGACGGCTGCTCTGGAGAGGCCCTGGACAGGAGTTCAATCACCTGGGAACACAGAAACAGTGAAAAACAACCTAAATAATGTGTCTATGTGTAAAGACATATTTGGAGAGAAAGCGCACTCGGCTTACTTGAGGGTTGGAGACGATGTTGGAGAAGTGTTGCCAGGTGAAGGCTCCACCTTGCAGTAGGACGTCACCTCCCTGCTCAGAGCTCTGACCGCTCAGTATCAGCAACTTATTCCCAGCAGAGTCAGTGATCAGAGAGCGGATCTGGGTAGAGTACAGAAGTACCAACTATAACAACGGCTAACATTAATGCTGTGTAATAATAAATCTTCTGTAAGCCATCAACATCAGAACTGTACTGGTCATACTACTCTAGAAAACTACAAGATTAACTCATTTCACCAGCAGTCAAAAGCTACACTAACAACTGACAGTTTCCACACTGACAGTCAAATCTGAGGCATCTGAGTGGGTTTATTTATAACACAGAGAAGTGTCTGTGTCTCACACTGAGTGCTTTCCTGCTAATCAACTGAGTGAGGATCACTAGCAGGAGAGACGTGGACCTCCCATCGGGGCTGAATAATGAACAGGTGCTGCTGTTGTCTTCATATAATGAGTGAAACTAAGTTTGGTCCAGACTGAACACCTGAAACTCCTCAGTGTGATTTAAATAAAAATACATGTCCTGCAGGTGTCAGAGCATCTGGTCATCATCACCCTGCTGTCGGTGTTGTCCAGGTGTGACTCACCTCTGAGGCGGCGGTCTCCTCCGATGGGTTCACCAACACCGCTGTCTCCAGGACATCACTCTGATATCGGAGAATCCGCTGGCCTGCAGGAAACACAGGTAAAAAAACATTAAGACTACACCAATTAAAGCCAAATAATCACTGAGTTCAGAGGCCAAACATTGTTCAAACCCACATAACTTTATTTTTATTTCTAGTGGCGATCCCAAAGTTTCCAAAAATAACAAATTTGTCAGGCTGAATTTTGGGGAGAGGCTGCAGCCATAAAAAAACATGGACTAATGGGTTTGAATATTTCAATGCTAGCTGTCAGCATAGAGTTTAGAAGCAAAGAGATGAAACTCTGGTGCTGTTTTGACAACAGCCGCTAGATGGCGCTGCGGTAGCGCTGCCGCCATCTTGGACTGAAAACGCCAATGAGTTCATGGCCATGGATGTATAAAGAGACGTCTGTAAATCAGAGGATCATTTTTATTCGAGGTAAATCAACTTCCCAGTATGGAAAACTTAAATACCCCTCATTTAAATCATTATGTCGTAAAAGTTGTAAAATGAACTAACAGCTGAATCCAGAGTTATTTTCCTCGACATGATGAACGGTCATCAGATCCACGGGACTGCACCGCTCTGCACGCTCATATGACATATCCGGTTCTGCCAGCTTCCTGCTAGCTGTATGCGGATGTATTAATGGATATATTGGCTGTAATTCATCACCCTTCCATTTATGTCCATCGCTCCCTTCATGCTCCTCTGGGAAGCAGCCGGGCAAAAAATGTAATAAATAAGTAAGTAAGTAAATAGTTATAATAGTATGTATATTTATAATATTGTCATTGTTCAACACAGGACATTTTGGTAGAGACTTTAAAATTATGACAATAGAACAGAAATAATTTAGTTTTACTTTTGTACGGCACTTTGTAGGCGGACGTCTTTACTGGCGTCCGGTAGTCGCTTTATGTCCAACATGGCGGAAGCGTAGCTCTGCTGCTGGGCGCTGATAATGCAGTGGAACAAACAATTGACTTTCACTTCTTAGAAATAAACGTTCTTTGCTCGGGGCCCATGGTACTTTAATGCAGTGTTGCGTGTTAGCAAGTTAACATAACATTAGCACTAACACAGTAGCCGAGCTGATGGGAATATCATTAGTTTTGCAGGTATTTGGATTAAAATCAAATGTAGTAAAGTTTGAGCTGACGATGGCGTTGAAAGGTCAGAGGATCACTTATTACAATTAATTTTATAACCTGTTTGCTTATACTGTCATGCTGCTGGTTTGGATATGTAACAGAATAATAAACACTATATAGGATGTTTTAACTGCTGTAAACTGAGCTGCTTGTTGAAAGTTTAAATTATGAGAAAACCAATGTTTCCCAGTATGAGAATACTGTGTATGACCAACGGCATTTACTGACAATACAACGCCCTTCATCCAGCATCTGTCAACACAATTACTCTGCACATATGGTCGCTGTAAAGCATCCTCCGCCCCGCCCGTCGCCTCTTCAGCTCACTTGCCATCTCATATCTCCTCTGGCCCTAACTAAAGCCCCCCCGACGAGTTTAATCCTGGAAATACGCTACAATCACAACAATAACGCAAAATCATCCCTCAGCCGTCGGCCTCATTGGCTGTTGCCATGGGGACGCTCCTCTGGCTGTCGCTGCTAGCTGAGTTACACTGACCCAGTCTTTGGCTGAGGGAGACGCATTGCAGCATTTCTGCGAGAGGGAGGGGAGGCTGCATGAGAGTGTGCACGCAGCATCACATAGTACGGGAGGTGACGGCGAGGGCCAAACAGCAGCAGCAGCACTATACGTATGCATGCAGGCGCTTCATCAGGATCTATATTTAGCATGAAAGATGTTCCCTTCCTACGCATCAAAACTGTGAAGGAGCTGTCACACAGTGTTTATGTCTCCTTCCTCTGCTAAAGAGGAGGCCAGGGCAACGAGGGGTGAAAAGATAAATTCAGCACTTGGAGAGAAAATGACTTAATATTCAGGAGTTGTGTGTTTGGTCAGAGAAGCTCACGTTCATAAACAAGTCACAGATACATGAGTCACTCACAGTTTACCAGCATCAGGGGGAACGGATCAGCCGACGAGTCAGAATCATGAGCTAATTTGCATGTTTAGTGAGTAAATTAACTGTGGCCCACTTTATAGATGCTGTTTCACATTCTCCTCTGAAATAGCTTCACAATCTGAATTTGTTCAGCTGCTGATCAAACAAGTAAAGTGGAGCTGATGGTTGTGTTTTTCTTTCTGGACCCAGGAGACTGTTTGAATGTAAAAATAACACCATGAGCAGCGTGGATATTGTACTCTGAATTAATTAACTCGTGTTGGGAGAAAAAAACCCAACAAGACCAATATCGATATCCAGGTTTTTTATGTTCTTCTCAGTATGTTAATGAAGACTAGAAACTCATTAGTTGCTGTGAGATTCTGGACACCTGCTTTATTGATATGAATGAAAGTGCAAACTATGTTAAATGTTAAACACTTACTGTGCGTTCCAATATCCATACTACTGTATTTAGTATGTCCCAATACATATAGTAGGATGCAGTATGCCAAAATACCAGGATGTATTTTTATTAGAGCTGTCAAAGTTAATAACGCGTTAACGCAAGTTCGTTTTAACGCCACTAATTTCTTTAACGCATTAACGCAACTTGCGATTTTTAGGTTGTAGCGGCTCAGTTTTAAAGCTAGAGTGAAGATACTGGTATCATATTAAACTAAAAAAACCAAATGAATCCATCGGTACCAACCATGTCATACTAGCTTATCATGAAGGAGGTTAAATAACGCTCCAAACTTGTGCTAAATTTTGGCGAGGAAAAACTGCATGACCATTTCTAAAGGGGTCCCTTGACCTCTGACCTCCAGATATGTGAATGTAAATGGGTTCTATGGGTACCCACGAGTCTCCCCTTTACAGACATGCCCACTTTATGATAATCACATGCAGTTTGGGGCAAGTCATAGTCAAGTCAGCACACTGACACACTGACAGCTGTTGTTGCCTGTTGGGCTGCAGTTTGCCATGTTATGATTTGAGCATATTGTTTTATGCTAAATGCAGAACCTGTGAGGGTTTCTGGACAATATCTGTCATTGTTTTGTGTTGTTAATTGATTTCCAATAATAAATATATTCAGACATTTGCATAAAGCAGCATATTTGCCCACTCCCATGTTGATAAGAGTATTAAATACCTGACAAATCTCCCATTAAGGTTCATTTTGAACAGATAAAAAATGTGATTAATTTGCGATTAATCGCGATTAACTATGGACAATCATGAGATTAATAGCGATTAAATATTTTAATCGATTAACAGTCCTACTTACTACATACTGTCGTATGTATGCAGTATACAAGCCAACATGCTTTTCTGGCTATTTTGACCCACAATCCTTTTCACAGCAGATATTAACCTTTATTTAAACTCGAAAATTCACTGAGGTTGCCCTCATTTACAGTGACGTCGAGTGACAGACGAGTCAAAAGCAATTACACAGCAAAAACAAAGTGCAAGATAAAAGGGAAAAATCATGCAAACGCGATAAAACAATAACCTAAAACAGTTGCACAATGATTATACAGTGGTTTGTGATCATGGTTTTGAATTGTGCATATAGGTTGGAAGAGTGTCGATCTTTAAAGTGTGTTGAAGGTTGTTCCAAGAATCAGGAGCATTAAAGGAAATGGCAGATTTTCCAGAAGTCAGAATATACTCGGGGGACCTTAAAGTATAAGCCAGTCATTTAAACGAGTTGGATAGTTGGATATACGAGGAAGAGGGTCGTAAAGTATTATGTCCCAAATGTACTCATACTGCATGCAACAGTACCCCCAAAAGTAACCCAAAGTATCTGATTTGGAACGCAGGCTAAGCTCCACATTTCATCACTTTATTTGTGAATTTGAAATCCTTCCTGACTCTAATCAGCAGGATGTTACCAGCTGATTGTCTCTCAGTGATTGCAGACTACGGACAGCTGTGTTCACTCAGTCAGCACACAGTGTTACAGAAACTGTCCAAACTGTGGCTGTAATTCATGAATATTACTTGCAATGGATGGAGCAACACCCAACTTCTGAGGCCTAAATGAAAACAATTGGACTACTATTTAAATGTTTGACCGATTAAAGGATTTATTACGTTGTTGGACTTCCAGACGGCTTTGCAGGTAGAGACATCATATTATAAAGATTATATTCGTATTCTCTGCCATGCACTGTACCTGGATGTATTTTATGATGGGTCATTCTAACCTATTGATGTACACAGTGTTCACCTGGTTGAAGTTCAGTTGACATGGTGTGCATTGTTTCCCTTTAAGGCAGTGGTTCCCAACCAGGGGGGGTCGGGACCCCGAGAGGTTGTAAGATAAATCTGAATGGTTGTAAGTTAATTAGCAGGGTAGGAAAGAAGAAAACAACGTGTTCTGCTGCACAAAATGAAAGCCTATTAATTTTTTTTCTGTGAAATAATGGGAAGTTCTATCATTTCAAACCTCTAACAATTACTTCAATCAAACTATCTGAGCTTAGATGAGAAAATGTAATAGAGTTTATTTCCTGTTGCTATGTACAGTATGTAAAATGACTAATACAATACAATATGTGTACTATCGCTCAACATACTTCTGTGTGAATAAACAGTAGTAGGGATCTCTTCGAGCGCACTGAGCTTTAATTTATGTTGCTGGTTGGAGACGTGTAACCATGGTAACCTGTGCTAACCTCATGTTACCAAAACGACGGTTTATGAGAATAAAAGTCTGAATTAATTTAAAATATATATTACCCCTAGCAAAGTGAAATCCTATACTTACAGTTAAATTGAAGCGTTGTTGACGTTACAGAGCTGTCGGTCGACATCTGTTATGAACGTTGTCGTCCCTACCGCATTGCATTGTGGGATATTTATGCCATCGTAGTGTCCAGCATTGCATACTGTAATATTTCACCTGAAATAGTATGCAATTCAAGTACTATTGGTTCCATACTAAGGTTTCAGTCATAGTAAAATATCTCACAAACTGTTTTAGCGAATTAAATAGCATGTTAGTGTGGTCAACCATCAGCTGACAGGAAGGTAATCATGGACCCAGGCTGTTGCCTAGCAAAGCAATTCCACTGAAACAGTCTATATAAATGTGTCTATCGTCAGAGGAGAGGAACAACCATTACATTTTTTAATAACATTTTGATATTAAAAGTTAATGTTTGGTTCAAGGCACCGGCCTCTTTTTAAACCAACTCTACCTCCGGCAGCTTTATTTCAGGGAGCGCTCGCTGACCTCACAGACGAGCCTTAAATTAACTGCATTTATCTTTATCTCATCTCTTTTAGCGCCTCTAACTGTTATGACATCACATTAAACGGAGCGCTGACACCAGGAAGACAAAGTGCTGCTGGAGAGACGACCTTCACATCGTACGACAGTAAAGGAGAACAGGTATGACCCTCTTTTCTGTTAGAATCACTGTCGACCACCAGAGTCATAAAAGAAATTAAGCTAAAATAATTTCATCACTTTAATGTATATCATGAATGGGATGACACTCTGAATAATGATTACTTGGGTCTGAGGTTGATGTAGATCTTTTATTAAGACCGTCTCTGGGTTACAAGGTTTACTTAAAATCTACCTCCTGCAAACAAAACTGTCTCACAGACCACCCAAGTACTACTTTCTATCCAAGTACTTATAATTCTAAAGTTTATTCCAATACTGCTTTCTGTCTAACGAGTTAATTCATCTTAACTTCCACCTTTGACAGTATTACAGTTTCGCTTCCTGCTTTTCTAGCAATGTATTTCAGCTCTTACATTTTTTGGAGTCATGCAGTTCAGCTTTCAACTCTGCCAGTTTTAAAATTCAGTTCCGTATTTTCAGCAATGCTTTGCAATTATTTTCAGCTGTCAGCATTCCCATCCCGCATTTTCAGCAAGAAATGCATTTTCTAGTTATTCAATAACATTTTTGATTTAACGTATTTTCATTCACGGTCGCTCGATATACTGCGACTCGTTGTACTTTGTCACTCGCTGCGGCCGTCTGCAGACTTGCAAAGGTATTTGTGATAAAAGAACGTAATTGAGAATGCATTTAAGTTGTATGGGAACATAATGTTTAGGAGACAGTGCTGCTCCTGTGCACATGTCCCATGATTCCTTGCTGCTCCCCTGTGTGGTGACAAAACGCTGCCACTCCAGCTAATAAACTCTCTGCATGTCTGAGAAGCTTATTAACCGCCTCACTCACTCCTCTCATTCCCATTTCAAGCCGTCCAAGGCCAATCTCCTGTAAAGCCACTCGTGTACCCACACGTCATTCCGTTATCATGGAAACGGGTGTCGTCCGGGCCCCCGTGAATACAACGCTCTAATAACGGAAGATTAACTGAGGGAGGATGGATGCTAGTGAAGCTGTGACTCTGTGTCGGGCCTTGTTGGCTCTGAGGGATGAAGCGGCTCACATGAGATGATGCTGGGTCCATCAGACAGAAACTGTTCTCCTGATAACAGCTGGATAATGATCAGTGTTGTCTGTGGATGATATGATGGAGGTGAAGAAACAATTCAGGCTTTCGGCTGTAAAGATGCAATCTAACATACTCTACTATGGCCCTGTAGAGTCTCTTTGACAGAGCAATCCCAGCAAAAGGTCCACTTACTAGCTTTCTCCAGGGCTTTCATCTGTGTCACATAGTCTTTATCAGCAGAATTTAGCTTAGTTAATTAGATTTTATGAGTTTATGAGTAGCTAATTCTGCAAACACTGCATCTTTATTTTTTATTTTTCGTTAAAGCATTACAACTATATATATACTGAGTGTATATATACTATACACACATAGTATAGAAAGAGCATCAGCTACAAAGTAATCTGGTTGGTATGGAAGCACACTGCATTCACCAAAGAAAAAAATTATTATGACTTCTGTATCTCATAATTATGATTTACTATCACGTACTTAAGCGAAAAGATCTCCTAATTACGAGATAACAGGTGTCACACCGTATTCTGTGACCTTTCGATCATATCACTAGAGTTCAGCAGATGGAGTTCGCCCAGTTTTAAAGGAATTGTAGATGTTCAAATTTCCATCTTTCCTCACGACGTATCCTGACACAACAGTTCGTATGATATCTTACAAAAAATTATTCCTCCTTTTCCGTTCGTTCTCCTACGAATGTCCAGCAACACGTGTCAATTTCTGCTCGTTACGTGCTTACAGTCTTTTCAAAATAAACTTCCGTCTTCACAGGAAACAACTTCCTTAGGTTTAGGCAACAAAATGACTTACTTAGGTTTCAGAAAAGATCGTGGTTTGGCTTTAAATATCTCCATAAGTGGCGTTACTGTATACACAACAAATAAATCAACACTGACTTCTTGTTTCACACGGGACATGAACAGCAGTATTTTTTGACCCACCCATCCACCCCGACCTCCTCTCTACACGGTGTTCGCCACTCTTTATATTTCCTGGTTCACGATTATGTGGATTACATACAAATTGATTTCATGGGATATATATATATACACGAATTACAGTGCATTACTTTTCGTAGGTAAAGCTATGAACAGAGCCTGTTCCTCATGAGAAAGATTGCGTGATTCGATCAAAGGAATGAACCTTCAGTCTCACCTAATTAAGCCGACATGGACGAGAAGTCCTTGAGCTACATCTACAATTCAGTTACGACTGGACAAACACCATCTTGAGAAATTTGCCTGATATCATCAAACAGCCCTGTCTCCTACGAATATATGTTCCCATACAACTAAACTGCAATCTCAGTTACGCTTCGAGGGAAATGTATTTTTCTCCTGGATTATGGTCGCAGTTTTAAACACGTGGTTAACGTTGTAAATTGAATCAAAACGAAACAAAATTACTTAGTTAGATTGCTAAAAACATCATGATTTAGCTTAAAATAAGTATGTTTCTTGCATCATTTAAGTTACGGACGTAAATTAAAATAAGTTAAAGGTGCAGTGTGTAGGATTTTGTGACATCTAGCGGTGTGGTTGCAGATTGCAACCAACTGAGTGCTCCTCCGCTCAAGCCTCCCTTTCCAAGACTGCAGTAACGTGAGCCGCTGAGTGCAAAACCGTGGTAACTCTGTTCACCTCGCTCAGAGGTCATCCTTACCATAATAACACTACTTTAGGAGCGACGGAAGTCAGACGGAGGCTGGCGGTACCACGGTTTTACACTCTGCGGCTCACGTTACCGCAGTTTTACAAGCGTGTCGGAGAACTACGGTGGCCTTCAGGTAATGTAAAAACGTGAAAGTCTCTCTCTAGAGCCAGAGTTTGGTTTGTCTGTTCTGGGCTACTGTAGAAACATGGAGGACTCCGTGAAGAGGACCTGCTCCTTATGTAGACATAAACTGCCCCTTCTAAGCTAACAAAAACATGATTCTTAGTTTCAGGTGATTATACACTAATAAAAAACATAGTTATGAATATTATATTACATTTCTGTCTCGCAGACTATGATTAGGAACGTAATTGACAATGTAGTTTTGTTGTGTGGGAGCGTAATTTTTAAGAGAACAGGCTGGATCCAAAGCCTCAGAACAGCTACTAAATGGACCTGGTGGTTGTTCTGTTAGATGTTGCTTAGATCAAGAATGAACTTCCAGTGTCTTATATTAGTATCAATCATCTAGTAAATGCGTTTTATTTCACTGATCTCTACAAAGTGAGCTGCTGCAGAAGAAACGCTTCCCTCTACACTTGAAAACCTCAGCGAGTCGTCTGATAGTGAGTGGGTGTTTCAGAGCATTAAGGAATAAATGGAAAGCGCAGCGAGCCCACACACTCGCGCCCCTGGTGCATGATGGGAAAAGCGGTTTGCAGCCGCTCCACTGTCCCGAGCTGGCAGCGGCACATTTCTCGTCGCCACGTCGTCACGTGCCGGCGTGCCACCTGAGGCCGAGGGAGAGATGTCAGCTGTGTGTTTGGTGTTTATGTTTGTGTGGTGAAAGTAGACCGTGTCCCATATATGTCACTCTGTGTGACTCCACATTCTGCTGCTGCTTCCTGAACCCACGGCGGTTAAAAATACAGCCAGCAGGAAAACGTGGCCTGAGGCTGGTTCAGCTTTTCCTCTGCTGAGATAACATCAACATGCTGACTCTGAACTCATGCAGCCATATTCTACAGTGAGAGCATGAAATATAAATAATTTACAGATATGAATAAGTGACTCTCTAATAACACAACTCGGTGTTTTAACCTCACATACCACCCGGCTGGTTAGGGATGATTTCAGAAGCCCACCTGTTGTAAGCGACTATTAGAGTTGTTTTTTGGCTCCTGAGAACAAACTAATGAGGTGCTGCTGCTGTTGTTTTCTGGCAGGTCGCTGCTCGGTCGGCTCCCAGCTGCCAGCATCTTTTGTTTATAACCTTTATGAGATCATTGTGAGTGACAGCATGATAAACGATACCTTTCCTTTATAACACCAGCAGTAAAAGTTGGCCTCTTAATGAGTGGTCAGAGTCATCCAGAGGGTTATTAGTCTCAGCACGGAGAGCTGAATGTGAAGTAAATGAGTGAGGTTATTGACACTACTGTAATTAATACCACATAAAAGGTGGTAATAATTACTGTTTGTTATAGAGACACTGTAACACGGTCAAATATGATCAAGTTAGGATGTTTATACTATATTCAGGAGAGCTACGTTACCTCACTGTTCTACTCTCCTAGTTTCATAAAAACCCTTGCAGGGAAGGGTGTTGCAAATTAGAATCTGCTATAAACATTATGATACTTGCATCAGATAGCTGTTTTCAGTTTGTATATTGTGTCTGTCCCTATCAGATAAACCATAAATAAATAAATGCTTTAATTTTAGCCGTGTTGCTAATGTAATTCTGGGGGTTGCGATGTCGCTCCTCCAGAGTGAAGGCTATTTCAACAACTAGTGGATGGATTGCATGTTACCAAGAGCGTTAATCCAACTGACTTTGGGGAAAAAAAAAACCTGACTTTTCATGTAGCGCCACCAACTCATCAAACTTTCCACTTGTCCAACTCCTCACTTCATGACAGAATATCTTTAAAAGTAATGAGTGAATTTTTCAAAGCCTAGCTTTGCTTTGAGATGGATACTAACATGGTAAAAAAAAAAAAAACATAAATCCTAGCATACTACACGTATATGTTAAATTTTAGCATGTTACAATGCTAACTGTACACATGCTAATAGACATTCTTGGACATTGTTTAATGTGTTAACACTATCATTAGTTTTGCAAGAATTTAGTCATAAAAAGTAGGCTATTAGACAGATTGAGAGTTTAACCTTGATGATGGAACTAGATGAAATGTTAAGGGATCACCATGATAATAATTCACAATGTAAAACCACCAGATGTTAACCTCATGGAGGGGACAAAAGTCAGTAAGATTCATCCTCTGGGAAACATGTATATCAAAAATATTCATAGCAATCCATCTAATAGTTATCTCACTTAAAACCACAAATCTCAACCTCATGGTTACGGCGACCAGACGTCCCGGTTTGTTTCAGTACGTGAACTGTCCGTCCTTCACTCACTGAAGGCCCTTTCAGGCTGCGACAACGGCACCGCTGCGCTCTGAAACCCGTTATTTCTAATGGCTTGTGCTAAACCACGACGGCTTTTTACTACGTTGAGCAAAGCCCACGCTGTGATGTGCACTGAACCCAGCGGCGAGCGCAGCTCAAACATGAGCTCAAACTGCACTCTGTTGCGAGCATAGACTGCTCTCTTCTGCCGGGAAACGACATATATAATGTAGCTCTATTGTCATCCAGGTGGAAACAGTATTATAGAATTATACGCGCTTATAAACTGGGGGAATACGGGAGAATTGTGACCCCAGGAGGAAACCGGGAGAGGGCGATGAAAAACGTGAGTCTCTCGGGACAATCGGGAGGGTTGGCAAGTATGTGTCCATGGTGTTGAAAGGTGTGCTCGGTAGGCGCGCTAAGCGCTGAAAAAATTGTTCCCCATCCTGATGAAAACTACTATTGTGCGTGCATAAGCGCAAACATGCGCATGTGCATGAACGTGCGGTAGGGTCCCGGTTTGGGGGTTTGAAAATATGGTCACCCTACTCATGGTGGCGCTATAGAGGAGATGTCAGAGGATCATCAAAGTCAGTAAGATTCATCATCCTCTGGGGAACTTGAATGTTTGTACCGAAGTTCATCACAATAGTTGTTGAGATATTTCAGTCTGGCCCAAAGTCTGTTTGGTTGGAGAGTTTGGATGGGAGTTTAATGTTAAAGTTTTGTGATGTAATTATAGATAGTTGTTGGTTTGAAAGGTAGCTTTCTCCAACAGTGCTAATAGAGTGGACACGCTGACTGTGTGTAACTGAAGCAGAGGTGATGTTTCTTCTTCTAGGGGGGATATGATTGATTGGTACACTGATAAATCACTGTTTCCTGTCCTGATTCATCAATTAACTCCTCGTCCACCAGACTGTACAGAACACATAAACTAAACCGAACACATAAACCAGCTCGGTGCTCTGCAGCTCTACTGTAACTCAGGAAATGAAACATTAAAGTGAATCACGACTCCAAGCAACAGGGACGGAGTTGGGTTATAAAAATAAATAAAGCATGCCAGTGTACATTTCCTCAGAGGGACGTAACCGTGACATGCAGCTGATTTGTACCTGCTGCTTTCACCGTCAGATGTATTAACACTGATGCAGCGTTCAGGTGAGCCTGGAGGGAAATAATCAAAGGGCTGAATTATTAGAGCCTGTGGTGCAGCAGCAGCACTTCATGATATTAAAGCTTCATGTGGCTGCTGCAACCAACTGACTCACACATACATTAAAGGTCCCTAATTATAGCACTTCACACTGTATATAGGTATGATTTATGGAGATATATCCACAGTTATTTAATGAGGATGTTAAATTTAGATTTGATTCACATCTTAAGTTCCAAGCTTCAACTCCAGGAAAAGAGTTTTGGTCCTGATTGGCTTTTTTAGGCAATTTAGGCAAGTTCATATATATATATAGCATTATAACTTATGTAGAAATGTGGGCTCAGTTAAATCAAGCAGCAAGATTTCTGCAAGTAAAAGTCCTGTTCAGTTTTTCCACAGACACTGACTATGTTTACATGCACAAAATATTCAGTTTTTTGCCTTTATTATGAAAATGACAATATTCCTACAAAGCTGTTTACATTTCTAATGAAAATGATTATTCCAATAATATTCCCGTTTACATGCAGCTGTGCATACTCCGATTAACGTAATCAGTGGCGAACGCAGCCTCCCTCTTTCATTCCTTCAACCACCTTCTTGAAAAGCTCACCATTGCGACATTTGCACATATCCAAAAAACTGTTGATATCCAACAGGTTTGGATAACCTTTTTAGGGTCACAACAATGACCCGCTCGCTGTACATTATCCCGCTTATTATTACATGACTGTGTTGAATACTCCATTCCGATTGGTCAATCACGGCGTTCTGCGGTCTGTAATTTCTGTATTACAGACCGTTGCTATGGGCGCAGCTCCCGTTTTTGTGTCACAATATTGATTTCTTCAGTAAGTAGCTGTGTAATAAGCGGGATAATGTACAGCTAGCGGCTCATTGTTGTGAAAGAATCCCCTTCAGGGCGATGAGAGACCGCTCAGCTACGGTGCAGCATCGCCCTGAAGGGGATTCTTTCACAACAATGAGCCGCTAGCTGTACATTATCCCGCTTATTACACAGCTACTTACTGAAGAAATCAATAATTTGATACAAAAACGGTCCTCCAGAGTCCGACATCAGAACTGAAGTTTTATATATATGTTATAACGCGTTAACGCAAATTTGTTTTAACGCAACTAATTTCTTTAACGCATTAACACAATCGATCTTTCCGAGGTTGTAGCTTTTAAAGCTAGAGTGGAGATACTGGCATCTTATGAAACTAGAGAACATAATGAATCCATCGGTACCAGCCAGGTCGTAATAGCTTGTCGTGAAGGAGGTTAAATAACGCTCCACAAGTTACGCTAAATTTTGGCGAGTAAAAACTGGCATGGCCATTTTCAAAGGGGTCCCTTGACCTCTGACCTCCAGATATGTGAATGTAAATGGGTTCTATGGGTACCCACGAGTCTCCCCTTTACAGACATGCCCACTTTATGATAATCACATGCAGTTTGGGGCAAGTCATAGTCGAGTCAGCACACTGACACACTGACAGCTGTTGTTGCCTGTTGGGCTGCAGTTTGCCATGTTATGATTTGAGCATATTGTTTTATGCTAAATGCAGTACCTGTGAGGGTTTCTGGACAATATCTGTCATTGTTTTGTGTTGTTAACTGATTCCCAATAATAAATATAGACACACATTTGCATAAAGCAGCATATTTGTCCACTCCCATGTTGGTAAATACTTGACAAATCTCCCCTTTAAGGTACATTTTGAACAGATAAAAAATGTGTGATTAATAGAGATTAACTACGGACAATCATGCGATTAATCGCGATAAAATATTTTAATCGATAGACTGCCCTACCACCAATATATAGATATTGAATATTCAGACGCTGTTTGACAAAAAGGCATGTCTGAAGCATATTCTTTAGTACGAGCAAGAAATCCTGTTTTTGCAGTCTCACCCGTAGGTGTAGAAATCAGTCTGTTGGTCTTTTTACACAGATTTCTATGTGTAGTTGGATGTT
Organism: Sebastolobus alascanus; assembly: GCA_916701645.2. Classification (NCBI taxonomy): domain Eukaryota; kingdom Metazoa; phylum Chordata; class Actinopteri; order Perciformes; family Sebastidae; genus Sebastolobus; species Sebastolobus alascanus. The sequence goes on along the minus strand of CAKAOJ020000027.1, from coordinate 6,510,634 downwards.
GAAGCTCTAGAAAGACAGAAATGGAGGATTCACCAGCAGTACGTCTGTGTTTAAATGGTGCAGAGTCTTTTCCTTTAAGAATTAGTATCACACCGGTGGAGTGAATGTAACAGCAGTCGGTCGGGGACCACACCTCTATCGAACCAGCACGAACCACTGTCCTTGTTGCTGGGCATCCAGTCTCTCCACGCTCCACCCTGCCTGATCCTGCTGAGCTCAGCACTCTGCCTCACCCACCCTGAGGCATTATGGGAGTTCACAGAGCACGCTACAGGATGGTGTGAGGGTGGGGGGGGATGTGTTTGTCTACAGGAGGATCTAATAACACAAAGAATCCAATCTGATCTCATTCAGTCGGCTTTAGACATTATGAAACAAGGTCCTTCACAGAAACGTAATCACAGATGACCTGAGCTGTAACGCTTCAGTCTGTGTGAAAGATGAAGCCGGCTCAAGGACATTTCAAAGACAGCTTCCAGTAGCAATAATAAACCACCAGCTGGTTAACTGGGTGATCTAGTTACAACCAGGCGGCTACCTCCGCTTCTGAGAAGTGAAGCCAACGCTGAAGTGCCTTAAACCTGCATTCTTTCTAATCGCCAGCATGGGGCGACTCCTCTGGTTGCTAAAAGAAGTCTGATTGTACAGAAGTCTATGAGAAGTCTGCACTTGATTTATTACCTAAGTAAACATTGTAAACATGAGTTTATGGTCTCAGTCGCTAGTTTCAAGTCTTCTTCAATACAGCATGATGTTCGTTTAGTAAATTATGGTCCCATTTAGAGTCAGATAGACCACAAAGCAGGGGATGCTTTAGGGCGGGGCTACCTTGTGATTGACAGGTCGCTAATCGTTAATTGTAACATTTTGGTCGCCTAAAAATGTCTTATTCAGCATTCAGCTGTTCTTATCTCCACCCTCTCGTGTCACTTCTGGTTGCAAAAAACCAAGATGGCGACTCGAGGCTTCAAAACGCCTGTCCACTTCTTATATACAGTCTATGATGACAATGGAAGTAGGGCTGTAACTAACGATTATTTACATTTTTTAGTTTTGTGAATTAATTATTACATTTAGAGCTGCAACGATTAATCGATTAGTTGTCAACTATTAAATTAATCTGCAACTATTTTGATAATTGATTAATCAGTTTGAGTAATTTTTTAATAAGAAAAAGTCAAATTCTCTGATTTCAGCTTCTTAAATGTGAATATTTTCTGGTTTCTTTCCTCCTCTGTGACAGCAAACTGAATATCTTTGAGTTCTGGACAAAACAAGACATTTGAGGACGTCATCTCGAAAATAATTGTCAGTTGCAGCCCTGGTTATATTGAGAAAATGTCAGTCAAAATTGTGAAAAATGTGCAGCACAATTTCTCAGACACCAAAGTGACGTCTTCAAACGGCTTGTTTTTGTCCAAACAAGTACAGAGATGATCAGCCAATCAACAGGCAACTATTTTGATAATCAATTTTCAAGCAAAATTGTCAAAAATTCTCCAGTTCTGGTTTTTCATTTATTATGTGATGGTAAACTAAAATGTTCATATACAAAACAAGCCATCTTTCACTATTTGCTGACATTTTATAGACTATTTTATTGATTCATAATTTAATCAGCAGATTAATCAATAATGAATATAATTGGTAGGTGAAGCTCTGGTCTGAACAGCCGTCCAAAGCTCAAAGATATTCAGTTTACTATCTTGGAAAACAAAACAGAATTTTAAAAATTTCTAAAAAATTATTTGAAGCATTCATCGATTATTAAAAGTTTTGTTAATTATTTCTTCTTTTGATCAACTAGTCAGTCAATGAATCAGCTGTTTCAGCTCCACTGAGGACGTCACCTTGGGTCTGTGATGGGCATTTTTCACTATTTTCTGACATTTTATGGACCTAGTGTTCACCTGAGAAGATAAATGTAAACAATTGTTGGTCAAAGCTCTACAACCAACAGTCCAAAGTTATTAAACTTAAATGATATAAAACAGAGAAATGGCCATTTGAGACACATTTAAATAACTGAGAGCAGCGAATGCTGGTCATTCTCGCTTGATAAATAATTTAAACAATTAATCAATCATCAAATTTACGGCTGCAACTAAAGATTATTTTCATTGTTGATTAATCTGTCGATTATACTCTGGATTAATCGATTAGTTTTTGGTCTATAAAATGTCAGAAAATGGTGAAAAAATGTCAATCAGTGTTTCCTACAACTCAAAGATATTCAGTTTACTGTCACAGAGGAGTAAAGAAACCAGAAAATATTTAAGACGCTGGAATCAGAGAATAAGAATTTTTCTTAAAGAACTCAACCGATTAATTATCAAAATAGTTTGCGATTAATTTAATAGTTGACAACTAATCAATTAATCTTTGCAGCTCTAATCATATTTGTTATGGCTTTTTTTAATCAATCGACTAACTGATGAGTCAACTAATAACAAACGTGTCTATCTTTACCAGCGACCTCAGACAAACATTTCATTTCCATCATGTAAATAAAACACAACAGAAATAAATCTTCCTCCTCGCATGCTAGAGGATTAAACAGCTGTCAGTTGTCTGTGTGTACCTTTCTATTTATGGACTTTTTTGTCTCGTGTGTTGCGTAATTTTGGGGGTTATTCAGAGAGTGAAGTCTAATCCAACACAGAGGTTTCACATGAAACCAATGAGCTGCTGCCTGCTGCCTGACCGGACCAGAGACTCAGCAGCAGCTTCACAGTCACAGAGTCTCAGTTGTTGCCTTCAGGGTCACAAGACGCGATGCTTTTCATCCCACCTTCAAAAATCAGGTCACCCAAATTTACTCAACTGAACTGAGAGCAGCTAAATGAACATAAACTGTGGGTTAAAGCTGGAGCATGAGTCAGAGAGGCTGAAGGCCGACACTACTGTAACCTGCATCATCATCCTGTATGATAGTAAGAGAAGTAAAGGGCCGGTCCATTATTATTATTATTCTGAGTTTTTTTATATCATTCTCTAGCTTCACAGTATAGTGTTCCTTATGTATTCAGATCCAAACATGCAAATTTCGGTCAAAAGTATGTCACCTGATGTAGGTTTCTGCATGATGACGCTGCTACATATATAGTATATATACATCCTTATACTCAGTGTATTAACGTCACATACAGTAACTTAGATGGTTGGAGAAGCAGACAGGAGTTTCAGCACAGAAGCTAAGCAACGTACTGCTGTGGACGCCACGTTAGTGCAGATCAGAAAGTCACACAATAACACAAACAAACTAACCGATCGATGCAGCGGTAGATCAGCAACTCCTGTGTTCTGAGAGGTAAAATTACTGTTTTTGTGAATGGAGTCTGGTGGCTTTGAAGACAGCAATATAACGGCTCCAGTTCCCCGTCAGAAAGGGTTGCTGCTCCCGTCCACAGCAGCTTTACCTCGCCATCAGACAGCCCTTTCTGACGGGGAACTGAAGCTGTTATATCACTCTCTTCAAAGCCACAAGACTACATTCATAAAAACAGTAATTTTACCTCACAGACCACAGGAGTATACATATCACCCCACTTAGCACAGCTAGCATTGATTCAGGTAGTGTTAGCGTTCACATTATTCATAACCTTATTGATTAGCTTACTTTAGTAACCTACGTCACTGCTTTATGCTAACGGCTGAGTGGGTGTTTCCATTTCATAAACCCGGAAAAGAACGCAGATGAACCCGCCCTTTCAGCAGTGGCTACAACTGACATCATCTGTATTATTTTTTGGGAATTTGGGGGTTTTAACAACCTGAGGACGAGTTTACAGTCTACAATTGCACATTTAAGACTTATTATATATAAATATTTTGAGCCAATAATCTTAGTGTTGACTGATTTTAAGGTAAAAATTAAGTTATATCAACAAAATGATTGGGATTTCATAGAATTATATCCCTGACATTGTGAAAAAGGGTTTAAATCATCAATTAGATCATTTAAATAGGAAGATAACATCCACATAACATATATTTTAACATTTAAATGAAAAAATGTATAATTTTGCAGTCTTATCTGGTGGCTAGAGTCACCTGAGGATGTGCTGGGAAGTCATGACGACCTCCTAAAATCCTGCTATCGCCCTTACAGAACACCAGAAAGTACACAATGTGACTTAAATGCACCATATGCATGTCTATGTGCTACTATTGGAAGATTTTAGGAGTAAATTAGATAAAATTAGCTCTTAATTTGATAGAAACAGTCTATGTAAACAGCTATATGCAGTGAAATTGATCATATGTAGTTCGTCCACGGCCTCTGTCTGCAAACACCAATCCAATAACACTAATCCTCCTCTCATATATTTACTGTCAAACTGTAACCTGCATTATCATCCTATATGATAACAAGAGAAAGGGCTGTGGTTACAACTGACATGTTATCTGTATTATTTTTGAGAATTTGGGGGTTTTAACAACCTGAGGAGGAGTTTACGCTCTACAATTGCACATGTAGCACATTTAAGGCTGATTATTTATATATATATTTGAGTCAATAATCTTAGATTTGACTGTTTTTAAGGCCAACAAAAAAGTTATACCTACAAAATGAAGAGATTTCGTCATCGATCATTGTAGATAAGATTTACAGAACATATATTTTAACATTTAAATGTCTTATCTGTTGGCTATAGTCACTTGAAGGTGTGCTGGGATGTCATGAGCTCCTAAAATCCTGCTATCACCCTTTTAGTACACCAGAAAGTACACAATGTGACTTAAATGCACCATATGCATGTCTATGTGCTAATATTGGAAGATTTTAGGATTAAATCAGATAAAATGAGCTTTTCATTTGATAATAACAGTCTATTTAAACAGCTATATGCAGTGAAACTGAGCATCATGAGATAATAATAATAATGTTACTCACATCATATAGTCCACGGCCTCTGTCTGCAGACACCAAACCTACAACACTAATCCTCCTCTCATATATATATTTACTGTGAATATAAATGCATGCAGTCAGATTCCTCCAGTGACTTGGACTTGTATCTGCATGCAGCTCCAGATTAACGATGCGCTGTTATAAAACATCAGACCACCGCCTGCCTTTACCCGGCTATATCATCCTCCTCCGGCCGAAGAGAGGCAGCTCTCCGCGGCAGTGTCTGCGGGATGAGAGAGGGGGTCTAACCGGAGGAGAACCGGAGGAAAGGGTCTTACCGTCCTTCAGAGGTGGAGGATGGAGGGAGGGATGCTGATGCTGCTGATGCTGCTGCTGCTGCTGCGGATGAAGGCTCAGGATCGGCCTGGTACAGCTCGGCACGGCTCGACTCCTACACTCTGCTATCTGCTGGCTCGTGCTGCGTTCAGGAGCCCCTCGTACACTCCAGTTTCAGGAGGTTGTAAAGTGATCCAGCAGCATTCAAGTGAATCAGAAAACGGGCTTTATTCTATTTAATATGTCAAAGTCGACTTCCTGAGTGATGATGCAATGATGATATTTAATCCAGGGATACTGACTGACAAAATGATGACCGGAAACGAAAAAGAAGCTCAAAAATTTGTTTTTTTAATTACTCTGATTTTTTTCAAAGCCAGGAATAAAATGATCTGGGAGAAATGCTGAGGCCTTTATTTATTTACTATTTTGTTGGCCTAAAAAAAGTAGTCAGATTTATGTTAAAGGACCAGTTAGCAGCATTTTGGGGGATCTATTGGCAGAAATGGAATATAATATTAATAAGTAGGCTATGTTTTTCATTAGTGTATAATCACCTGTAAATAAGAGTGTTTTTGTTACATTAGAATGAACCGTTTATATCTACATATATAGGGAGCGGGTCCTCTTCAGGTCGTGTCTACAAGGGAGCCCGTAAAATGCGAAATCTGATCTGAGATCTGCAAAAACTCTCGCGAGTCTCGCTGCCGGACCACCTATCCTAACCTTAACTATTCAAGGTCAATGCCTTACCTTAACTATTGGAGATTGATGCCTATAACCTTAACCATCTCGCGAGAGTTTCCCCAACTTGCTGGTTCCCGTCTAGACACGACCTCCTCTCTACAGTAGCCCAGAACGGACAAACCCAACACTGGCTCTAGAGAGAGACATTTGTGTTTTCATGTTGGCCACGTTGTTTTCCTTCACGCTAGGGGAGAAGTTTCAGTTGGTTGCAATCTGCAACCTCACCACCAGATGGCACCAAATCCTACACACTGTACCTTTTAAGTTAAAAATACTGGAATCAGTCATCTTATAAAATACCCACTAAGTTTTATTTAAAGGGACACATACATACATACATATAGCTGTATTCACCCTCTGTCTGAAAGCTCCGTTTTAGCGCCTGTCTCTTTAAGAGCCCCAGTCTGCTGAATCACATGTTTTCTGATCCAAGCAAAAATTGACTGGGTTGTTATTATTTCACAGTTTGTGGGTTGGTAGGTACTCCAGATACCCAAATGTATGAACATAAGCACTGAAAAAGTGAGTTTTTCACAATATGTCCCCTTTCATGTAAACCTGCCGTCGTCATTTGCACTCATGAACTGGTAAAGCCTGATGCAGCCTATTTATTTACCCTGAAAATATATCATTTCTCAAATGAATAGTGCAAATGAACTCTTGGCCTCTCATGGATGGCCTGGATTAAGTCCAGTATTATTTTGATTTTAATGTACAGCGAACCGGTCATTTTTGTGAAAGAATCCCCGACAGGGCGATGCGAAGCGGAGCGGTCTCTCATCGCCCTGAAGGGGATTGTTTCACAACAATGACCCGCTCGCTGTACATTATCCCGCTTATTACACGGCTACTTACTGAAGAAATCAATATTTTGACACAAAAACGGTCCTCCAGAGTCCGACATCAGAGCTGCGCCCATAGCAACGATCTGTTATACATACTGTAGCAACGGTCTGTTATACATAGCAACGGTCTGCTATACATAGCAACGGTCTGCTATACATAGCAACGGTCTGCTATACATAGCAACGGTCTGTTATACATAGCAACGGTCTGTTATAGAGAAATTACAGAACGCAGAACGCTGTGATTGACCAATCAGAATTTAGTATTCAACACAGCCGTGTAATAACCCACATTTAATGAGCTGATAACAGTCAAATCGGGTGCCAGCAACATTGGGATGTGGCTGTCAAGCTGCATTAATCAATTTCCTTTTCACCATAGGGGGCAGAAGAACCAACAGTTTACTGTGGAGGTGGATGCTGTACAAATGTAGCTTATCTAGACAAATAACGTCAGATATTTTTATTCAGTGGGAAGCGAGTGGATTGTCTGTTCTGGAAACGGGACTTTTCAAACAGCTGTGACTCAAACAGCAGCTGCTGGGTGGGACAGAGACAAACTAAAATAGACCGTCAGCTCTGCCAACCTGAACCACCAGAAACCATGAATCATAACGTTTGACTAACAGAGATGCTAATTCAGAGAGGTGGATGTCAGAGTTTCAGTCTCCTTCCCTGTCAAATGAAGACTAGACATTTATCACTTTGTCCCTAAAATAAATTGTTGTGGATCACACAGAATTATTTGTCTTTGATACAGAAATAGCTCACACAGAGAGGGCAGAAAAAAAAACATGAACTTAGAAATAATGAAACTGTCATTTATGGACTTTAAGGTTTCTGTGAGGGGAAAACGAAAAGTTTCACCCTTCAGGTCTGATTATAAAACGGTATTTGAAGAGAGCGGTTGCTATGGTGTTTTAACCGCCTCTGTAAAAAGTCTGTCAGTGAAACTCAAGAGCATCATATCCACTCTGTTGAAGCAGCACTGATGCAGCATCATCTCAGATGACCGGCAGTCTCCTCTAAATGTCAGACAGCTGTTAGTCGTACAGCTCGGATGCCCGGCTGCCGCGCCCTTCTCTCCAGACGCGCTGCTTTTCTCTCCCCGTGAATGTCTCAGATATTCCGGCCCTCCTCTTCCTTCCTCCTCTTCCTCCCTCCTCCACCCTTGACATCACTCTCCGTTCCCTCACACATAGACGGACACACACAGAGCAGCTGGTCAAGGTCACATGTGTCTCTGTAAAGGTCGTGAAGTATTTCCACCATGCTTTCAGTTTGAGTGACTCTCTGTGACTTGTGTGCAGCAGCAGTTTTCTTACCAAGCCTGAGTTTTAAAAAATACATTTGTGAGCATGTGTGGTGTTAGTACATAACAAAATGGCCATTGTTGTAAGTTGTCATAGTGGCAAACAAGCCCCCAGGAAGAGCGCCGGTCGTTGATGCCATCTTTCATAGTGGCCAAACGGTGGTACTACAACTTCTGTGTCCATCATGTGATGCTATTGGACTCATGTGACCGAGCGGACGCTATATTGCGCCTGCTCCATGGGCCCAATGGATGCGAAAGATCGCTGGAAGATCCGGGTACTTTTCCAGCCGGAAGTCGAGCCATTTTGGCTTCATGCTCCACTGAGCAACTTTCATAGGAATGAACGGGGCCCCGCCTCCAACGCTGTATCCAGTTCTCTTTATACATCCATGGTGACAACACACGTCAGTGAGGCCATCAAGAGCGGTCTCAGCTTTCTGGGAAAGAGCAGACGCAGCTCTGGAGACGGATGGCTGGCTAGTTAGTTAGTTCCATGGTGGAATTAGCGAGCTAGCTAACTCGCCAGCTGTCTGCTACTGGGAAGTTGATTTACCTAAAAAAAAATTATCCACTGAGTTACAGACGTCTCTCTCCCAATGTAAGTCTATAGGAAAAAGTATTTTTGGGCGTCACGTGATGGACACGGAAGTTGTAATACCGCCGTTTGGCCACCACGAAAATTGGCATCAAAGCCCGGCGCTCTTCCCGGGGGCTAGAGTTAACATCAACCACGACCGTTTCCTAACCCTAGCTAAGTGGTTGTGTTGCATAAACCTAACTTCCTGTGAAAACATAACTTTATTTTGAAAGGAAACTATGCATGTAGCGAGCGTATATCGACACGAGTGATGTGCTGCAAAACAGAGGAGGCTGTCAGGGAGCTGGACAGCAATATTAAAGACCCTCCACACACTCACTCACACACATGCATTAGACACACATCCGCTGCTCTATTCTCCTCACATACACACAACATGCTGGCAGGGACAAAAGGGGGAAAAAGGGCAGAGCAAACAATATTCACAGAGTAATGGAGGCAGATGCATCATGAGTGGGCAGTAATATAATGTTGCTCTGTCAGCAAGTGTAGTTCCTGTGTCTCAATACTGCATTACTACATTATTAAAGGGCAGGTCCATTATTATTTATTATATACTCGTGTGCTGCTGCTCCCAGCTTTCAAACAGGAACCAACATGGCGGCTCGTTTGGAAGGAGCGTCCACAGGCTCTGTCCTTTCCACACGTCCAATTCACTGTCTATGTGAGCAGCCGTGCAATGCATTCTGGTAGCGTGGCGGGGCATCCGGTGCGACTCGCCGTCTCTGGAAACTCCCTAGAAACTTTTAAACCAACCGTAACAACTGCATGGCTAATTTCTTGCATAAAATGTTTTCAGAACACCATTTCTGTGAACTATTTTCGTAACATAAGAGAAGCTTTCTTCTATTTCCAAACGAGCCGCCATGTTGGTTCCGGTTTGAAAGCTGGGAGCAACAGCCCACGAGGGAAAGCGTTCGTCCAATCAGGTGCCTTGTGTCTAGTGGCAGCCCATCAAGCGTCCAATGCTGGGAAGCGAGGCGATCCCTCGCGATAAAAAAACGCCCCTGTGGACACGGACCATGAGAAAGGGTTGCACTGACTGGTGAAACACACACAGCGCTGCTGCTTCAGCTTGTGTACTGCTTTATTCATAAACAAGTACTCTAACCATCAATCACTTAACAGATGATTTACTGCGGAGACAGACGCTCTTCCTTTCACTTTCCTCCTCTGCATTTCATTCATTACATCCAACGTGCATCAGTAAATGCTATGATGTCATCGCAGTGAGACAAAACCTAAGGTTTATTTTTTTTTCCAACGTGGTTTTTAGATGAAACGTACAGGGAAACTAAACCTCAGGTTGCAGAGTGTGTTTATCACTGTGACCACCAGCAGCCCTCATCATCGGACTAATTTGCCTAATCTTTACAGGTCTTTAGACCGCGCCGGAAACGCTGACAACAGGAACCTTTTAGTTTCTTGAAAAGTAGTTCCAGGGACTAAAATTACCGGGAACTTCTCGGTGGAAACCCGGCTTTGTGAGTGTTTTTTTATCGCAATCAACGATAAAATCCCATATCGTCCCATCCCTAATCTATAGTAAGGATTACTTATCCTGTCCCCATGCAGAATCATAGAAATATCTATTTAAATCTAATACAACACTACCTTAAAGACACCTCCCTAACCACATTTTGTCAACATAAACTGAACATTATTAGCTTCTAAATGATCGTCTTTACTGCAGTGCTGTTGTTCTGGATTGCAGTAGATTGAATAGATAATGAACTGGTAACTCAGTGTATTTGTCCTCCGCTCCACCAAGGACATTACCAACATCCTTACAGACTCTCTGATTTCACTGCTCACATTACAGTAATTTCACATCTTTTAGTGCGTGTGTGTGTGTACATGTGTGTCGGTATGTGTGTGTGTGTTGTCAGGTCCAGATGAAAGGCTCTGGATCAGGAGACCCTCCTTCTTGATGTACAGCCCCGACTGCAGAGGAGAGCCGAGGCACGGATCAATAACGGCTGCTGAATTATTAATCAGCACACGTTCCTCTAAACCGCACCCAGAACAAATGCTGGAAATTTTTAAGGCGTGTCATTAAAATTTTAACTACTCGTTAGATGACTGACAAGGACGCAGTGCATGTCGTCGCCGCGGGTTATTTAATCTGAGCCGCACCAATCTGTTCGTTGGTGATTTGCACCTATTGCTTTTCACAGCACGTCTCTGTGATCTGCTGAATATTTGAGACGTTTTCAGGCACAAATCACTGGAGAAGCAGATCACTGTCAGCTCAGCATGTGCAGTGTGGGAGAGAAACTCATAATCAGCCCTTCTACTGGTTCAGCATCGTCACCGAAATCCACAACAAATATATAGAGTAGAGTAGAGAGAACACAAAATGACCCACTTACGCCCACTTAACCGTTAGCAAAAAGCAGTGGCATAGGTTACTAAAGTAAGCTAATCAATAAGGTTATGAATTATGTGAATGCTGGCACTAGCTGAGTAAACGTTTGGAAATAACTGAAAGAGTTAGTTTGAATTTTTTGAAGTTGGGTTGTATGTATACTCCTGCGTTCTGCAAGGTAAAGTTACTGCTTTTGTGAATGTCGTCTGGTGGCTTTGAAGAGAGCGATAGATAACGGCTTCAGTTCCCCGTCACAAAGGGCTATCTGACAGCGAGCTAAAGCGGGGAAAATATTCTAAATATAGTGTACACTCAAACTGATATTGATTTTTTTTAGGTGGCTAAAATATTTTTTTCTGCTGCTCTGGTCCCCAGCCTCTTAACCTCGCCATCAGACAGCCCTTTCTGACGGAGAACTGAAGCTGTTATATAGCTGTCTTCAAAGCCACCAGACTACATTCACAAAAACAGTAATTTTACCTCGCAGGGGTAAATCATGGGAGTATACATGCAACCCCACTTCAGGATATCTGAACTAACCCTTTCATTTATTACGAAATGTAGCACAGCTAACTTTGACTCAGCTAATGCTGGCATTCATATTATTCATAACCTTATTGATTAGCTTACTTTGGTAAAGTACGTCACTGCTTTTTGCTAACAGCTGAGTGGACGTTTCCATTTGAAAAAACACGGAAAAGAACGCAGATGAACCCGACATGTGGGTGTGCTGGGAAGAATCAGAAGTCATGACCTCCTAAAATCCTGGCTATTGCCAAACGTAGATGGCGGTCGGTGTGCTCCCAGTTTGGAGAAGCAGACAGGAGTACCGGCACGGAAGCTAAACAATGTACTGATGTGGACGCCACGTTAGTTCAGATCCAAAAGTCACACAATAACTCAAACCGGTGCCGGTACTCCTGTCTGCTTCTCCAAACTGGGAGCATCAAGACCGCCATCTAAGTTACTGTATGTAATGTTAATACACTGACTATAAGGATGCATATACTGTATATACTGTAATGTAGCCGTGTCATCATGCAGAAACCTACGTCAGGTGGGAAATAGTTTTTAGAAGGGCTTGAGAAAATAGCAGTTTGACGCTAAAACATACGAACTTTGACCAAAATGTGAATGTTGGGGATTTGAATACATAACACCACTGGGAAGCTACAGAATGATATAAAAACCTCAAAAAATCATGGACCCGCCCTTTAATAATGTAGTAATGCAGTACTGAGACACAGGAACTACACTTGCTGACAGAGCAACATTATATTACTGTCCACTCATGATGCATCTGCCTCCATTACTGTGAATATTGTTTGCTCTGCCCTTTTTCCCCCTTTTTTCTCCCTGCCAGCATGTTGTGTGTACGTGAGGAGAATAGAGCAGCGGATATTATACCTGTGTGTCTAGTGCATGTGTGAGTGTGAGTGTGTGGAGGGTCTTTAATATTGCTGTTCAGCTCCCTGACAGCCTCCTCTGTGTTGCAGCACATCACTCATATCTGTCTCTGCCTGTCAGCTTCAGTCTGATATTACGTCCGTCACGCTCTGTGAACACCCACTCAGCCTTTAGGTGTTTGTGGGGGAATCATTTCATATGTGATGGTGAACACTCCCTTTATTCATAAGCTACTGTATTGAATAAATTAATTAGCGGCGTGGCTCTAGGGATGGCAATGTCGGTCTGTCCAGACTGACAAATCTCGGATGGATGGGCATACAATGTGGTGAAGACATTCTTGGTTCCCAGAGGATGAATCTTGATGGCTTGATTGACTTTTCTTGTAGCGCCACCAGCAGGTTGACATGTTGAACATAGTCTCAACAACTATTGGATGGATTGCTATAACATTTTGGATATTCATGTTCCCCTCAGGATGAATTGTAATAACTTAACTTTTCGTCTAGTGTCATCATCAGGGCAAGATTTTAATTTGTCCAACACTTTTTTCTACGACGTTATAAGGCCCAGAAGGTTTATCACGTATCAGCAGCTCTGTGATCATTTTATTTGTGTGTAACTTAAACAATAACTTAAAGGTGCTCTGTGGTTTTCTCTTGTAAAAGAACCAGTCGTGTTTACATTCAGTATTTCTCACCAACATGCACTTTTTGTCTCCTTGAGGCCTCACAAAAGTGATTTCTTTCTGATAAAATATTTGCCATGCCAACATTTTATAATATATTGAAACTAACTACAGTAGCAAACCCTTTCTTTCCTGCCTTTTGCTGCCATATTGCTTTGTTTCTGTGCTACTGTTGGTCAGCCGAATAGCGTTAAACCATCAGCAGAAATGTGTCGCATCACCTGCATACATGCCTGCCTTGTGGGACCTGCTCATCAAATCATTGCTCCTTAGCACTGCTAGTGGCCAGAACCCCACATGGTACCTTTAAACAAGATGATATTATATGTAGCGGTGCACAAACCCAGTCATAACGCTCCTGTCATTTCAGTTCATATGGTGCTGAAAATCGTATTCCAACACGTCGGTATTTAAACAAATTAACAGCAGCTAGTGAATTCAGTTGGCACTTAAAGAGGACAAGATTAATGAGACACAGGAAATTAAACAGCGCTATCAAAGAGTATATTACTTCGACATGATCCCCGACAAATGTTAAAGTGTCCTTGAACAAGATACTTAACCCCAAATGTCTCCTGAAGGCTGAGCCATCAGTGTGTGAATGAGTATTTAGATTAGATCCTGATGGGCAGGTTGGCAGCCTCTGCCATCAGTGTACGAATGTGTGTGTGAATGGGTGAATACTGACTAGTGTAAAGCGCTTTGAGTGGTTGGAAGACTAGAGAGGTGTTATGTAAATGCAAGTCCATTTATAGAAGCAAAGAGACGAAACTCTGGTGCTTTTTTGACAACAGCCGCTAGATGGTGCTGCGGTAGCGCTGCCGCCATTTTGGACTGAAATCACCAAAGAGTAACTGACTAGTAGCATGACATCAACAGAATTTAATGTAGTTGTAGGCTATTTACTAACACGCAGGGCAAAAGCACAGGACACAACCTCTTCTACATCCATGGTCTGTGGTCTATTGGACCCTCTTCTACATCCATGGTGTGTGGTCTATTGGACCCTCTTCTACATCCATGGTCTGTGGTCTATTGGACCCTCTTCTACATCCATGGTCTTTTAAAAAAAGTGTTATCCTACTAGTTTCAAAAGCATCTCAGTTTAGTTACTCGTTGCTAACACATCACCTTCAATAACTAGGTTTAAGCTAAATGATTGAAATCATTATCACAATATTAATTAAGATATTTTCCCAATATCATTATATATCATGAAATGTATCGCAGTAAATAATCAAACTGCTGTTCAAGGCAGTCGACAGTGTTGTAATCATCTCATATTCTAGTGAAATAAATAAACACTATTATTGAGTTATAGCCACTGAGCTTTACTGCCCACTATTTCCCCCCGAGGGCTCTCTGATGCCACCAGCTTTTGTTTATCAGCTATCAGTCTGCAGTGTAGGTCCACTGAGTCTTTATTAATTGCACCGTGTGGGCGACAGCTGCATTCATGGAGGCCATTACTGCCACCCTCCTCCTCCTCCTCCTCTCGTCCTCCTGGGATGAAACGTGATCTTTCATGTTGCCAGACCGTCGCTGAGCCTCATCAGTCAATCAGGAACCGGTCTGCTGTGAGGACTGAGACACTAATGGACGTACAGTGATGGATGCACTGATTACCTGTGTGTCATCCCGTATCCGTTTCATCATGACGCCACAGACGTAGGAGTGCGTCCTTACGGCTCCTCCGGGAACCTGTGAACGTCTTCAGGGAGCTATAAAAAGAGGCCGCGGAGGGTTTTTTAATTGACGAAAAAAGAGGTCACTCCAAGGAAGAAGGGGAGTGATTTGACTTTTTGCGATGAGAGTCAGAATTTATTAATTTATTTTGTGACCATGACGCAATTTTGGGTAACACTGTCTATGACGCCCATATCTGTAGCACATTTATAAAGCATTTTATAATGATTTATAAGGTCAAGAATCATTTTCCGGCATCCCCTGTGGTCCCCACCGCCGCAGCCTAAACGCATTACTCACATTCAAATGAATGGGAGGACAGGGAGGCAACTCCGGGTCTGAAAAGTGAAGCCAATGCTGAAGTGCCGTAAACTCGCATAAACTTTCTAGTAGCCAGCAGAAGATGAGCCTACTTCTCACTTGATTTATTACCTCAGTAAACATTGTAAACATGAGTTTATGGTCTCGATCGCTAGTTTCAAGTCTTCTTCAATACAGCATGATGTTCATTTAGTGAATTATGGTCCCATTTAGAGTCAAATAGACCATAAAGCAGGGGATGCTTTAGGGCGGGGCTACCTTGCGATCGCAGGTCGCCACCACCTTAATTATAACATTTTTGGTCGCCTAAAAAACGTCTTAATCAGCGTTCGGTTGCTCTTAACTCCACCCTCTCGTGTCACTTCTGGTTGCAAAAAAACAAGATGGCAACGGCCAAAATGCCGAACTCAAGGCTTCAAAACCGTAGTCCACAAACCAATAGATAACGTAACGGTGACTACATCCACTACTTATATACAGTCTATGAACCTGATGCAATAAATTCTCTCAGCCTGCAATTTGATTGGCTGCGTTTTCGCCACAGCCCCTGATTTGATATTGATATTTCTGATACAATTATTCAGTTCCTATATTTCAAAGAATGCCCTTCAAGCTTACTAAATGAAGGGATGTAAAGTGCAATGGATACTGACAGTGATAGAGCAGAAAGAGTTGATTCTGCAGGATTAACACCGAATATGGACTTTATTTTCAGCCGGTTAGACTGCTATTAGGTCATTAAATGGGCGTTATCAGTGATTATCAGCCTCATATATGTTGGTCAGAAGAGGGACACTACTAGTAGGTTTTATCAATGATTCACATGGGCGATCACCGAAAGAAGGAATAAAAGAACACAACAGTGACCTCTTGCACCCGTAGTAATTATGACAGGAGCGAGAGCGGAAGTCAGGCGCTGTAGAATAATAATAATAATAATTATGCTAGCTCTCCAACATCGTCGACCCTATCTTTAAGTAAGTGGTTTTGTTGCCTAAACCTAAAAAAGTTGTAGTTTTGTTGGCTAAACTTAAACAAGCTGTTTTGTTTGTGTTCAGAACGTAACATTTCATTCTGACACACATCTATGAGGATTATAACGACTGATAACGTACATTCAATGAGCTGACAACAGTTGAATTGGGTGTTATTTTTGATGCTTTCAATTGTTTCTGTCATCAGATCTACATTTAGGGTGACCAGATCCCAACAAACCAAATGTGGGACAAAGAGTATGTTTGTGTGGGACAATGTGGGACACGTCACCAAGGCTGAGAGGTAGTCTACAATTGTGATATAATGTCTATCTAACTTAAATAATAAACATTTCTATTCTGCCCCTTATCTTGAAACATCTCTATGCTTTGCCTGAATGCATCCACAGATCGGCACGTTTCTTGTGAGACTCACATGAACTGTGTCGCTTCATGTCGTATTAATGTGTGAAATTGAAAAATAACTGGCAAATTTAAAAAAAAACCTCTGAGAATCACCTTCCACCGGCTTATAAATACTTATAAGTAGTTTCACAGTGTTTGTTGTAGCTGCTCTTCCTTTTCTTTGTGCTAGTTTCCATCATATTCCGCCTAAATCTGCAGAGCTTGTGACTTTGCGGTGACTCGTAATTTTCTCCGTTGGGCGTAGCGTAGCAGAGACGGTGAAATGTTAACCTGCACTTGACCCACGTGTGCTCAGTTTGACAGCATGATCTCCAAAGCCGTTGGATAAAAGCCAGATTTTAGAAAAGCGTCTGTCCTGCAGTGGTTTGACTTTGAAAACTAGAGAAAATGTGGGACATTGTCTCAATATGCGGGACGCGGGACAAGGGATAAAAATGCTGTGCAGTCCCTCGTAAAGTGGGACACCTGGTCACCCTACCTACAGTATTGGGTGTTTTTTTTTCCTTTAACTCCCATCAGACAACATCAGCCACTCCGTCTCAACTGTTGTCTAACTTGCCTTGTCCCTGCGTTCAGTCCTGTGTCTGTTTACTTAGTGTTTGTAATATTACACACTATCTCTACTGAGGCAGAGCGAGGCCTTCAGGAAGGCTGGGAGACTGGAGGGCGCTGGCTGTCCTTCAGCACATATGCCACTCATCAGCGAGGTCACTGCCAGCTTGGCTGCCTGAGCTCTTCCACATCGGCATCAGAGCTAGAGAGTCTGGAGGGACGTGTTGGCATTGGATGGTGTTATTTTCCTGCAGCACACATTTTTGCTCCAGTGAGATGTTAATGAAAAATGTCTCTCTAGCTTATAAACTAATTCCACTTGATTGCAGTTGTGCGGACGATCTGAGAAAGCTATTTTTAGTGGAACTGATGACATTTGACTCTGTTCTGTTTATTGTCTGTCCTGCGCCTGAGTCTGTTTCTCTGACAGCTTCAGTTATTTCTATTATAAGATCTACATTTAAATTTAGATTTAGAAAAAATTGCAAGTCAGTCCCAGACTATAAACGGTGATGAACTGCCGACCTTTCATGTGACTGCATTGTTTGATCACAGAAGCCACCATGCCTTCACGGGCGTATAGTTTTCTCTCTGTGTCTGAGCCTGTCAGCCATGATGACTGTGCACTCCTCCACCAGCGGCGTATTAGTATTCAAGGCACCGACGAGGAGGAGCCGTAGTATTACAGGCAGGCAAGCCAATCCTGCAAACACCCTGTGGGTGCTGGGAGAGGTTTTAAAAGTAAATAAGAAGCAGGAGTGAAACCCTCGGAGCATTACGAGTATGAAAGGAGCCTCTGGAGGACGCATCAAAAGGACTGACCTTCGGCTGACCTTCGATTCGAGGGTGCACCCTCTTCTGAATAGGTGTTTTTATCAATTTTCCAGTGTGACCTTTGCATGTCAGGGAGCCAAACAGAACCACAGGTGTCTCCTCCTCCACCAGCTGAACTGTGAACTCTCCTTTGGGCTTAATCCAGATCCAGTCAATATAAAAACCAGCACAGCATCAAAACATATTATTTCTTGTAAGAGCAGGATGAAACGTTTGAATAGTGATAACAAACATCTTTTTACTGGCCACTCTGATCACAGAGCGTCTCAGATAGCTTCTCATGGCGCCTTTACATCCACAGTTTCCACAATTACCCGCTTCACATCCAGTTCTCCCCCACCTCCTGACGCAAAAAACATTGATCACTGTCTCGGTTCATTAATTTTCACTCAAAGCATTGACGTCAATAAGAGCCTAGTCAGTGTAATCTAAACACAGCCTAAAGAACGCCAACCTGATCTCATGGTAAGGTGTATAAATATAACAACATTTTAAGGATATTCTGTGTCATGTCAATGCATTTTAGGCGCTTTGCGTTTCATTTAACGCAACGTTGTTACCGTGAAACGGTCGCGGTTATGTTTAGGCAACAAAACCACTTAGTTAAGTTTAGGAGAAACATCATGTTTGGCCTTAAAATAAGTACATAAATGAAGTAAAATACGTACATAAGGTAACAACAAATAAGTATGGAAAACATGTCACAAACGTCACTAATGTAACTTCAAAATAACTCAACAGTTTGGGACACGAACACTGTGCAAAAAGCGTTGTTATTGCATGCAAAATTACAAATAACCGTGTCATTCATACACCATTTGGTGAGAACGCGCTGGGAAAGCAGCACTACAAATCATAAAATTGCCTCCTGGAAGCAACTGATTTTCCCCAAAAATGTCAGATTCTTACTTAAAGAGGACCTATGATGCTTATTTTCAGGTTCATACTTGTATTTTGGGTTTCTACTAGAACAGTAGTTTACATGCTTTAATGTTCAAAAACATTTTGTTTTTCTCATACCGGCTGTGCTGCAGCACCTCTTTTCACCCTCTGTCTGAAACGCTCTGTTTGAGCCCCCGCCCTCCCGAAAAGCCCAGTCTGCTCTGATTGGTCAGCTGGGCAACTCTGTTGTGATTGGTCAACCGAACCAAACTCTTCGCACTCCGCCCCAGCTCCGCTCTAACTAGCTTTGTTTGAGGGTGTGCCAAACTAGCCGCTACGCAGGTATTATGCAAATGTGTTACTTGGTGACATCACCATGTTACAGAACAAAAGGCGGGACTTCCATCAAGATGTTTCAGGCAGTTCAGGAGCAGTGTTTCTGTGGGGGAGAGTAACTCCCTTTGGCGCGGACTTCGGGCTTTATAAGCAGACCTTTTACATTAATAAAAAACTATATAACACACTAAAGGAAAAAGCACAAAAGCATAATAAGGATACAGGATTTACAGGATAAGACTGGTGATGTTTTTTGCATTCTATGGTGTGTTTATTTTCGTAATGTCCACAAAGACCAAAACCAACAGTGAATATATCTAATATAGTATTGTGCGTATCACAGCCTGATATCTCTTCTTCCTCTGTTCTCCATTAAAAACACATCACTGAGCCTCACTGTGTCACTGGGTGACATCTTCCTTCATCACCATGAACACACACAGTAGTTTATATTGACTCAATCCCACATCCACCGTCCTGCTGCCACTAATACTCACTAGAGCACCACATGTGGGATTAATCCGCCGCTGAAAATAGTCCCTGACAAATGCAGTATTTCCTCCCGTTTGAATTTTGTCTGTTAAAAACTACAGTGACCAGCTGTTTAGGACATTACTGAGCTTTTTTTTAAAAATGAAACTATATATTTGTGACTGTTTTTTGGGGGGATTTATGCTTTCAGCTGGAACAATGTGCCTGGAATACTTAGAGGTAGATTAACACATTGATGGTTTTGGTCTTTTCGTTGGATTTGTTTACAATATGATAAATATAGACTAACACCAGCCTCATCCCTTCAAATAAAAGTCTGAAAACAGACTTCCAGACAAACAGAGAGGTTTGCTGCCATTTTGGCCGGAGCTGTTTCTTGATGTCGGCCTGTTTGAAGTCTGAGCCTCAGGCAACGTGGCCTTTTGAGTCCGCTCACTGTCAGGGGGTTCAGTGAGGGTTTTTTATGGCCTTAAAGTTCATGACCTCACTTCATGCACACGCCTCAACGTCCCTTCTTCAGCCTATTTTATTTTTTACATAAAGACATTTTCTTGTTCCTGTGTCTTTGCTTGCTGCTGTTAAATAACAAAACACACTGGAATCTAAATAACACTACTGTAATAATCGAATGAACAAAAACCAGTGCAGACTGGTTTCTATAATGTGCTATAATGCAACTTTCCGGAACAATGCAATGCATCGATAATCTCTGACATCATATTAAATTACTGAAATGGTAAGATGTGGACGGGCTGATATTCTCTGTGCTCGTCTGCAGCATCCACACAGTGTCTAGACTAATCCTGACAATTACTGAAATATAATCCTATAGCTGAGTGTGTGCGTGTGTGTGTGGGTGTGATGACTGCAGCAGTGTGTCGGTGATCCAGAGGGACACACTGTGTTTGCTTTAGGCTGCAGCACACATCTCTGTATGTTCATGTGATGCTTCGTCTCTGTGTTTACCCGCATAGTTTACTGCAGTGGGTTTTATCTGGATCAGACTCCAGTCTGAGCAGCGAGGCAGAGAGAGCAGCAATCAAAGACAAAGAGAGTAATCAATAGCATCAATAACATCTGTGTGATGCTTGACTGTGATCAAGCACCACATGATACAATTTGTGCCGTTGATTTTCACGGCAATAACCTGATTACTGAAAAACTCACATTTACATGCAGCAGGTCAGTAATCTGATTTAACATCTTGTATTTCTGACGTATGACAATGCTGCCTGAAGCATCTTAGAGTTTTTAGGCTTCGTAATTAAAGACCACATATTGTAGATTTCCTAATGTACATATGTGTCTGAATTTTACAAACAGGCTTCTACTCAGCTACTGAACGTAAACTGAGCTATTTAAAGGTAGGCTATCATATTTAACATTTCCACATTAAAATGTCTAAAAACGATTAGACCTATGTTATATATTTTGTTGAGTTGTGTACTTACATTATCTCTAAATGTTTCCAACAATGTTCAGACCCAGAGAAATCTGGTATTTTATTCAAGGTAACGCTGAATTTCATTTGGTCGCCAGTCAATGACGTCATATCCACTTTACCTTTTACTCTCTAGTTGCTCTATCTCCCGGGGAAACACAGGAAACACCCAGCCCGGTCACGATATTAAGAATCCTGCCATAGCGAAAGCATGACCTGCCCTACTCTGCCTCTGATTGGCTGTTCTTACCCTAACCCTAACCAATCTCACTCCTTAATGTCTAAACATAACCAACCCCACCAACGAAGGCAGTGAGTACTAGCCAATCAGAGGCAGTGTAGGGCGGGTCATGCCTTCGCTATAGCAGGATTCGTAATTTAGCAGCGTTACTTGCGTCTATTTCATTAGAATTAAATGACATAACGTGAATAAAGAATTAAACGTAACATGAATAAAACTTTAATACATGAACATGATTTCTCTGCCTGAGTCACGTCAGATAGATTTTCATCAGCAATGGTAGCTGTGTAACAATGAAGACAACAACTCCCATGATCCCACGCTTCTTCATGACATCATCTAACTCCCTCTTTTGTTATTGTTTTGATTGAGATTTAGAGCTAGACCCCTTGCGGCAGGAAATTACATATTATGCATTTAAGTCATTGTCCATTTCAGTTTTACTTTAAGATTGAATTAGTTGGATACAAAGACGTCCCATGAGTACAGATTATTCCTCTCATTCTTCCCCACTCCTGTCACAGCGACACTTTACATCTCTGACGTCTTTGTCATGCAAATGTATGCACATAAAATCCCATTAGAAACCCTGTTAAATCTATACCTGCACATGACCAAGAAACATATCTTCTCTGCAGAAACAGGGTTTCTCTCACTCCTATTACCAGATATCGAGCTTCTAGTTTATGACGTTTAAGAAATTACTGCAGAGAGCTGACAGTAAACCAGGTTACTTTAATGCATGCACGTCTTAAATGTTAGATATTGTTGATATGGAAATTGTCTAGATAAAAGTAGTAAAACTATTTTATTAGCTGCATAGGAACCTCTTTAACAGACAAGGAATTTGACTCCTGTTGGAATTTTTGAGATATTATGTCAAGAAGTGATACTGATGGATAATAATTACAACTAAGCAGCACAGACATTGTATAGCCTAAATGAAGATAGAAATGTAAAAAAATTGTTGTTTTTTCTTTGCATCAGTTTTATCAAGTTTCAACCAGTAAGATTCCTGTTGTGGCAGATTGTAAAAATCTGTGACAGAAATAAATATTGAAGATACAGACGAGGTATAACTACATGACGGCCAGAAATGAGATTGGTCCCGGCAGTGGAAGGGTTAACTCCACCACCAGGAGAAATGTTCTACCTTTCAGCCCAGATGATGCTCTCTGCCAGCAGCACTGAGACTGTTTCTGTGCTTCAGTAAAATCTCATCAAGAGGGAGAGAAATACAGCAGGACCAGGAGACAGATAAGGAGGAAAAAGAGTGTAGTGACTGAGAGGGAGGGGAGAGAAATAGGATGAACTGTGACAGAGGTGAGACAGAAGAAAAGAATGATAATACAGGCGATTATTGTTATTTAACGAGAAAGGATAATTAATGGAGAACGTTGAATTATTCATGCAGTTGCTGCCAGGAAAGGCGAGAATACAGCAGAGTCAAAACAAAGACTGTATCGGCTTCTACATTTGACAGATGGGAGGAAGGTGATAAAAATATTCCAGCTGAAAAGCACTGATTCACAGGGACAACATGTTGGCGTGTTAGTGTTAGCAGAAAGGTGAGATCCAGAGGAGGCGGTGCTGAGTGGATCATGATACTGAGACGATGACGTAATGTGAAATCATGCAGAGCTCAGTCGAGCTAAGAAGCATCAGATAACTTACAGATCACAAATGGCAAAAGTTTGACCTCTTACCTCAAACATTAAAGGTTTGATCTCACGTTTAAAATTCATTCTCCAAAGTCAGTCGTGCTTAAAACACTGACTACATATGGGTCCAGCTTAAAGGAATAGTTCAACATTTTGAGAAATATTTTGCTTTCATGCCTCCCCACACTTCCAGCCCCCTGCACCAAGCTAACACATCACTGGTAGGATAGGATAGGTGAGGAGAGGAGAGGAGAGGATATAGGATATAGGATAGGATAGGATAGGATAGGATAGGATAGGAGATAGGATATAGGATAGGATATAGGATAGGATAGGATAGGAGATAGGATATAGGATAGGATAGGATAGGAGATAGGATATAGGATAGGATTTGTCAAGTATTTAATACTCTTATCAACATGGGAGTGGACAAATATGCTGCTTTATGTAAATGTATATATATTTATTATTGTAAATCAATTAACAACACAAAACAGTGAAGATATTGTCCAGAAACCCTCACAGGTACTGCATTTAGCATAAAACAATATGCTCAAATCATAACATGGCAAACTGCAGCCCAACAGGCAACAACAGCTGTCAGTGTGTCAGTGTGCTGACTTGACTATGACTTGCCCCAAACTGCATGTGATTATCATAAAGTGGGCATGTCTGTAAAGGGGAGACTCGTGGGTACCCATAGAACCCATTTACATTCACATATCTGGAGGTCAGAGGTCAAGGGACCTCTTTTAAAATGGTTATGACAGTTTTTCCTCACCAAAAGTTAGCTAGTATGACATGTACCAATGTACCAATGGATTCCTGAGGTTTTCTAGTTTCATATGATACCAGTATCTTCACTCTAGCTTTAAAACTGAGCCCGCTACAACCTAAAAATCGCAAGTTGCTTTAATGCATTATTATCTTGTTAACTTTGACAGCCCTAATTTCTATCAACAATTGATTAATTATAAAATAATTAAATACTGTTTGTTATTAGTGATATTGATGTCAACAACCAGATGTCCTTATTTCTACTCTTTATGTAACACTTTACAGCCAGAGAACTGTGTGGGAGGAGAGATGTGTACCAAGATCTGACTGCTTTTTAAAATCCTTCCTCAGTGAACACTCAGCTCCATTTATTCTCATCCTCTGAGCTGCCTGTTTGACCCCACTGAGCTACAGTAAAGGCTGAACAGTTATTATAAATGCGGGTGACACAAGCGTTTTCTTTGTAAATACTACAGTAAGCAGCAGTCTGAGGGCAGTAACATCCCGACCAGACCCACATTAACACTGTCTCCATTCACTACGCGGAGCCGGATCTTATATTCCCCCAGCACATATAGTGCTCACATTCAGCACTCATTGATTCCCTCTCTGACATGCAGTCTGCATACGAGAGCCTGATCAATACCCGCTGCATCGTCTCCTCAGGAACCGCCTCGTGCATGTGTGCAGGAAGAGGACAAAGGAGATGCAGAGACGAGAGGACGTGTTGTTGTCAAACTCAGACTGAATGTAATCTGATCTGCTGTGTGTCTCTCTGCAGTCACACAGCTGCTGCAGACTGAACAGACATCAGATGATAGACAGGTAGCAGCACATTAAATCTCTCCAGCGACAGACTCTGATACCATCACAACTCAGAGCTGGCAGTTATTGTCACCAAGCAACAAAAAGAGATAAACGCTCATGGACTCGTGTCCCACGAACGACTTGTACATGCTGCAAAATACAGTAACTGCCACCAGACATGTTTCTATACAGTATGCTGATTCAATGAACTCAGACTGACCTTTGACCTGTGAAGAAAACTGAGCGGTGTGTCGGGTCTCGAACAGCTGCAGCTCCTTGTTCAGGTCACAAACAGTCAGATCAACGTTCCAGGAACGCAAACCTGTTAAAAACAGAACAACATGAATAATGTTCATCGATGGAGGAAGATAATGAAGATAATGAACATTATATACAACATTTCACTGAAGTCGCACCTGACTGACAGCTATGTCCTAAAAGTGAAGCACTTCTATTTCTACTTAGTTTTACACTAAAGATAAAAAATCCCTTTATAACTGATTAAAGATTATACATTAATTAAAGGAAGTAAATGTGAGTAATGTCTTGTTTTTCTTCGTTTTTACATTGATGAAAATTCTCCTTTAAAGCTACAGTCTGTAGGATTTAGTGCCATCTAGTGGTGTGGTTGCAGATTGCAACCAACTGAGTACTCCTCTGCTCACTCCTCCCTTTCCAAGACTGCGGTAACTGTTCTGGGCTACTGTAGAAACATGGAGGAGCAACATGGCGGACTCTGTGAAGAGGACCCGCTCCCTATGTAGATATGAAGGACTCATTCTAAGCTAACGAAAACACAACGATTCTTAGTTTCAGGTGATTATACACTAATGAAAACATAGTTATGAATATTATATTCTGCCAATAGATCCCCCTGAAATACTAGACACTGCTCCTTTAATTACCACATTGTCTCATGTATAGAGTAAGGACAGTAATAATAACAGTGCAGTCTAATGTCCAAACTAACCAGCTGCTTGAGGACAGTCATATATTTCCAAAGCTCTAAAGTTCAGTTTGAACCAGTGAAATAAGTTTCAGATCTCTCCTAACGGGAAATGATTGAAGTTCATGACAGTAGTGAGTTTGTCAGCATGTAACCCAATCACTGACTGCTCAGTATTTGAAGAAATTGCGACATTTTTTAAAGAATGATACGCAGCTGAAGTTGTTAGTTAATATGATAACACCTTCCTGAATTACGTACTGCAGGTTTGTCAAAAACAAATTACAGAAATCCATAGATATATGATTTTTTTTTCTTCAGCATGTGCAGTATCATGTAATTCTTTTACAGCTATACAGTAAATACTAAGTACATTTATTCAAATACTGTACTGAAGTACAAATTTGAAGAACTTGTACTTTATTTGAGTACTACTTCTATTACATTTCATAGGGAAATATTGCACTTTTTACTCCACCTATATGACAGCTTTAGTTACTTTTCTAATTAAGATTTTGATTTGCAAAACACATGTTGCGTTTATGAAATATGATGCAGTATTTACTATTAAACTACCCAGTAATGTTTAAAGTACCGAGAATCGGCTCCAATGACAAACTACAACAATGAAATGCTGCTTACATTAATTAAACAGGAATAATACACAATGTACTCTTTAATATAACACTGAAAAGAGACAATCTGCATAATGCGTTATTTTACTTCATTTTACGAATACCTTACTTTTACTAAAGTAACCTTTTTTTAGTTTATTTACACAGTTATTTGGAAATAAAAAACATCCAATAGGAAAAACAGTAATTTCAGTGGAGGAGAGGAAGGAAGCCTGAAAGGTTTATTCAGAGTCCTCCCCTATTTAACCAAATAAAAAATGAGATTATTACTCATCAAAAGTGAAACAAAAGGAAAAAACAGAATATCTATATACACAAAAACTCACTAGCATAAGCAGCAGTAAAAGAAAGAAAACAAAACAAAAACAAATATAGAGTAGATATATACAACCAACAGAAACATTTTGCCATAATGTTCAACATGATAAGTAACATTTTGAAATCAGGACTTTTACTTGGAGTAGTTTTAGACTATGGTATTTGTACTTTGACTTAAGTAAAGCACGAGAATACTTCTTCAACTACTGGATGGATAATAAGAAACTGAAGCTGACGATATGAGACTTTAAAATAATTGTGTCCTTCACATAGTACAAACTGACTTGATGTTGGTGGAACTGCTGGGTTTTGTTTGCACCAAAATTTAAATTTACAGATATCTAAAGACAATTTTGAGAATTGAATGTGAACATAGTTTAAGTTGAATATATCGACAGGTTATCAGAACACTGAGACGTTTTCAGCTGCAGTGAAAGCACCTCACCAGTTGTTCCCTGCAGCAGCAGGTCACCTGACCTGCTCCTCTGTCGACCTACCTTGTGTGATCTGTTTCCTGGCGGCGTCGAGGTGATGGCTGGTGGAAATCTCTCCGATCACAATCAGCATACGATAGTTTCTAGTTTGCTGGAACGCAACAGCTCCGGTACGATGCTGTCCATGATGCTGAACACACTCTGCTCGCTCCACCGAGGCGGCTGCTGCTGAGATGGGGATTTCCATGGTAACAGTGCCACTAGTGGACGCTGAGCCCTTTTCCATCTCCATGACAACTGCATCCGGAGCAAGCACCATGACGGTGCAGGATGAGCTGGGAGGTGTGGCTCCTTGGATGGTGTATTATTTGATTGGAGCGCAGATTATGTGGCTATTTGATGTCGCAGCATATTATTGGACAAACGGAAAAGAGGGACATGAGGAATGTATTATATTTCCTATATGAAACAGCTGAAGCCTACTGTCACTGAAGACGAGGAAGACGGTGAACATTTCCTATTAACTTATTTTCCAAAATCAATATTTGAAAATACCCAAAGGTCAAGAATAAACTGCTCAAATGTTTGAAAACATTCATATAGTGAGCGCTTAGAGGAAATAATATTCTTTAAACATAATTATTTGGGGTTATTGAGTGTAATCAGTGACACTTACAGTATCCCTCGTGTTGTCCTTTTTTTTTTATTAAACTGTCAGACAAAAGGGGCTGAAAATAGGAGGTTTATAGCACACAGAGGTTCTATTTATATCGGTGTCACTGCAAGTACCAGGCAATGTGCTTTGGTTCCTAAACTGACACCTCTTTGTTCCCATCCTGAGCACAACAAGGCTTCAACTGTGTGGAGAGTAACACTGAGAACAAAGACTCACAGTCAGCGGAGAGAAAACATTATTTTAGGCTTCATAAGACATTTGCATGAGCTCATCCTGCAACACAAAGGCTGCGAGTTGGCATTATAGTGACAACATGTGAAAACTATTAGCATATCTATATCTGTCAACAAATCCCATGAAAACGACCAAAATCAGCAATAAATTGATGCTTTAACTAATATTACTATCTGTAGTAATATATCTTCCTCCTACACTCTTCTGTGCCGTAGAGCTCAGTGAGCCTCACTGTGTCACTGGGTGACATCTTCCTTCATATCTCCAACACTAACACTGTAGTTTATTCTGACTCAGTCCCACACACACCGTCCTGCTGCCTCAGATACTAGAGATGTTTCTAAGGACTACTTTCTAATGACGTTTAAATGGAAGTTACTTAGACTGATGGACAAGTCTAGAAGAAAGAAATCACTCAAAAAACAGTCCAAATTGAGCACTCTATATACTACTATAAGGTTAAACATTGTCCGAAAAAAGTATTGAGTGTATTATAAGAGCCATTTGAAGTCATTAATCACAACTTTTAATAACCAAATTGTATTTTTAATGCAGCTGAAATCAATATGTCCCCAGTGTTCGCTCTGGTCACCCGATTAGGAATGTGCCTCACAAACCGATGTGTGATGTAATATTTGATGAAAAATCAACGGGGACTGTGGTATAAGCGGAGTCATGGTTCGGCATCGCTTATACTGTTTGTATCGTAGCGTGCAAGTTTGATTCATTGAGCTAGCTGGCGTTAGCCCGCTTCGTTGATTCATAGCATGCTAAGTTGCTAGCTTTAGTCTGTAGCATACGTGCTTTCCGGCTAGCTGGCTCTTAAGATAAGGTCTTTTTGTGGATGTTTTGCATCTCTTTGTAGTCATTCTGTGTCTCTTTGTAGTTTTTTGTGTCTCTTTGTGGTTGTTTTGCATCTTTGTAGTTGTTTTGCATCTCCTTGTAGTTGTTTGTGTCTCTTTGTGGTTGTTTTGCATCTCTTTGTAGTTGTTTTGTGTCTCTATATGGTTGTTTTGCATCTTTGTAGTTGTTTTGCATCTCCTGGTAGTTGTTTGTGTCTCTTTGTGGTTGTTTTGCATCTCTTTGTAGACGTTTTATGTCTATATGTGGTTGTTTTGCATCTCCTGGTAGTTGTTTGTATCTCTTTGTGGTTGTTTTGCATCTCTTTGTAGTCATTTTATGTCTCTTTGTGGTTGTTTTGCATCTCCTTGTAGTTGTTTTGTGTCTCTTTGCAGTCGTTTTGTGTCTTCTTTGTTCATTTATGTCTCTTTGTAGTTGTATTGCGTCTTCTTTAGTCGTTTTGTGTCTATTTTGGTCGTTTTGTGTCTCTTTGTAGTCATTTTTTATCTCTTTGTGGTTGTTTTGTGTCTCTTTGTAGTGGTTTTGTGTCTCTTTGTGGTCATGTTTCATATCTTTGTGGTTGGTGTCTCTTTGAGTGACATTTTGCAGGTGAATTCTAGAGCGGCCCCTGAGCCTGTGCCCGATAGGCCCGTTCAGTAACCCATCCATGCCCTTGGCGATAGAAACACTGGTTAGTAATACACACCAAAGTTCAACAGCACCACAAAACTACATCCTCCAAAATAATCTACAGTTGAAACAACACACTCTAACAAAAACTTAACATTATAACCTTCATGAAGAATAATTTATTGCAGAACTGTCGTATTAGACTGCATTAGTTTTAGCTTGATGTGACAACTGGGTGTGTATGTAATCAGTTTTGAAAAATTGTATTGCTGTCTTAGCTTAAAAAAAAAAAATCACTCTGAGATGAAACTGTTTGGATCTCATTGTAACGTCAAGAGACGAATGATATAATTCTCAGTGATTTGAATCTGTTTCTACATATAGCAGTTTTATAGTTATTCTGTTCCTATGAACTCTGGTTTCTCTACATGTACAAGAACCGAGGTTGTGGTGCTGCTGGTGTGTCTGAAGCTGGTAGTCAGTGACACCTCGTGTGGTGGTGACGGATCACTGTGAGGTTTAATTTGGCTCTTCTCTGTGTAACTCTCCCCTCAGGAAGGAAGATGTGTGTTACCAGGAGTGAGTCAGCATCCCAGTCTCAGACACTCCAGAGTGTCTACTGGCCTCTGCTGGGAGGACGGGGAGCTACAAGAGTTCATTTTATTATCCCTAATAAATCTCCAGTGGGTTCCAACCCAAGAACCCAATTATTACTGATAAATAATTTCAGTCATTTCAAACAATGAAATCAACTTTCTTTAGAAATGCTGAAGAAATATTGTTATAGATTAAAGATAACAGAGTTTTGTTATAAATTTAAGAGAGAAAATGTTCGATACAGAGACAAAGAAAATGAGGGTAACAATAAAGAAAATCATGAAAATATGGAAGACAAAAGCCTAAACAGATACATGCATTACATAATATTTAATGTGATACTTTAGTGTACATGCACTTGAATATCTTTCTGCATAGTGTGTTAACATGATGTTTCCCAGCCATGGTGCCGTAGTAGAAGATAAACTAAAATAACTTGATAAGTGTTTAGAAACTAACTATATGTTAACTAAATGTTTACTTTCAAAGCAAACACACTTTTTTAAAATCCTGACTGTCTTGATTCACCATTTCTTTGTCTCCCACAGTTACATTTACACATGCATGTTCCAATACAATAAATGTGGTGGACTTATTACGAACTATTGCATCTGCAAAGTCTCCCAGTGACGTTTAACCATGGATTACATTTGACATTAGAAATAATATATTAACATGGATTTGACAAAACTGAATAATCCATTATGAATGCACAACTGAATATAGATTTATAATCTGTTCTATTACATTTAAAAGCACATTAAATTGCCTTTATTTAAAAAGTTATTATAAGTAGACTAAAATGCATAATTTCTGCGTTTGTAAATGACTGTAATTGTGATTATCATCCATGTGCAGCAGCTGTGTGCCTCCAGAGGAAATGGCATCCACATTAAAAAATGCCTTTGCATCTTTACGTGCCATGCGTGTGTATTCCACACCCTGACTCTCAGCTAAACAGAGGCGAGGAAGGACTGAGCGATGTTGGACGCGTTATCATCGCAACCAACGGGACAGTGAAGGAAATTGGAAAAACCCGGAGCTGACATATTGATTTCTAAGGTAAAGAGCTTTTTAATCTTTCTTTTCTTTTCTTGCATTGCGGTGGAAATAACAGTCTGTAAAAGATGATGTGATGATGAGGACGCGGAGCAGCATATGCTTCCAGTGTGTGTGTGTGTGTGTGTGTGTCAGCAGCTCCAGCAGAGGTGGCTCAGATTAGACATTTTTTTGGGTAGTGGCTGCGCATTTCTTAATGTGGGTGGCAGCCCGACCTGCAGAAATGACGACGTTACGCTGAACTTTGCGGTCGGTTAAGGTTGGCTGCAGGACGCTGAAGCCCGCCGGCGTCCAACCGGTCCTGCTGGTTAATATATATCTCCTCATCTTATTATGTATGTGTGATGAATAGATGAATAGATGGGTAGATGTGAGCTGCAGGATCAGGTGTTGCATTGTTGCCAGCCTGGATGTCTCCACCTCAGTGCGCTCATATTGAGATGCTGGTCACTAATAGGCTAATAATGCTGCTGCTTTTCCTGTAAACCAGAGCTGTGGTCAGTCAGGCCCATGGCTGCCAGGATACACTGAAAAAGACACAAAGATGAGCCTCTGTGTGCTGAAATTCACATTTGGATTCTGCAGAAATCTGCAGAAAATTGCAATCTCATCCTCTGAATCATTATAATGTTGCTGTAGGAAGTTTGTGAAGTGAATTAAAATGACCTCATCCTGCTTTATGGTGCTTAATCTCATGTGGTGCTATAATATTTCTCATTTAAAGTGCCCTTCTAACATGTATTCATAGATCTTTATCGGTACGTTGTGTTTGTGATGACTCCTATTCTGGGAGTCTTGGTGAAGATGGTCCTGATGTTGAGGCGAGGAGACAATCCCACCAACGTGTCTGGTAGTTCAACCAGGTGTTCGGCTCGTTTTTTGAAGACTATACCTGTGTAGCAGCTCACCTTCCTCCAGCAGCCTCTATCAGTCAAATGATTGCTGCTTTCTACTCCCTCTCTGCCATGTACCTCTGTGATCTGCATTTGCATAGGCTGCTGCGGTGTTACAGGAAATGTGGTGTCTCCATGGAAACTGAGGCTGTCAAATGATGATGACAAAGTGATGCTCATATTTGAAAGGCCGCCTGGTATTAATCCTCAAAACTGTGAGCGTCACACCAAAAGCTCCTCACAAAATGCATCTATCTGACCTGTGATTGTTTGCAATTTTAATCTCTTAAAATAACACATTCACAGGTACTGATAGAGATGTATATCTGTTATGAATTCAACACAGATATCCCACTTTCTAGAAGAGAAGACTTAAGGATGAATAGATAAACCTGCTCTAAACTTGTCATTCAGTGTTTGTCTTAAAGTATTTTATTATTAAGAAAGGCCCAGAAGAACCAACATGCAGACTGTGTTCCCCTACTGTAAATATGTTTCTGTAAAATTTGCCTTAGAGATGATTAAAATGTAAAATCAGATCGTAGGAGAAGTGGATGTAACAGCAGGGAGAAATAAATCTGTAGTCAGACTGAGTCTTAGCTGAGGGGGATGATTGTGAAAGTTAACCTATATCTCATTTTGCTGGAGTCCCTGAAAGCCCTCAAGGACCTCTGAAGGTCTCTGAGATCCCACTGTGGGACGCAATGCCCCAGATTTCTCCTTTTCATACGATTTATCATTGCAGAGTGTAAAACTCCATAGTAATATATCATGTAAAACCTTGAAGCACCTTTATAATTAGGAATACAAGAAAATACCAGTAGTCAAGAGGGTTTTAATACTGTAGATGCAAAGGGACAAAACACAATGTAAAAAGGTTTAAAGACTGTATGACGTATTACATGATGGACATAAAAGAAAATCAATTTGCAATTTGTTTAATTTAGTTCAATAAGTTAAAATTCATTGTATCATTACAATACGTGTTATTGTTGAAGGTATCAGGACGCACTATACACAGTGTATAAAATGACAATATACAGATATTTAATGACCTTAAAAAGCAAAAATATTCTAAAATACAAGAACTAGTTTGTCAATAGCAGCTAGATAAAAGGTGCATTCATAATTTCAAATGAAATATAATATATAAATGATTACTAAATAATACATAATTTATATTTAACAGTACTTATAAAGGAAAACATGCCAAATAAAAAAAAATATGTTAAATAAATAATAATAAATAATTTAAAAAGAAATCTTGCAACCAATTTTGTCAATCTTTATTGAAAAAAAAATCATATATACAAACATTGTAAACATGTACTCAACATAATGGTACAGAGAAACACAAATATGAATTTAAATAAATACATCAAAAGGATAATAATTTAAAAAAAAGTATAATTGGGATAAATAAACTTCAATACTATAAAAAATATAATAATATAAAAATATACATTATTCTTCTTTAAAGAGTTCACTGTACAGTCTGACAGTTTTATCACTTTTTTTGTTTATAAGTTTTAATATCTTCTTAATATCTTTTCATATTCTTTAAATTCACATAACAATCCAGTGAAATTTGGAGTAGCTTTTGTTATTTTGCATTTATGTATGCAAGATTTACCATATAATCAATAAGTTTACAGTGAAGTCAATGTTATATGTATCATGTTCAAAATCTATAATGACATTTTATCCTCAATTTTGATATCATGAGTAGTTTTACACAATATATAATCTTTTATTTGAACGTATTCAGCGGTAAAATAAATGCGTCTGGTTCATCATTGCAAATAATCACATTTGTCTTCAATATCTAAGAATTTGTAGTAATATAAATAATGTGTAAAATTTTGATGTGTATTTCTTTAATCTTAATTGTTAATACAGAATTTACATTGTAAAAGCAATGCCCTCTGCACCAATCAGGGTCGTGTCTAGAAGGGAGCCAGCAAACCGCGAAATCTTGCTAAAAAATCTCGCGAGACTCTAGGTCAATTCATAACATTAACAATCTCGCGAGAGTTTCCCCCAGTTTGCGGGTTTCCCTTCTAGACACACCATGGGGGCCAAACCAATCAGCATTCTCATGTGACGTCATCGCGCCAACGGACCAATGAAATCGCTTCTGGCGAGTTTTCCCGCGAGAAGCGGAGCAGAGCTGGAGTGGGAGTGTCTAGCTGTGTTTACTGAAGACACTAACCGGGTAGCTGGTTAAATAACGATATGGATTAATACTTAGATTACTTGTTAACACATCGGTAGATCCGGGTGTGTGTGTTGAGGTTTTGTTCGGAGCATAATGACTCTAACGTGGGCAGCAGTAACCAGGCGCTTTGTTGTTAGCTGTTAGCTGTTAGCTGCTAGCTGTGAGCTGTGAGCTAACATGCTACCCCCGGTTAGCCTCAGGTAACTCACCTGACTGCCTCCGTTGTTCTGCTGTCGCCCGGCTAACAGCTACCAGCAGCAGCCCGTCTCCTGTTCCTCATCCCGACCTCATGGATCCCGGAGGAAGTGACCTGGACTCCAGCCTGCCTCAGCCCGAGAACCCGTGTCTGATCGTGGAGGACTCGCAGCCGGACAGCGTGGCTCTGGAGGACGATCCGGAGAGCAGCTACCGAGCTCTGCTGGCCCGGCGCCTCTCCAGCCTGCAGCCCACCGCCCGCTCCCCGGTGCTGGTGAGCTGCACACACACCTCACCGAGAAACTAACTAACATCTAAGGCTATTCTCTGGTTCCTAATGCAGCGGTGGAGACTGTTTAATGTGCTGTATGCAGGGCTCATAACAACACAAACAGCTGCACTGGTCAGCAGGGGGGGAGGAAGTATTCAGATCAATAGCACAGTGTAAAAATACACAAATATAAATACAAATTCAGCTGTCAAATACAGCAGAATATGTTAAACAAAAAGTAAACAGCCCCTGTTAGTGTTTTATTTATTTATTTATTTACCTTTATTTACCTTCTATTTACCTTCTATTTACCTTCTATTTACCTTTATAACATAACTTTACTAGTGTTCTTATCCCTTGGATATTTGTTATTCTTATTTATTGTATGCCATGTCCTATTCTTATTTTATGTACTGTCTTTGTTAGAATCTGTGCTGCTGTGAAACTGCAATTTCCCCACGGGATAAATAAAGTGCTATCCTATCCTATCCTATATTATTATATGTTATATATAATTGGGTTATTAATTTTGATGGATTTTTGTATGAGCAGCATTTGACTCCATTATTTGGAAATAATTTAATTTTTTTTTTTTTTTTTTTTTTATATACTGTTAGGTAGCTTAGTTTATTACAATTCATCATATATGATAAGATAATCTAATTGTTTTAAATTCTAAGTAAATTTTGTGTTAATCGTTTAATCTGTAAAAATAAGAAGTAACTATAGCTGTCAAATAAATGTAGACTTTGTTAAACAAAAAGTAAACAGCCCCTGTTAGTGTTATATTATTATATGTTATATATAATTGGGTTATTAATTTTGATGAATTATTGTATGAGCAGCATTTGACTCCATTATTTTGAAATAACTTTATTTATTTATTTTTTTCTATACTGTTAGGTAGCTTAGTTTATTACAATTCATCATATTTAATAAGATAATCTAATTGTTTTAAATTTTAAGTAAATTTTGTGTTACTCGTTTAATCTGTAAAAAATAAGAATTAACTATAGCTGTCAAATAAATGTAGACTTTGTTAAACAAAAAGTAAACAGCCCCTGTTAGTGTTATATTATTATATGTTATATATAATTGGGTTATTAATTTTGATGAATTATTGTATGAGCAGCATTTGACTCCATTATTTTAGTAAAAATAAGAAGTAACTATAGCTGTCAAATAAATGTAGACTAAATAGTACAATATTTTCTTCTGAAATATTCAAATAAAGTAGTTAAGTGCCTCTAAATTGTACTATATTGTTTGTTTGCATAAGGGAGGGGAATTCAAGATGTTTATTGTCACACCGGTTATACAAGTACAGTCGTGTGAAATAGTTTTTGCTGGGAAGCTCCATTAAAAAGAGTAAGTTATATACAATAATAAAAGGAAAATACTTGGTACTTTACAGTCATAAAATTGACATAAGGCTGTATAATACCACAGTTTCCTTTGTCAGCCAGCTTGTTGTCACTTTTCTACAAAGATATTTTGGGTTTTCTAATCACAAGGCTAACACATATAGAAAAACAACTCTTCAGTTGAGAGATTCTAGTTCACCTAACCTGCATTTTTGGACTGTGGAGTCAAACTGGAGCTCAGATAGCTGCCTGTAAATTCATGCATACATGAGGAAGAACATGCAAATTCCATAGAGAGAGGCCTGAACTGGCTGTTCAGACCATCTGAGGTGACAGTGCTCTCCCCAGAGGACCAGATCCTGCTGCTGTATCTGGATCTCTGAGGTTCTTTGCTCTTCATCATTGAACTTTAGACCTCTTACTCCCTGCTAGTGAGGAAGCAGACATGTTCAAATCTGCCTTTTCCTAACAGAACAAAGTTTGATCTCATTTTTATGCCAACATGACAAAATCTTTTATAGTGTTTTGGTTGAGAACTTAACCAAAGTACACTGAGTATAGTGACTGAGGTCCTGTTCACACCTGGCATTAACATCCGCCGGCACCGCTCCCTTTACCTGTCAACGGCGGGGGTGCAGAGCTTCAGAGAGCCGGGTGTCAGCTCCGTGCAAAGCACCGGAACAAAAACACTGACACATCTCCGACAGTATGATAATGATGCACTTTACATGCCTAGTCTGATAGTCTGTAGATATGTAGCCTATAGATAAGATATATTTTAATAAAATACAGATGTACCGACAGGATACAGTAGAGCACAGAAGCTGTTTCCATGCTGCGAGGCGTCTATTCACCTGAGGGTGACCCCGCGGATCCCAGCGGGACGTCAGATATTAGGCTTTAATACGTTTGTTAATTAGACAGACGTACCTCGCTGCTCACCAATACAATAAAGGAAACTTGACGAATGACAACAGATTTGCTATTCCTCTTTATTTAAAGTTAAAGTTAAAGTTAGTTAGATATATCTTTTTCTGTTTGTTGCTTTGTGAAACTAGTGAAGATTTTTCCTCTTCCAGGAGCTGATATCCTCCCCGCTAGGAAGCAGATACTCTCAGACTGACAGCCAATCAGAGAGCTCCCAGAGCAACAACCAAGCTGAACCCGGTCAGTGCTTCTCTAATATGACATGTACATATATATATATATATATATATATATATATATATATATATATATATATATATATATATATATATATATATCACTGATGCTGTATAAAGAAATAACAAAAACAATGGTGTTTTCTTTATTTAGGTATTCTCATGGCAGCCAACCCCAGCTCTGCATTCCAGGAGGAAAGTCAAGTTCTCAACATTTGCTCTCTTCCGAACAAGAAAAAGTATGTTTGGAGCGGCCGTGTTTACTGATGGATGAAGCTCAGGTTAGACAGTGATGTCGTGTTCTCACTCTGGTTGCTGTTCTTTCAGGTGTGCAGCAGCAGAGGACACTGATATGGATGCTGGAGCTGATTCTACCACACACTGCATTCAGTCTGAGGGTAGGAGCTCAAACATCCACGTCAAGTATAGAGTTAAATATTACCACCCGTGTTACTGACATCTGTGTGTGTGTGTGTGTTTCTGAAGGAACCTCTCAGTTTGGGTTTCTGGAGCTTTCTCAGAGTCAGGATCTGCGCGGTGAAGCGGTGAACAGTCAGGAGGAAGAAGACGACATCGTACCGCAGACAGACAGCGAGAGACGCAACAAATTAGGTATCAAGACTTCTATTTATAGATGCTGTGATTATTTTTACTCCTTTCTGTGTTTCATTGTTATTTAGGCCTCTAATCTCCTTTGAATTGATACAGAGTAGAGCTGCACAATATTGGGAAAAAAAACGACATTGCAATATTATTTTTCGTGCAATTATATATTTCCATATTAAAAAATACAGGAATGTTCAAGCTAAATTTTGTAGGCTACATTTTTAATTTAAATACATGAATCTGGTGCACTTTGAGAGCAAAATTAAGAGGCTATTTAAATAATTTTGCGCTCTATTAAACAATTTAATCATAAACTCATTGGTTGTATAGATATGAATAGTGATGACATGGCAAAAAAGTCACAAAGACCAGTCGCACTGAGGACAGTCTGCGCTGGTCAGTCCAGTATCAGCCAATATGTCAAGATTAAAGATCCTTATTAAACTGAAAAATACACCTTCTGAATTAAAGTTTCTCTCTTTCCCAGAACTAAGACTCTTAACTCATCGTAAAACACACTTCATTCAAAGTCAACAGAAACAAAATAAAACTCACCAAAACCGTCTTGGTTTGTTATTCCACTGTTGCGGTTTGGTCAAAATAAACTCTTAATTCACAGAGTTAGATGTGAAAATATGCCGGCTCTACACGCTGTTTCCCCCCCGCTGTGCA
This sequence comes from Sebastolobus alascanus, assembly GCA_916701645.2. Classification (NCBI taxonomy): domain Eukaryota; kingdom Metazoa; phylum Chordata; class Actinopteri; order Perciformes; family Sebastidae; genus Sebastolobus; species Sebastolobus alascanus. The sequence goes on along the minus strand of CAKAOJ020000027.1, from coordinate 6,472,294 downwards.
CTTTTGCACTTTATTTTAGCGCTGTGCCAGCTGCCCGCTGAGCAGCGGCTCTCACTAATTCCTCAGAGGCAGACCATTAAATTTGCAAAATAAAATGATAAAATGGCCCCAAAAGACAAACATCGATGCTCTCAGCCAATCGCCGATATATTCATCCAATACCCCAACCATCATTTACACTTGACATGTTATCTCTCTGGTAACTATTTAATCAGCTCTAGATGCACAGATGAAGTAGGTTCAAATGTTGATTGTCAAGGTAACACATTTCTACCTGCTGCAGTCGAACCACTCATGTTTAACTTTGTACTGTGAGGCTGCTGGTGAAATGTAGACATGAACAGTGTGTGTGTGTTAGAGCAGATATAAGTGAATACAAGCTTGGTGTAATAGTTCATTATTTAGTACCCGATCAGATCATTCATACTGACATCAAACAGTTTAAAGAGTCAATCTAACTTCTAACTTCTGTCCATCACCAGCAGAGCAGAACATGAGCTGCAGGACTTCACAGAGTCAGGACAACAAAGCAGTGAGGTACGATGGCTCCATGTGGTCTTTAAGTCCTGCATCCATTAGCGGTGCAGCTACCGGTCTGAGATGATTGAGATTCCTTTTCTTTCCGTCCTCCAGATCTGAGGTCAGCTCCAGCAGCTCCCTGGAGTCCTCGGGTCAGTCGGGGAGGCAGCTGGGCATCCAGGCTCTGCTGCACTCAGAGGGCCTCCAGGCCTCCGATGAGCAGGACTGTGAGATCCTGTCCTCTCAGGAGGACATGTTCGACGCCGATAAGACGGGTACATGAATGCACGTGTGGTGCAATTTGTACGATACTTGGATACTGATTGGATAGAGCTGTTGTGTTAATGCGTTAAAGAAATGAGTGAATTAGTAATAACTTTGACAGCACTAATATATTTCCCTTTGTGCTCCTGTTAGGCGCTGCAGTGGACAGCACCGTGTCTGAGCCGGAGCAGCAGGGTGACCCAACCTCGACACCGGCACACAGCCTGAGACTGCTGCATCTGTCTGGACTGTCTGGACAGGGAACTCTGGTGCAGGAGAGTCTGTCCCAGTAAGTCACAAGAGTCTCTCATATTCAGTTATTCTATCAAACACAAGCACAACGTAGAAAGTGACCTGATGTTCTGCCTCTTTCTCTCCAGGAGCTCTGTTGACTACGTCGCCCCGACCCCAGACTTCACCCACACCCCGATAATTGTTCCCAGCTCACCGACCGGACCAGAGAATGAACACGGTGAGTGTTTAACTTTCTCTGATGACTGAATTTAAATGGAGCGTCAGCTGGTGAACGGAGCTAACATGAGTTCTCTTCGTCAGGTGCTGATGAACCGATGGATACTTCGCTGCCTCCAGAAGACCGAGCGGGAGAAAAGGAGGAAGAGCCGATGGAAACGGAGGCCGCCTCTAAGCCACGCCCATCCGCCTCCACTCCTGTCTCCCAGAATGCCCCTGGTTTTGTGTTAGAGCGAACGCTCTCTTTACCCTCCCAGCCAGAGTTCTCTCATGTATGTACTTCATTATTTCATCATTTGAATCATTTGCTTCAGGGCTTCAGCTCACTGCACTCCACTGGGTTTAAAATGAATCAATTAATTGTTGAGTAAAATATCAGAAAACAGAGAATATTGACTCTCACAATTTCCCAGAACCCAAGTTGACGTCTAATGTCTAGTTTTGTCCGACCAACTAGTGCTCGAAGTGGGCCGGTACTCATCGGTACTTCTACGTTATACTCCTTGGTGTATTGTGGCTTTTTCTTGCACAGCGTAGCTTCTCTCAAGCTGCCGGTACTCTCCCTCCCTCTCCATATCACGTTCTCTAGGAGATTCATAACTGATCAGCGCCAGCATATTTGTGCCGCGCCTCATAAGCCATATGAACATAAAAACTAAATGGGGAACATCTGGACGAGCCGATGCACGGCACGGGGGAGGGGGGGGGGTGAGAACGAGGGTGCTGTAATTTATCAATACAATGTTCACGTCCTTTTTGTAAAATAATTAGTGAACTGTTCGTCATAACTTTTTTTATTTGTGAACAAATATAATTAATGAAGCATATTGTTTATGCTAAATGCAGTACCTGAGAGGGTTTCTGGACAATATCTGTCATTGTTTTGTGTTGTTAATTTATTTCCAATAATAATTATATACATACATTTAGTATAAAGCAGCATATTTGTTCACTCCCATGTTGATAAGAGTATTAAATACTTGACAAATCTGCCTTGACAATTATGCGATTAATCGCGATTAAATATTTGAATCGATTGACAGTCCTACTTTATACATTAATATGAGCACTGGCACTTATTTTTTTGCACTCACAACAATGCGATCAACGTAAAAAACCCAAAAGATATTCAGTTAACAATTATATAAATCAGCAAAACCTCACATTTGCAGAGCTGGAACCAGAGCAGTTGGCAGTTTTTCTTGATACATAGTTTTTGATTCACTATCTGTTGACTAATCGCTTAATCGTTTCAGCACTATGATTTGTTTATTAATCAATCAACAGATAATTAATTGACACCAATTTTGATAATTGATAAATATTTTTAGTCATGTATCAACGAAAAACATTTGCTGGTTATAACTTCTCAAAAAATGAGAATTTTCTGTGTTTCCATCAGTGTAAATGATTTTGGACTGTTGGTCGAACAAAACTGGTTATTTGAAGACATCACGTTGGGAAATTGTGAGAAGCATGTTCCACTATTTTCTAATATTTGTTAGGCAAGTGATTAATCAGTTAATTGTAGGTGCAGCAGGAGAATTGCTGATGAAAATACCCCTTAGTTGCAGCCCTAGTTGATAATAATCCATGTCTTTCGGTTTTCTCAGGACGTGTTTGTCCCGACTCAGAGCCAGGAGGCTCCGCAGCAGTCAGATAAGAAGACGGCGTCGTTGCCTCGCGAGACACCGTCTCAACGCCTGGAGTCAGCTCCTTTCACGTTGCCTTTGCAGCTCTCTGTGAACACGCAGAGCTGTAGCTCAGCTCAGCGCGTTGAGGAGGACAGTCAGGCCACGCAGATCGAGGACCTGGAGCCGCCCGGCGTCGACACCAGCGACTCTGTGGTGTCGCACCAGAGGAGCGAGAGCAACGGCGTCCCATCAGAGTCACAAACTGCCTCCAGTTCTAAAGCTTCCACCTCCGCCGAACCACCAAAGCATCGCAGCGAATGTGCCAAGAAGGAGCCGTCCGGTCTGTCGCAAAAGTCCGAAGTGCACAAAAAGACTTCTCTGAATGTACAACGTGTGAATGTAAAGAGTGGCGGGAAAGAGGCGAGCTCTGCTGACGGGGTCTCCTGCTCGCAACCGAAGTTTAACCCCCGTGATGTGACTGTGAACAGCTGTGTGCAGGAGACCCCCCCCGCAGACACGACGCCCTGCAGTCTGCCCTCGCAGTCCATGATCTCTCAGACGTCTGCGCTGGATGTGGTGAAGAAGTCTGTGGACGTGAGGAAGGAAGGAGGAAGTGCAAAGAGTCCGTCCGTTAAATCATCGTCCCAGCAGTGTGGGACGGTTGGTAACAGCCAGACGGTCAGAGACGTGATGGAAGAGCGTCAGCAGGGGGAAGTAGAGGAGGAGGAGTCGGTGATGGAGGAGGAAGGGGAGAGCAGAGCGGGAGGCGGGGCCTCAGGAATGGCTCTGGTCCTCTCCCAGAGCCAGCTGTTGTCTCCGGAGCCCATGGAGGAGGAGGACGAGGACGAGGACGAGGAGGAGGACGACAGTGTCATCGTTGTTTCAGACAGCGAGAGAGACTCCCAGGTTCCTCAGAGAGACGTGACGCCTCAGTCAAAGGTCAACAGCTCCCAGCCAATCAGAGGCAAAGTGTCCGTCTCCACTAACGGCCACGGGTCCCAGGCTCAGGCGAAGAAGGTGCACGCGGCTCCTGATAGGCTCTCCCAGACTGAGAGGGCGGGGCCTGAACCAGAGGGGCTCAAAGACAAGAGTCTGAGCGACAGCTCGGGAGGTAAGCTGGGCTCAGATATATAGGGTTTTTTTCTTGTGAAATACTCTAGTTGAACCATTTCAGGCCTCTGAGATGACTTTAATGAAGCAATTTGAGTGTGGAAAATTACTATTTGAATGACTGAGTTTGGAGAAACAGACAGGAGTTGCAGCACGGGAGCAAAGCAATGTACTGCTGTGGACGGGGGGGCAGCAGCAAAACACATTTTAGACACCTAAAAGAATCAATATATAAAGTGTACGCTATATTTAAGAGTATTTTCTGTCAGACAGCTCTACAGTCTATGTTTTCGACGGGGAACTGAAGCCGTTATCTATTCTCTCTTCAAAGCCACCAGACTCCTTTGACAAAAACAGTCATTTTACCTCTCATAACACAGGAGTTGCTGGTCAATGCTGCCTCGGTCCGTTAGTGTGTTTGTGTTATTGTGTGACTTTGGTGTTTTAAAGGGTTAGTTCAGATTTAAGTAACACAATAACACAAACTGATCTAACTGATGGAGGCAGCGGTAGAACAGCAACCAGTGTCACTTTCACTGCTCTCATTTTAGTCTTTACATTATTGGTATTGCAACCGGACAAGCCGAATGAAAGTTTGAAAGTTTTTTTTAAGTTTTTTAATACTAGTACTAATTTAAAACTGTGCAACCACGGCCCTTTCATCATTGTTTTCTCTTCCAAATACTGTATGTTTGGCTTGTTTAAAACCTGTCTGGTCATCTGACTACTCCTGTCTAGTGATGTTGCCATGTTCCCAGATCTCGGCAAGTAATTTATTATTACAGATAGAAATGACGGCTAAAACTATGAAAATTAGACCCAAGTTGTAATAAAACAGAATTATCCTTTAAAGCATGGAGCAATACCCCGTCATACGCTACTGTAGCACCATCATTCCTCCTCCAAAACAGCGTATGACATGCATATTTTCATTTAGTTGTAGCCTAAAATATAGAAAATATGTTGGTAATACATTTTTAAAAGAAGGATAGCGCTTACATACGCAGGAATCCTGCAGTGTTTAACATGTTAACATTGTTAAAACGGTTACTGGTGGTGTTTTGTGGATTTCTGGAGCTATTTTTCTAACTAACATTGAGTTAGATTTCTCCCTCAAATGCTGCGTATTGCAGGGATCCAACAAGGGTTTCTTTACAACACCGGCACTGAAATGTTCTGTAAAAGTTCTCTAAAGGTTATTCTGCAAATTAGAGATGGGAGGTGTAGGTGAGATGTGTTGGCCGACTGTCAGAGGAGTTAGAGACGCATCATCTCTGATGGACTGATGGAACCGTGCACCGAAGCTGATCCAATCTGATGCTTTTTTACTACAGAGATTTCCTTCCACTTCACACTTCCTAAAGAAGGGGAGCTGATTGGTCCTGCTGTCGGAGCCACGCCCCCTCTAATCAGCCAGCTGAAGCAGACGCTGAGACACAGCACTCCCATCGGTGGGTTCTGGTGCCGGACAAACTTGAGTCCACTAAATGTCAGGTAGCGTAACGTGATCTGATGCCGAGCTTCTTCATTGTTGTTTCTCCAGAGATCACTTCCTTTTCTGAGAAGTCGGGCGTGGCGGGTGATGTCTCTGCAGACGGGGCGATGGCAGCCAGTGACATCGTGTCGGGGGAAAGCGGGGATGACACGACGGAAAAGGGAGACGGGAAGCTGAGTTTGAGGATGAAGCTGGTGACGCCGGTTGAAGAGGGCAGCTCGGAGCGCTTCAGCCTGCAGAGTGAGAGCTGCTCATCACTTCATGTTCTCAATCCTGCAGCCTCCTGGTGCTGAAGCTCGACAAACTCATCACCCTCTCACTAATACATCTCTGATATCTATCCCCACAGAGCCAGCACTATCAGAAGAGGATGGATCTGTTGTCAAGGTTACCACTGTTGCCAAGGCCGTAACCAGGTAACCTGGCATTCTCTCTTCATCCACGTTGCCTGACTTCTTTCATAAGTGTGTTACTGCTTCCATTCACTCTCTGGGGATGAAAAGCAGCTGAAGGATGATCTTCAGCCTCTACAGCGTCACTCCAACAGGGCTGCACCTAACCATCGATTCATCTAACGATTATTATTATTGATTAATCTAATGACTAATTTATCGATTATTCTAAAGAGCATTTTTAAAATTCCCGATTAATATAACGATTAATTTACCCAAAAAAAATATAAAAAACTTGTCTGGTTAATATCTCAATATTTTATTCAATCATCTTCTCTTGAAAACAAACAAATGTAACCAGATAATAGACCCTGTTTGTCAGATACCTGATCAGAAAAGTACTGGACCTCAAATTCAGAAGGATTTCTGTGACACACACATTAATTAAATAACTGTATGTTACAGCAACACTTCACATGAACTGGAGAATCAGTATTTTTACTTAACCTCTTTTAACCGATGAACCCGGATTTGGATTATTTTTTGTTATCTTATTTGTATTGTTATTGATCTTATTTGTTATTATCTAAGTTTTACTTGATCATATTTCATCATTATAATAAAAAAAACAACTAAATTATTTTTTTTTAATTCAGTTGTTGTTTTTTATTGATTTTATACTGTGCACAACGGTAGAATGTGATGATGCACAGGGTAAATGTCATGTCCAAAGGCTCCATTGTGTGCACATAGCCTCCTGTAGTGGATATCAGTAGTATTTTATAGCCAGATTCCCTTTCAAGAGGTAGAAATCACATTTGGCACACTTTAGGTATCCAAGTGGCCAAATGGAGAGTCCGCCTGGTCCTATCCTCACTAAAACCTTTGTAGAATCTATGTGCTTTCAGTGGCATCTCTGTGCATGGCATCATTGCTATAATGGTGTTATCCACTGTCTAATTCTAGAAAACATTTTAGGCGAGGATAAAAATGTAAATTTTTTCCTTTGGTTCATCACAGTTTACTCAGGCATAGTAACAGTCACAATGTTACTGACACTGGGATGAATTCTCTGAGGTCTTATCTACCCATAGAGACCAAGATCATGCAGATAGACCTGGTAGTTGTGGAGCTATTCTTCATTTATTTTGGGTATGTCTGTTTAGGAGAACCACTCCTTCCAGCACCCTAGGGCTTAAGAGGTTAAGTACTTGACTTAAAAATTGTTATGACATGGATTGATTTATTCACTGGAGTAATATATACAGTTAAGATCATCACTGGCAAATGTATTTTTATATCAGTTACAGACTGTAATGTTAGTTTGAGGCATTTTCTCACTCAAACATGGCCGTTAAAGTAAACAGAAAATATAAAACGGCCGAATAACAACGTTAGACATGGTGTAACGTTATGTTACCATAACAACAGCAACAGAAATTACGTTTAACACGATCCTTGGTGGAGGACGTCTATGGATCCTGTCTGCTGCAGTTTAATCACTGTCATGTTTTTCGGACCTCTTTGACCTCTGGCTCATGAGTTCACTACATCAGAGAGTTATTTAAAGGTTTTCATGTTGGTAGTAAAATAGGAGTTTAACAGTGATGATTCATGTCCCAGCAGCCCGTCAGTGTTCAGTCGAGTCAGACAGGTGCACAGACAGCAGGACTCGAAGGAGGACAGCCAGACTGGAGGCAACACCACATCTGTCAGGTAAGCACACTCTCACTCACTGTTGTAAATGACATACATTTAATTAATTAATTGCAAATCAATCGCACGTTTTTTATCTGTTCAAAATGTACCTTAAAGGGAGATTTGTCAAGTATTTAATACTCTTATCAACATGGGAGTGGGCAAATATGCTGCTTTATGCAAATGTATGTATATATTTATTATTGGAAATCAATTAACAACACAAAACAATGACAGATATTGTCCAGAAACCCTCACAGGTACTGCATTTAGCATAAAACAATATGCTCAAATCTTCACTCTAGCTTTAAAACTGAGCTACAACCTAAAAATCACGTTGCGTTAATGCGTTAAAGAAATTATTAATGGTGTTAAAATGAATTTGCGTTCACGCATTATTATCGCGTTAACTTTGACAGCCCATTTATTTATTTATTTATTTATTTATTTATTTATTTATTTTTTTATCTATATATTTATGTATTTATTTATTTATATATTTATCTATTTATCTATTTATTTATTTATCTATTTATCTATTTGTTTATTTATTTATTTATTTATCAATCAATTTATTAATTTAACAAGGTAAAAGTGTCATTGAGATTAAAATCTCTATTTCAAGAGTGACCTTGCCCAAGAGGGCAGCATAACCACTGTTACAACAATAAACACAAAAAATACAAGCAGACAAATAGTTAATATGCAATACAAAAAAAAGTTGTAATGCATAAAACGGGTGTATATTAAAACAATTCAGTGAAAAAGTTAAGAGCAATCACATTGAGAGACCAAGAGTGCTATTTTCTTGATCCTTTAAAATGGAGTTAAATTCCCCCCCATAGTACAGTAATCAGCTCTGACAGTTTCCGGTCCTTCTGTACATTATTCCAGGAAGAAGGATCAGCGTATTTAAAAGCCTTTTTGTCTGGTTCTTGCCAGTTCCTGATGCTTTCCTTTGCAGTTTCTCATTTGAATTCTGCAAGTACTTTTTAGCACCCACATTTTATCCAATGTGTGTGTATATATATATATATATATATATATATATGGACTGAATGCAATATATACCAGACATGAAGGACACCAGGGGGAGAAGCCTGCCATTTGCAGTGTTGTCCCACTTTTGTTTGAGTTGCGACGTCTAGATTTTTAACGCCACCACGTGAAGGAGTTGAACATCTAAAAGATGCTATAAGAAGGTTCATTATATTTGCCACCGTCTGACCTGCAGGAGCTTCACATGTCCGTTTAACCAGGGGAAGTATGAACAGCTTTCCCCTGTTGTAATATGTTTCAGTAGACAGAGACAGGTCTACTTTGGCTACCACTCTTTGTGTGTGTGAGAGAGAGAGAGAGAGAGAGAGAGAGAGAGAGAGAGAGAGAGAGAGAGAGAGAGAGAGAGAGAGAGAGAGAGAGAGAGAGAGAGAGAGAGAGAGAGAGAGAGAGAGAGAGAGAGAGAGAGAGAGAGAGAGAGAGAGAGAGAGAGAGAGAGAGACCTACTTCTGCAGTCCGGAGGTGGGATGGATGGTTATTTTTGGCGTATTCTCTCGGGACACGAGGAGCAGTAAGGTGTAGTTTTGTCCTCCGGCTTTGACAATGTGAGGTTGTTTTATAAAATGTCTTCTGCAGTTGAATTTAATCCACTTGTTTCCTGCAGTAGTCTGTTTGCATGTCAACATAAATAAGAGTCTAACGAGACTAAAAGTCAGTTTATTTAGGTAGTTCTGTTATATAGTTGTCGCCATCATCAAATAACAAATATGTATTTCTGACATGTTGCATTTAAGTATTCGCAGCAGATGTCCCACAGCGTCTCATTCTTAACGTCTTTCCAGAGCGGAGCTGTTCGCCTCGCCACAGAGGAGCTCGCCGGCGTCCTCGCTGGGATGCAACAGCCTCCCTAACAGCCAATCAGAGCCCTCACAGCAGGAAGTGTTGGCAGCGCCACAGCAGACCCCGAAGGATCCTCCCGGCCCTGCAGTGCAGTCTGAGGATCGGCGAGGACCGCCTCAAGCTCCAGAGCCTCCGACCCCGAACAGGACCGATGCCAGACAGAGAGCTCCTCAGCAGACCGCCAGTCCGTCCAATAAGGTCAGTCTCTTACTGTAAACATCTGCTGCTCCACACAGGAAACAGGATTAACAACACTAATACAGAGGATATTTGAATTTTATGTCATGTTCATACTGAATGGTTACTGAACATGTTTATTATGGTATGTTATAGTATGTTGTGTAGCACACATTTTATTGTTCTTGGTGAAAGAGTTGAATACAAACGACACCTAAATTACAGCTTAAGCCCTTTACACAGCGGGGGTGTGATGAATAAAAACCTGATTGGTTGATGCTTTTATTCACGGTGTGAAAGTTCAGAAAATCGTCCTGTCTTGAAAAAAGTGTCACTTTTTTGCGGCGTAATATTTATGTTCTGTGTGAAAATACTCATGACAAAAACAACAGTTCGGAAAAATTTAATGAAGTGCAAATTAATCACATGGAATAAATACCCACCGGTGTGTAAAGGCCTTAAAGCTTAAATTCAATAAAAGTTACATTTAAATTTAATTTACATTGCAGGGAGCTTTATAGTTTCAGTTTATAGATTTCAGTTTACTAATTAAAATTAAAATCCGCTACCACAGATCTGCTTATGTAGAAGTTATAGCGCTGCACAATTAATCAAATATTAATCATGAGCAAGATTTTGACCTCCCACAATGAAATGATCAACTGTGATATTGACGTGCGCGCCCTGCAGCGGCAGCCTGTGAAAAACTCTCCTGAATGTTGCGGCAGCAGACTCGAGTAGAAGAGTGATATAATGTATATTACTCATTTTGTTATACTGCAAAACAAAACAAAATGCATTGAATTCAGGTGAAGAAGTCTTATTTTGATGCAAAGATTTGTACATTAGCAGGAATGTAGCACAACATGAAAGTGTTTACTTAAATATTATAGTGCAATAAAAAATATTTTGTCCCTAAAATCCAAAATTGGCCAAAATCCTACCCCTAAGAACTTATGTTACAGTTTTCTGCAGGTCTTTAAACAGTCTAAAATGATTTATTTTTTAATTTTAATTAAATGTCTCAAAGTCCTAAATATTTTTGGTTGATTTTTGAGTTTTAAATATGTTCTCAGGTCTTCTGAGTTTTATTTCCAACAGCATTAAAAAGGCCTTAAAAAATCTCAGACTTGTTTAATGTGTTCGAATCAAACAAACAAACTAAACTTGTGCTCAGTGTAAAAGTTTTTTTGTTTTCGACTAATAAGACTTAAGCATGAGGTGTAGAGGTGCAGTCTGAAGACGTGTCCTGCTGGTGTTGATGTCTCTGTCCTGTGTCTCAGCTCCGTCAGCGGACCGTCTCCCAGCAGACCAGCTTCGATGCTCCGGGTCTTCGCTCCCCAGCTGGCCGGGTAGGGACTTCAGGTCTTTATGGATGAAGAAGGACAATTCTGCTCACGTCTGTGAATGTTGTCCCGTTGACACTCTTGCCTTTTTGTTGTCTCGCAGGGTGAACCGGAGTCTCCGTCCTTCAGAAGAACCGCCGCTCCCGCCCACCGCAGACACGTGCGCACCATCCAGGAAGTGCGGACCACCGTCACACGGGTCATCACAGACGTTTATTACGAGGACGGCAAAGAGGTGGAACGCAAAGTCACCGAGGTAACCGACAGATGTCTCACTCCTCTGGTCTTTTACTGTCTTCAGCTGTAGAGGGAACCTTTACAATAAAGGGATAGTTCAGCTTTATAGAGAGTTTCAGCTCATTGTTTATCTGTCCGACCCACAACTTCACTGTTCTGGTTCACTCTCACCGCTCTCATAGCGACGCTTTAAGAGAGCAAGCTGTAAAAAGCCGCTGAACACTACCTGCTCAGCAACAAACAGCAGAGACACACTGAGGGGCCGTGTCCACCAAAGGGTTTTTTCCCAGCTGAAAACGGGAGAGCTTGAGAGCGCTTTGGAGACGCAGAGTTTTTTCAGCTGAGATGCTTTGGTCGTGTCTGGTTGCTATGATACGGAATATCTGTGGAAGTAAACATGTCGGCACAAGGTAGAGTATTTACTCTGGATGAAGGGAAGGCTGAAGCTCGTAGGGAGAGAGGACGGACCCGCCGCTCTATGTGGGTTCATGAGATTTTGTAGACGAGGAAACATCTGGGCGAGTTCGATCGTTCGGTTCAGATTCATATCAACTTTATTTTCCCACACGGGGAAGTTGGTTTGGTCGAGTGCTCCAGACATGAAGACAACATAGTCCACAATAAAAAGATAAGATATTAAAGTGTAGTCAGTTCTGCTGCTTTCAGTATTCTACTAAAATACAACAAATTGCTTGTTGACTTAAAAAACATGAAAGGAAATTATTCTCAACATTCTTTTATTGATCAAATTGAACATTGAACTGATCACAAAGGCACCAATAAAAATGATAATTATATTTTAAAGTGTAGTTTTCTACTGATTCTCTTTTAGCTGAGTCAAAAAATCCCTGAGTATCTCAGTCTTTCGTGATGTGTTTATCACCCAAGTTGACATTGTGATGAAGATAAAATAAACTATATATAGTGCAGCTCTAAACGCACTAGAATTCAACAGCACCACAAACTACACCCTCCTCAATGACTATTTGCACACTTTGTAAATGTTATGGCATTCATAGTCAAATGAATAGATGATATAATATACAACTTTAGTAGCAATTTGGAAATCTACATATTTAATATCTTTTTGACCTTAAAATGAGTGTGACTGCTTGTTTTTTTTTCCTGTTACCAGGAGAACGAGGAGCCAGTGGTGGACTGCCAGGTGTTGGACGGCGACATCTCTCCGTGCCGTACAGGCAGCAGCTCCGTGACCTCCGGTGACCTTGCTGACATCAGCTCTCTGTCGTCGAAGGCCTCCAGCCTGCAGCACAGCTCCGGAGGAACCAGCAGCAGCGGCTTCACCAGGCCGGACTTCATCATGCCGCCCAGCCGAGGGGCCGTGTCCTTCAGGTACCGCCTCCTCCTCCTCCTCCTCCTCCTCCTCCTCCTCCTCCCCCTCCTCCTCCTCCTCCTCCTCCTCCTCCTCCTCCTCCTCCTCCTCCTCCTCCTCCTCCTCCTCCTCCTCCTCCACCTCCTCCTCCTCCTCCTCCACCTCCTCCTCCTCCTCTCCCCCTCCTCCTCTTCCTCCTCCTCCTCCTCCACCTCCTCCTCCTCCTCCTCCTCCTCCTCCTCCTCCTCTCCTCCTCCTCCTCCTCCTCCTCCTCCTCCTCCTCCTCCTCCACGCCGCCCATCAGATGCTCTCTGTGTCTCCTGTCTCTGCTCCGTCTGTCTGTAGTAGCTGCATGCTGATTCCTGTGTCACTCCTTCACCTTCTTTGACTTTCTAACACCCTAATTTCTCAGTGACTCACTGATCCCTGCCTGCTTCAGGTACACGTTGCTCACAGACATGAATCTGGGGTCACTAGACGCCGACTCTCGCTCAGCGGGGTGCGTTTGATTTAGAGAGTAGCCCCAGATCGGTGCCTGTGCAACCTGACCGGATCCATTGGTCCCCTCTGTGTGTCTGCAGTCCCCGGAGGGGAGGTGGGCACCAACAGAGGGGTCACAGGGGTCACAGGGCAGGGTCAGTGGTCACAGTGGACAGAGCCTACAGCGCCCTGGGGTCCCGGGCCTTCGCCCCGCTGACCCCCAGAGGAAGGGCGAGAAGGGGCCGACCCCCGTCCCGCTCCTCAATGTCCAGGTGAGTCCTCACCGAGGCTCGTCCTGCACTAATAGAAACCAGCAACAACAGGAACACTATCTCTGATAACACTTTACTTTTCCTCTTTTCACTAATCCTCTAACACCTGATCGTCTCACTCAGAGCTCCAACTAATTTATTTCAGTTGTGATTAATTTGTTAATCATGTACTCGTTTCTTTCTTGTAAAAGTCATAAACTAGTGAAAACTATCCATGGTGACAACTTCAGATTAGTTTTGTTCGACCAAAAGTCCAAAACCCCAAAGATATTAAATTTATATGACACGTCAAAATCCTCTTGACTTGAACAAATGATCAGATAACAAAATTGTTGATTAATTTTCTGTCAATCCACCAACTGACTAATGTTCTGCATTAAAGTCAAATACTCTGATTTCATGATACTTTTTTCCAATTGTGTTGTCAATCAAAAGCTCTGCAGTGTTGTGTATGTACAGCTGCACCATGTAGTGTTATTCTTTTATTGCAAAATAAACCCCACAAACTTGTATCGAGGACTGAGTTAGCATTCTAACTAGGGCTGTCAATCAATTCAAATAGTTAAATGCGATTAATTGCAAATTAATCTCACATTTTTTATCTGTTAAAGATGTACCTTAAAGGGAGATTTGTCAAGTATTTAATACTCTTATCAACATGGGAGTGGACAAATATGCTGCTTTATGCAAATGTATGTATATATTTATTATTGGAAATCAATCAACAACACAAAACAATGACAGATATTGTCCATAAACCCTCACAGGTACTGTATTTAGCATAAAACAATATGCTCAAATCATAACATGGCAAACTGCAGCCCAACAGGCAACAACAGCTGTCAGTGTGTCAGTGTGCTGACTTGACTATGACTTGCCCCAAACTGCATGTGATTATCATAAAGTGGGCATGTCTGTAAAGGGGAGACTCGTGGGTACCCATAGAACCCATTTACATTCACATATCTGGAGGTCAGAGGTCAAGGGACCCCTTTGAAAATGACCATGACAGTTTTTCCTCGACAAATTTTAGCATAAGTTTGGAGCGTTATTTAACCTCCTTCATGACAAGCTAGTATGACATGGTTGGTACCGATGGATCTTTAGGTTAACGCATTATTATTGTGTTAACTCTGACAGCCCTAAATAGAAAAACTCATATCCTTGCCAAAATCTATACCATATGCATCAACGCAGCCAAAATGAAAATTTAAGAAGCCAAATATGTCCCTAGTGATGCATAAAGGGTTCAGTAATTATGTAGCAAAGCTATCAGGACTCATTCCAGTTCTGATATATTGCCTTAGATGTAACCAGTCGTGTCTTTATCTTTAAATAAACTGAATATGAATAGACGTTTACAACGCTGCCTGAGACTCTCTGTTCTGCTCTCTAAGGGGAGGTGGTGTTGGCTCGATGCGGAGGCTCGGTGCTCACGGCCAGCCACATTCCTCCTCAGAGGAGGAGCTCTACACCCGCATGCTCCCCCCCCGCCTCCCCGTCAGCCCCACAGACGCCGAGCTCCCCAGCCGCTCCGACTCCCTCCGCTCGTCTCCGGAGGAGGCCAACTCGGCCGGGAGCAGCTTCGTCGGCCTGCGCGTGGTGGCCAAGTGGACGTCCAACGGATACTTCTACTCGGGCCGCATCATCAAGGACATCGGCGAGGGAAGGTTCCGCCTGCGGTTCGACGACGGCTACGAGTGTGAGGTGGCGGGGAAGGATATCCTGCTGTGTGATCCCATCCCGCTGGAGACGGAGGTCACCGCCCTGCTGGAGGACGAGTACTTCAGCATAGGTGAGGGAGGAACTTTAGAATGAACTTCCACCTTCATTTATCAGGTGGTTTAAATATTTGGATTAAACAGACTTTTCTCATCAGGTTGTTTTATCTATTCGTTTTTCACATCGCAAAATCAGATATTGAGTCTCAAACTAAAAGTTCTGATAATCCTGTGTTGGTTGTGTGTGTGCAGGTGTTGTGAGGGGCCATAAAACCGAGGGTCAGGATCTGTTCTACAGCGTGGAGAAGGACGGACAGATGCAGTGGTACAACAGGACCGCCATCATCCTGTCTCTGGAGCAGGGCAACAAGCTGAGGGAGCAGCACAGCCTCGGACCCTACGAACCCTCCACTCCGCTGGCCAAGGCCTCCGACATCAGCCTCGGTAAGACCAGAGAGACTTTCTGAAGTGTGTGTTTTCTCGTAAAGGGATAGTTCGGGTGTTTCTCAGTGTGGTTGTATGAGTTACGTCTCCTTCGTCAGTGTATCACCTACAGTAGATGGAGTTTGGAGAAGCAGACAGGAGTACCAGCACGGGAACAAAGCAATGTACTGCTGTGGATGGATTTTAGACACCTATAAATATCTATATCAGTTTAATTGTACGCTATATTTAGAATATTTTCACCGCTCTACCTCGCCGTCACACAGCCCTTTCTGATGGGGAACTGAAGCTGTTATCTATGCTCTCTTCAAAGCCACCAGACTCCATTCACAAAAACAGTGATTTTACCTCTCAGAACAAAGGAGTTGCTGGTCTACCGCTGCCTCGATCGGCTAGTTTGTTTGTGCTATTGTGACTTTGGTGAATCTTAGGTGAAAATGAAAACCTCAGCCATAGTGGGTGAAAGTTGAACCAGGCTCTCTTCAAAGCCACCAGACTCCATTGACATAAACAGTGATTTAGAACACGGGGGTTGCTGGTCTATCGCTGCATCGATCGGTTAGTTTGTGTTTATTGTGTGACCGGTGAATCTGAACTAACCCTTTAAAACACCAAAGTCACACAATAACAAACACAAACTAGCCGATGGAGGCAGCGGTAGACCAACAACTCCTGTGTTCTGAGAGGTAAAATCACTGTTTTTGTCAATGGAGTCTGGTGGCTTTGAAGAGAGCATAGATAACGGTGTCAGTTCCCCGTCAGAAAGGGCTGTCTAACAGCGAGGTAAAGCGGTGAAAATATTCTAAATATATAAATGTATTGCTGCTGCCCCGTCCACAGCAGTACATTGCTCCTGTCTGTTTCTCCAAACTCCATCTACTGTAGGTAATACGCTGACTATGGAGAAGTAGCTCATACAACCACACTGAGAAACATCCAAACTATCCCTTTAAGGAGGGAGGACCAGTAGGTTTTATTTAATGTGCTTAACTTATTTCCTAATATTAAGGATAACCTAGTTTAACATTGGTATTGAAACAAACAAACCAAAACCAAACCAACATTCTGTGATCAGAATGTAGTAAATATTTCATTAACTTGATAAAGGTTGAATTGCTGATGTGTTGTTATCACGGATTGTCCCATAAACCCCTCCTTTCCCGTGGTCTGTTATAAATCTGGATCTCTGATAAACAATTGGTGTTACTCTTCTCCTTTAGATAACCTGGTGGAGGGGAAGAGGAGACGCAGAGGAGCCCCCGAGGGTCAGAACACTCCCAACCGCAGCTCGTCCTCCAGCAGCCCTCGAACCCCCGGCCCCTCCGGCAAGAGGAAGCTGATGACCTCCGAGGACGGCAGGACGCCGGCCAAGAGAGGCCGCAGGGGCTCGGGCGCCAGAGCCGGTACGGAGACCCGCTCACCAAAACCATGACCGCGTCTGAACAGAGAGGGGTGGGGGGGGTTGTTTTTAATTTCTGGATTTGCAGTTTTTCCTCCCCATGTTTTTAACATAAGGAATTCAGGTTTTTTTTTTTTACCAGGTTTTTCTTTTCTTTAATTGATGTTTTGAGTTTTTACCTGACTGCATACTTATTAATTATATCCACCAACAAACCCTTAACATGGGTTAGATTTTAAACATAATGTATTCTTCTCGTCTATGGTTTTATTTAATCTGCAGTGTCACTATGCACTTTGCACGTGTACTAGAACTTTTTAAATAGTTTTTAGAAAAATGATTTTATCATAAATTATTTTTAACATTGTCCTCTACGGTGCTTTGAGCATCAGATATTTTTTAAATCTTGTTTTCTGTCTTACTTTTCTTAATTCTTACTACTGACTCGATGAAGTGATTGTCAGGTCTCAGATGTTTCTTCTTGTGTGAGTCAGTAATGTGTGATGTTTGTACTGAGCATAGTTGAGACATGTAGGACAGTCGGTGTCCGTCCTCTGCTGCTGTCTGCCGGCTGCTGCTGAGGCTGACTTGGTAATTAATCACAGTATTACCACGGTGTTGGTTCACAGGTGGAGGGAAGATGGAGTGTGTATTTCTGTACAGTCACGGGTGGATTTGCTTTGAGAGTCATTTAAAGGGACAGTGTGTAGGATTTGGTGATATCTAGTGGTGAGTTTTCAGATTATAACCAACTGAGTAACCCTCCGCTCACTCCTCCCTTTACCTTTCCATAGTTATGAATATTATATTTTATTTCTGCTAATAGATCTCTGAAATGTTACACACTGTTCCTTTAATGCAGACGGTGTATACTGTGTATATTTGATGCTCAAACGGTCGGTTCAGCCAAATTACAGAAAGAGAATCTCACTTACCTTCAGTTTGATGTAGACATGAAGATAGTGTCGGTTATATTTGCCCTGATTTTATTATTTTAAACTCTACTCTCTTTTTATTGACATAGAAAACCAAATATCTACCAACATTTTATCGTCTCTTACAATTTTTTTCTTTTTTTTAAACATGGAAGATAACATAAAAATTAATGCTAAATAAAATATATGGACTTATTTCAAGATACTATACAGCAACCACATATACATTTATCCATACACATGTCAATACTTCTCTCCATGTCCTTCCACACATTTTCAGTCATTTCAATTAAATCAAGAAAAAGAAAAGGGAAAAAAAACATTGAAAAATATTCTCTATTCTCCCCCTTTTTTTTAAACTCATGTACCTGTATCCACTCTGTACCACAACCCGTACAGTACATTTATACTTCTGTAGGAGTAGAGATTAAAAAAATGTTTCCAGTTTAGCGAGTAAAAGATCATTTCAAAACCTGTAGCGATGAATATTCAATCCAGTTTGTCCACTTCCTGTCTGGAAGGAAAAGTCAACTTGTCCATCATATAGTAGTAGTCGTCATTTATTTTGGTCCTTATTAACAATTATCTGTAAGGAATGCAAATAATAAAGAAAGGCTACAATAAGGTGTTAAATAAAATAGGAAAAAAACAAAAAGTTTTGACCAAAAAGGTGTAGGCTGAAGCTTATTAAACCTCCCCTCTTTACTGCATATTCTAATAAGCAACTCACTCACTACTTAGTTTAGGCTATAAAAAAACAAGACAAAACACAAACAGAAACAATAACGTAGTTCCAAACGTTTCATACACAATAACACTCATACATCAGTTTTTTACCTGTTTACCACCTTATTTTTAAATGTGTTTAAAGTTGTTTAAAGTGAACTACAGTGTTCTTGTTACTCTGGATCATCTAAAGGACACCGTCAGACGCTTTAATAGGAACTATTTCAGAAATCTCAAAGCATCAGCAGATGAATCAAAAACCCTCTGCAGGGTCAGATATCTCTAGAGGTAAGAGAGAAAATGTGTTTTGTAATTTGGCTGAACCGACGTTTTAAAGTCCCAACTTTGATTTTATCCGACTGCTTCTCTTGTTGTGTTTTCTACTTTAACGTGTGTGTGTGTGTGTTTGTGTGTTTGTGTCTGCAGCTCAGCGGGTCGGTCTGTGTAACACCTCTGGCAGCGGTACTGATCTCCCCGGTCAGTCCGGTGATGTGATGGAGACTCACGGCCCGCTGCCCCAGAACACCACCCTCTTCATGGGCTTCGCCTTCATGCTGACCGCCTCGTCAGAGATCGACCGGCTGACCAACAAGCACGCCAGCGATGACGAGGATGGTGAGGCAGACCATGACAATCTGAGGATTAACATGCACGCCAACAGCAGCATGCTGAGTCAGCTGAAGCTTCCTCTAATCAATAATTACTGGATTTGTGTTTGTTGAACAGATTACGTGCAGACAGGTCCGTATAACAAAGTGTACACAGAGTCCCAGCTGCAGGCAGGTGGAGGCTTCGTCCTGCCGGACTTCAATGAGGAACAAGTAAGTGCTCTGAAAACACCAAAACTATACAACTTCCAACTTCTTGTGAATAAAAAAATTAGGATTAATGGCTAAAAAAAAATTGTTCTAGGTATTGCTTCCAGTATTTTTGTAACCCTGAATTATTCCGGGTCATTTCAACCTCTGCTATTAATATTGTAGAACTTGAAACTTCAAATTCATCAGATTTGTTCAGTATTTTCCAAAACATACTGGAGGTAAACATGCAAGTATGTTACACATTAGCCGTGTTTCCATTCACATATTCTTATGTGCATTTTGAAGTATCACATTAGAAAAGCTGTATGGAAATGACAAAATTTGATTAAACTTCATCAATTGCAAAAAAAAAAATATTTTTTACATTTTTCCCTTGAGGTGTTTTTTTGTCTTTGTCGTAAAAGAGTTGATGCATTAAATGTGTTATGGAAACGCCTTTACCGAATAAATTCTGATGTAGCGAACATTTAACTCACTGCTGTCGGCGTCTTCTTCCTGGATATATATTTATATATAAGAAAGAATTATTAAAACCTGCTCAATTGAAACAATTTCCTGAAGACCTCTCTCCATTTTTCTCTCGTAGATGGTTAGACATGTTTTGTTTCCGGTTCGCTCACAGCCTCTTCTTCTTCTACTCTGTTTACAGCCACGCGTAGCCTATATTGCCAACCTCTGAACAAACTATGCTGTAGCCCAGTTTATTTGCTCCAAAGCAGTTGATGGAAGAACTTCAAAAGTTCGCTTAATATTCGCTAGACCGTTGAATGGAAACACCGCAAATGTGAGACATCTTGTCAAGTTTTGCTGATATGTTTTCATGTTTTTTTTAGTCAATATTTTAGTCAAATATTACTCCAGTTATATCATAGTTATTAGTACAGTTTTTTAAGATGTGGTCTTGTGTCGTCATATTTTAATGTACTTAAAAGGGAAAATACTCCACTTTCAGGGTCAATATAGCAGCACTGAGGAATTTACTGCTTCAATCGACTACATTTACCATCAACACTGATTGGACATCCACATAAAAATATATAATAAAAAATCTCATGTAAAAGCACAGCTCAGGCTACAGTGTTTATGAATAATGCAGCTATCCATGTTTTTCTTTTCTGTTTGATTCCCTCTTCAGTGTAAAGCAGCTTACCAGAGCCTGCTCATTGCCGACCAGCACTGTCGTACAAGGAAGTACTTGCTGTGTTTGGCCAGCGGCGTGCCGTGTGTGTCGCACATCTGGGTACGAGACTGCTGCAAAGAGAACAAGCTGCTCAACTACAGGAACTACCTGCTGCCCGCCGGCGTGGGGCCAGATGAGGCCATGGTAGAATGGTAAGATGAACCTCTTTTTACTATCCCTGACAATCTGTAAAACACAGAAGGTTGTTAAACAACACTTGCTGCTTGTTTGGTATTTCCAAAATCCTCAGTCTTGTGTACGGTGGTCCTGAGAGCTCAACGCACTGCATCTTAAGAAAACGCAAGCAAATAGACAAAACACAATCATCAATTTGAAAACACATGCGCTGCCGTGTCTCTGCTACTTGCAGTGTTTCTGTATTTGCAGCACGTGTTTTCGTCTCGCTGAAGATGTTTTCTTAATTTGCAGAGCGTTGAGCTCTCAGGGCCACTGTTCTTATGACCACCCGGGTCACAATGTTTCTGTTAAACAGTTAAAAATGATTATTAGCCAGTTTTCCATAAATTCATTTCTTAATCCAAAAAAAATGGCCACAAGAATTGACTTGTTTTTTCTTTACTTTTTTCGACATACTGTACTATGACCATTTTATGAATTTTATTGGACATACGATACTTTGACTTTTTAATGACTTTTCTTTTTTTACTTTTTTCAACATACAATACTATGACTTTTTAATGACTTTTCTTTTTTTTACTTTTTTCAACATACAATACTATAACTTTTTTTTTTACTTTTTTTCGACATACTATACTATGACTTTTTTGACATACTATTCTATGACTTATCGATGTTATTTTCGAAATACTATACTATGACTTTTTTCTTTTTCGACATACTATGACTTTTTAATGACTTGTTTTTGACTTTTTTCGACATACTATACTGTGACTTTTTTATGACTTTCTTTCGACATACTATACTATGACTTTTTAATGGATTTTTTTTACTTTTTTTCGACATACTTTGCTATGACTTTTTAATGACCTTTTTGGCACATACAATACTATGTTTTTTTTTAATGACTTTTTTTCGACGTACTATACTATGTCTTTTTAATGACTTTTTATTTTTAATTTATTCGACATACTATGACTTTTCAATGACTTTTTTTTTTTTTACTTTTTCCGACATACTATGCTATGACTTTTGAAAAACTGTTTTTGGACATACTATACTATGACTTTTTTATGACTTTTTTGCGACATACTATACTATGATTTTTATATGACTTTTTTTCAACATACTATACTATGACTTTTATTCAACATACTATACTATGACTTTTTTTTAAACTTTTTTCGACATACTATACTACGAGTTTGTAAAGACTTTTTTCGACATACTATACTATGACTTTTTTTCGACATACTATACTATGACTTTTTAATGAATTTATTTTACTTTTTTCGACATACTATGACTTAATGACTTTTTTTTTTTTTTTTCATTTTTTGACATACTATACTATGATTTTTAAATGACTTTTTTTTTTTTTTTTACTTTTTTTGACATACTATACCTTGACTTTTTTTTTTACCTCATTTTTCGACATACTATACTATGACTTTTTAATGACTTTTTTTGTTTATTTTTTTCGACATACTATAATGACTTTTTTTGAAACTTTTTTCGACATAGTATACTATGACGTTTTAAAAACTATTTTTGTACATACAATACTATGACTTTTTTATGACTTTTTTCGACATACTATACTATGATTTTAATATGACTTTTTCGACATACTATATACTATGAATTTTTTTACATTTTCGACATTCTATACCATGACTTTTTTCTGACATACAATACTTTGACTTTTAAATGACTTTTTTTTTACTTTTTTCCACATACTATACTATGACTTTTTTATGTATTTTATTCAATATACTATCCTATGACTTTTTTTTTTACCTCTTTTTCGACATACTATACTATGACCTTTTTCTGACATACAATACTATGACTTTTTAATGACATTTTTTTTTTTACTTTTTTCGACATACTATGACTTTTTAATGACTTTTTTTTTAATTTTTTCAACATACTATACATGACTTTTTGATGACTTTTTTTTTTTACGTACTATGATTTTTTATTTTTTACTTTTTTCGATATACTATACTATTACTTTTTAATGACTTTTTTTTTTTTACATATTCGACATTCTATACTATTACTTTTTTCGATGTTATTTTTGACATACCATACTATGACTTTTTATTTAACTTTCTTCGACATACTATGACTTCTTAAAGGGACTCCATGTAAAAATCAGAAATTGCTTGTTAAGAGCGACACCTGTGGCCGCAATGTCAACGAAAGTCTGCGTCCTGTTGCTCGCGCTTGTGCTCGCTCTACATAGACATGAACGAGCACCGGTCTAAACAGTGAGGCGACACACGTCAGCTAACACACAATATCACTCTATATTTCACCTGCTTTGCAGTAATGTTAGCTGACCAGACGAAGGTCTCTCCATGAATCAATGCCGATCCTAGTGTTGGCTTTTCCTGCTTCAGCCTGCCGACCCGGTCTGAGACGATAACGTAACTCGCTGCGGAGCTCCGTCACTTCACAAGACACGGGAAACCTCTGTTGGTCTGGAGGAGCGGCAGCATTTATTTCTGCACAAACGTCCACTGCACATTCACTAGATATTCTCAGAGCTAAACTTACTCTTCTGCAGTGTGTAGTGTGTGCGCGCGCGCCAGGGACACCGACCCGGTATGATTTATACGTGTAAGAAGTTACATATAGTCCCTTTAATGACTTTTTTCGACATACTATACTCTGACTTTTTATTTTTTACTTTTTTCGACATACTGTACTATGACTTTGACATTATATACTATGTTTTTTTAATGACTTTTTTCGATGTTATTTTCGACATACTATAACTTTTTTTTGACATACTTACAATATGATGTTTTTTGACATGCTATGACTTTTTGCAACATATTATACTATGGCTTTTTTTTTTTTTTTTTACTTTTTTCAACATACTATATGACTTTTTTCGACATACTATACTATGACTTTTTAATGACTTTTTTTTTTTTTTACTTTTTTCAACATACTATATATGACTTTTTTCGACATACTATATATGACTTTTTTCGACATACTATAACTTTTCTTCGACATACTATACTATGACTTTTTAATGACTTTTTTTTTTTTTTTACTTTTTTTCGACATACTATGACTTTTTATTTACTTTTTCCGACATACTTTACTGACTTTTATATGACTGTTTTTCGATATACTATACTACTACTAGTATGTCAAAAAAAGTCACAAAAAAAAAGTCAGTATAATATGTCAAAAGAAGTCAAGTCATAACATAGTGACATACTACTATCCATAGAAGTAGGTCATAAAAAAGTGTCATGTGTCAAGGAGGTAGCAAGGCTGTCACCCTCCGAAGGCAACTGTAGGAAAGATCAGCAGCTGACGAAGTCATGCAGAGGAGAACCTGCCCCTCGTGAAAGGTTATTTAATGTTACGTAGATGTGCTCATCCTCAGTTGAAGGAAACTGGACTTGCTGTTTTAATATATTTTCTCTCATTAGGCATCCGCGCTGCAGCCCGTTCAAGGCTCTACGGGTCCTTCTGGTGTTTGAGAAGCCAGTGGAGCTTTGGGCACAGCTGATCACGATGGGTGGAGGGTCTTCTGTTCGACAGTTCCAGGCGGACAAAGACGGTTCAGGTACGGGATCCACAACATGACTTCCAAATAATAATATTATGCTGTAACTTTGTCGTTACTGAAAGATTGTTCTTCCCTCCATCTGTAGACATTCCTGCTGGCAAGTATGATGTTGTGGTGACAGACCGTGCCTGTCCGCCATTGGTAGAGAAAAATGTGACATCACAGGAAGTCCCGTTGGTGTCTCCAGAGTGGCTCATCCAGAGTGTCATCCGTGGGGAGCGCCTGGGTTTCCACATCAAGCCTCAGTATCGCCACGACTACTCTTCTTCATCATAATCCAACTCCACCACATGTGCAAAATGCCTTCGACCATGTTAAATGTTCAGCATTAGTTCTGTTGCATGCCTCTGCTGTATATAACTTTATCCTGTCTGTTTTTATGGGATAATAAATTGTGACCCTTGTTTCATTTTAAGTGATTGAAGTTTATTTTCTCCACAGAAAATGGTACACGCAACAAGGTTTTACATATTTACAGTTTATACAAGTGACAGTGAGCTATACACGAATCCGGGAAAATACCGGAAGTCGCCATTACTGCAGTGGCATCTCCCTACATTACGCACACGTTTGAATGCAGGCTGTTAACGGTACTTTTGAAAGCGAGGTCTGGGAGATCGGGAAGAACATGAGCTTCTCTCAGCTGCCTAACGTTAGCCTGACACGGTGAAACAAGTAACATCAGCTGAGTTAGCACTGCTCAGCTAGCGTAGCTAACGTTAGTGGGCTAAAGACACTGTCTATTCCCACAGAATAAATTAACTCAATTAACCAACTGTGGCGTTATTGTGACATATAAAGTTAGTTGCTATAACCAGAGCAACCTAATGACCACAAAGTAAACATCATTAATCGGTCGGCATCACAAACGGAATACGTACAAAGTGTCTGCTAACCGTGTTAACTGACTTTCAGCCGTGGTTGCTCGTAGTGACGGCAGCTTTGTCCTCGTAAAAGACTTACATTTTACTTTAATCCATTTTAAATACACACTTATCGCCAACCATTTATGTAAGTAACTACGAGCAACCACAGATGCTTTCGGTTGAAAGTCACCAGTTAACACGGTCAGCAGAGAGAAGAGTCACGACGACTTGCCACCGCAGTAATGGCGGTGCAGCTAGATCGCGGAACACACAAAGCGGTCGCTGGATTTGTCTATAGCCAAAGGGTCAGATCACCCAAACCAAACAAGTTTCAGCAGCACGTATATCTGAAAAAACTCTCTTCATGGCTAGATAACTCTGCAGGTGAGTGAGGAAAACAATATTGTATAAATTTGGGTGAGCTCACTCTTTAAAGAGCATTTTAACAGGCATGCCAGACTAACAGTATTCAACAGTCAAGACTGACGGGAGTTTCTTCTGTTCAGTGTGAGAGTGCAGCTTAGATGGACATATCTCCAAATCTTAATCCTTTGTGCTCTTCTTAAACACTGAAAAGAAAGAAATTTGGAATTTTTCGATTAATTCAATAAATAGTTTCGAGAGAGTCAGGTGTATTAAATTTTGTGCGAAGTTCACTAAATGAATTTTTAAGCTGAGAAGATAATGTGTGTTCGTATTGTGTGTCCTACCTGCCCAGAGTGCCTCCAGCCTGGGTGTAGTATTTGTTGTAGTCCAGTCGCAGCAACAGCTGAGCCAGATCAGAGTTTATCTGATGGTTCCTCACGCTCGAAAGGATTTTAAACAGCAAGGAGGACTGCCGTCTAAAGCCCTGAAATTTGAACGTGTCTGTGTTACAAAATATATATCTTACCATGTTCAGACATTAAACAAATGAGGAGATAAGCAACTCTACCTTGACCAGGATGTCCAGCTGAGCAGTTCCCCTCTCGTCTAGTGACACAACACTCTGACTGACCAGTGAGCAGAAGGTTTGACACAGCTCCAGGATCTCGTTCAGACAGTGGAATACCTGAGGACAAAAGCATTTATTAAGACATTATTAAAACTGTCCCAGTTTGAGACATAGATGAATTTCAGCAGCCCGTAAAGTTCCAACATAATTTAGCTCAGTGACTCCAGGATGAACTGCTTTGACTTGGGTGGTCAAAAGGCAGAAGTCAGAGTCTTCACATCCCATTCTCATGATTTTTTTATGACACACTATGACTTCTTTTTTTTTACATTCTATGCTATAACTTTTTTTTGACTTTTTATAACGTACTATACTATGACTTTTTTTCATAAAAATTTTCGACATACTATACAATGACTTTTTTTCATACATTTTTTCAACATACTATACAATGACTTTTTTCATAAACTTTTTTGACATACTATACTCTGACTTTTTTTTCATAAAATTTTTCGACATACTATAATATTACTTTTTTTCGACATGCTATACTATGACTTTTTTTCATAAACTTTTTCGACATACTATACTATGACTTTTTCATAAAATTTTTCGACATACTATACTATGACTTTTTTCCATGAAATTTTTCGACATACTATACTATGACTTTTTTCATAATTTTTTTTCACATACTATACTATGACTTTTTTGATAACATTTTTCGACATACTATAATATTACTTTTTTCCATACAATTTTTCGACATACTATGACTTTTTTTATAAACGTTTGACATACTATACTATGACTTTTTTCATAAACTTTTTCGACATACTATACTATGACTTTTTTCATAAACTTTTGACATACTATACTATGACTATTTTTCATAAAAGTTTTCGACATACTATACTATTACATTTTTCATAAAGTTTTTCGACATACTATACTATGACTTTTTTTTCATAAATTTTTTTGACATACTATACTATGACCTTTTTTTCATAAAATTTTTTGACATACTATAATATTACTTTTTTTCGACATACTATACTATGACTTTTTTCATAAACTTTTTCAACATACTATAATATTACTTTTTTTCATAACTTTTTTCGACATACTATAATATTACATTTTTTCGACAAACTATACTATGACTTTTTTCATAAAATGTTTCGACATACTATACAATGATTTTTTTGCATGAAATTTTTCGACTTACTACACTGAGTTTTTTTTATGAAATTTTTCGACATACTATACTATGACTTTTTTTCGACATACTATACTATGACTTTTTTCATAACATTTTTTGACATACTATACTAAGACTTTTTTTCATAAAATTTTTCCACATACTATACTATGATTTTTTTTCATAACATTTTTCCATATACTATACTATGACTTTTTTTCATAACATTTTTCCACATACTATAATATTACTTTTTTTCGACATACTATACTATGACATTTTTCATAAAATTTTTCGACATACTATAATATTACTTTTTTTCGACATACTATACTATGACTTTTTTCATAAAATTTTTCGACATACTATAATATTACTTTTTTTCGACATACTATACTATGACTTTTTTAATAAAATGTTTCCATACTATACTATGACTTTTTTTCGACATACTATACTATTACTTTTTTCATAAAGTTTTTCATCATACTATACTATGACTTTTTTTTCATAAATTTTTTTGACATACTATACTATGACCTTTTTTTCATAAAATTTTTCGACATACTATAATACTTTTTTTCGACATACTATACTATGACTTTTTTCATAAACTTTTTCAACATACTATACTATGACTTTTTTTCATAACTTTTTTCGACATACTATAATATTACATTTTTTCGACAAACTATACTATGACTTTTTTCATAAAATGTTTCGACATACTATACAATGATTTTTTTTTATGAAATTTTTCGACTTACTACACTATGACTTTTTTTCGACATACTATACTATGACTTTTTTCATAACATTTTTTGACATACTATACTAAGACTTTTTTTCATAAAATTTTTCCACATACTATACTATGATTTTTTTTCATAACATTTTTCCACATACTATACTATGACTTTTTTTCATAACATTTTTCCACATACTATAATATTACTTTTTTTCGACAAACTATACTATGACTTTTTTCATAAAATGTTTCGACATACTATACACTGAGTTTTTTTTATGAAATTTTTCGACATACTATACTATGACTTTTTTTCGACATACTATACTATGACTTTTTTCATAACATTTTTTGACATACTATACTAAGACTTTTTTTCATAAAATTTTTCCACATACTATACTATGACTTTTTTTCATAACATTTTTCCACATACTATAATATTACTTTTTTTCGACATACTATACTATGACTTTTTTCATAAAATTTTTCGACATACTATAATATTACTTTTTTTCGACATACTATACTATGACTTTTTTCATAAACTTTTTCAACATACTATAATATTACTTTTTTTCATAACTTTTTTCGACATACTATAATATTACATTTTTTCGACAAACTATACTATGACTTTTTTCATAAAATGTTTCGACATACTATACAATGATTTTTTTGCATGAAATTTTTCGACTTACTACACTGAGTTTTTTTTATGAAATTTTTCGACATACTATACTATGACTTTTTTTCGACATACTATACTATGACTTTTTTCATAACATTTTTTGACATACTATACTAAGACTTTTTTTCATAAAATTTTTCCACATACTATACTATGATTTTTTTTCATAACATTTTTCCATATACTATACTATGACTTTTTTTCATAACATTTTTCCACATACTATAATATTACTTTTTTTCGACATACTATACTATGACATTTTTCATAAAATTTTTCGACATACTATAATATTACTTTTTTTCGACATACTATACTATGACTTTTTTCATAAAATTTTTCGACATACTATAATATTACTTTTTTTCGACATACTATACTATGACTTTTTTAATAAAATGTTTCCATACTATACTATGACTTTTTTTCGACATACTATACTATTACTTTTTTCATAAAGTTTTTCATCATACTATACTATGACTTTTTTTTCATAAATTTTTTTGACATACTATACTATGACCTTTTTTTCATAAAATTTTTCGACATACTATAATACTTTTTTTCGACATACTATACTATGACTTTTTTCATAAACTTTTTCAACATACTATACTATGACTTTTTTTCATAACTTTTTTCGACATACTATAATATTACATTTTTTCGACAAACTATACTATGACTTTTTTCATAAAATGTTTCGACATACTATACAATGATTTTTTTTTATGAAATTTTTCGACTTACTACACTATGACTTTTTTTCGACATACTATACTATGACTTTTTTCATAACATTTTTTGACATACTATACTAAGACTTTTTTTCATAAAATTTTTCCACATACTATACTATGATTTTTTTTCATAACATTTTTCCACATACTATACTATGACTTTTTTTCATAACATTTTTCCACATACTATAATATTACTTTTTTTCGACAAACTATACTATGACTTTTTTCATAAAATGTTTCGACATACTATACACTGAGTTTTTTTTATGAAATTTTTCGACATACTATACTATGACTTTTTTTCGACATACTATACTATGACTTTTTTCATAACATTTTTTGACATACTATACTAAGACTTTTTTTCATAAAATTTTTCCACATACTATACTATGACTTTTTTTCATAACATTTTTCCACATACTATAATATTACTTTTTTTCGACATACTATACTATGACTTTTTTCATAAAATTTTTCGACATACTATAATATTACTTTTTTTCGACATACTATACTATGACTTTTTTCATAAACTTTTTCAACATACTATAATATTACTTTTTTTCATAACTTTTTTCGACATACTATAATATTACATTTTTTCGACAAACTATACTATGACTTTTTTCATAAAATGTTTCGACATACTATACAATGATTTTTTTGCATGAAATTTTTCGACTTACTACACTGAGTTTTTTTTATGAAATTTTTCGACATACTATACTATGACTTTTTTTCGACATACTATACTATGACTTTTTTCATAACATTTTTTGACATACTATACTAAGACTTTTTTTCATAAAATTTTTCCACATACTATACTATGATTTTTTTTCATAACATTTTTCCATATACTATACTATGACTTTTTTTCATAACATTTTTCCACATACTATAATATTACTTTTTTTCGACATACTATACTATGACATTTTTCATAAAATTTTTCGACATACTATAATATTACTTTTTTTCGACATACTATACTATGACTTTTTTCATAAAATTTTTCGACATACTATAATATTACTTTTTTTCGACATACTATACTATGACTTTTTTAATAAAATGTTTCCATACTATACTATGACTTTTTTTCGACATACTATACTATTACTTTTTTCATAAAGTTTTTCATCATACTATACTATGACTTTTTTTTCATAAATTTTTTTGACATACTATACTATGACCTTTTTTTCATAAAATTTTTCGACATACTATAATACTTTTTTTCGACATACTATACTATGACTTTTTTCATAAACTTTTTCAACATACTATACTATGACTTTTTTTCATAACTTTTTTCGACATACTATAATATTACATTTTTTCGACAAACTATACTATGACTTTTTTCATAAAATGTTTCGACATACTATACAATGATTTTTTTTTATGAAATTTTTCGACTTACTACACTATGACTTTTTTTCGACATACTATACTATGACTTTTTTCATAACATTTTTTGACATACTATACTAAGACTTTTTTTCATAAAATTTTTCCACATACTATACTATGATTTTTTTTCATAACATTTTTCCACATACTATACTATGACTTTTTTTCATAACATTTTTCCACATACTATAATATTACTTTTTTTCGACAAACTATACTATGACTTTTTTCATAAAATGTTTCGACATACTATACACTGAGTTTTTTTTATGAAATTTTTCGACATACTATACTATGACTTTTTTTCGACATACTATACTATGACTTTTTTCATAACATTTTTTGACATACTATACTAAGACTTTTTTTCATAAAATTTTTCCACATACTATACTATGACTTTTTTTCATAACATTTTTCCACATACTATAATATTACTTTTTTTCGACATACTATACTATGACTTTTTTCATAAAATTTTTCGACATACTATAATATTACTTTTTTTCGACATACTATACTATGACTTTTTTCATAAAATTTTTCGACATACTATAATATTACTTTTTTTTAAATACTATACTATGACTTTTTTAATAAAATGTTTCCATACTATACTATGACTTTTTTTCATAAAATTTTTCCACATACTATAATATTACTTTTTTTCGACATACTATACTATGACTTTTTTCGTAACATTTTTCCACATACTATACTATGACTATTTTTCATAACATTTTTCCACATACTATAATATTACTTTTTTTCGACATACTATACTATGACTTTTTTTCAACATACTATACTAAGACTTTTTTTCATAAAATCTTTCCACATACTTTACTATGACTTTTTTTCATAAAATTTTTCCACATACTATACTATGACTTTTTTTCATGACATTTTTCCACATACTATAATATTACTTTTTTTCGACATACTATACTATGACTTTTTTCATAAAATTTTTCCACATACTATACTATGACTTTTTTTCATAACATTTTTCCACATACTATAATATTACTTTTTTCGACATACTATACTATGACTTTTTTCATAAAATTTTTCGACATACTATAATATTACTTTTTTTCGACATACTATACTATGACTTTTTTCATAAAATTTTTCGACATACTATAATATTACTTTTTTTCGACATACTATACTATGACTTTTTTAATAAAATTTTTCCATACTATACTATGACTTTTTTTTAATAAAATTTTTCCACATACTATAATATTACTTTTTTTCGACATACTAAACTATGACTTTTTAAATAAAATATTTTCGACATACTATAATATTATTTTTTTTCGACATACTATACTATGACTTTTTTCATAACATTTTTCGACATACTACACTATGTTTTTTTTACATAAAGTTTTTCGATATACTATGATATTACTTTTTTCATAAACTTTTTCGACATACTATACTATGATTTATTTTCCTAAAATTTTTCCACATACTATAATATTACTTTTTTTCGACATACTGTACTATGACTTTTTTCATAAAATTTTTCGACATACTATACTACGACTTTTTTTCATAAAATTTTTCCACATACTATACTATGACTTTTTTTCGACATACTATACTATGACTTTTTTCATAAATTTTTCGACATACTATAATATTACTTTTTTTTAAATACTATACTATGACTTTTTTAATAAAATGTTTCCATACTATACAATGACTTTTTTTCATAAAATTTTTCCACATACTATAATATTACTTTTTTTCGACATACTATACTATGACTTTTTTCGTAACATTTTTCCACATACTATACTATGACTATTTTTCATAACATTTTTCCACATACTATAATATTACTTTTTTTCGACATACTATACTATGACTTTTTTTCAACATACTATACTAAGACTTTTTTTCATAAAATTTTTCCACATACTTTACTATGACTTTTTTTCATAAAATTTTTCCACATACTATACTATGACTTTTTTTCATGACATTTTTCCACATACTATAATATTACTTTTTTTCGACATACTATACTATGACTTTTTTCATAAAATTTTTCCACATACTATACTATGACTTTTTTTCATAAAATTTTTCCACATACTATAATATTACTTTTTTTCGACATACTATACTATGACTTTTTAAATAAAAAAATTTCGACATACTATAATATTATTTTTTTCGACATCCTATACTATGACTTTTTTCATAAAATTTTTCGACATACTATACTACGACTTTTTTTCATAAAATTTTTCCACATACTATACTATGACTTTTTTTCATAAAATTTTTCCACATACTATACTATGACTTTTTTCATAACATTTTTACACATACTATAATATTACTTTTTTTCGACATACTATACTATGACTTTTTTCATAAAATTTTTCGACATACTATAATATTACTTTTTTTTCGACATAATATACTATGACTTTTTTCATAAAATTTTTCGACATACTATAATATTACTTTTTTTCGACATACTATACTATGACTTTTTTAATAAAATTTTTCCATACTATACTATGACTTTTTTTCATAAAATGTTTCCACATACTGTAATATTACTTTTTTTCGACATACTATACTATGACTTTTTTCATAAAATTTTTCGACATACTATACTACGACTTTTTTTCATAAAATTTTTCCACATACTATGACTTTTTTTCATAAAATTTTTCCACATACTATACTATGACTTTTTTCATAACATTTTTTCACATACTATAATATTACTTTTTTTCGACATACTATACTATGACTTTTTTCATAAATTTTTCGACATACTATAATATTACTTTTTTTCGACATACTATACTATGACTTTTTTAATAAAATTTTTCCATACTATACTATGACTTTTTTTCATAAAATTTTTCCACATACTGTAATATTACTTTTTTTCGACATACTATACTATGACTTTTTTCATAAAATTTTTCGACATACTATAATATTACTGTTTTTCGACATACTTTACTATGACTTTTTTCATAACATTTTTCCACATACTATGACTTTTTTTCATAACATTTTTCCACATACTATAATATTACTTTTTTTCGACATACTATACTATGACTTTTTTTCAACATACTATACTATGACTTTTTTTCATGAAATTTTTCGACATACTATAATATTATTTTTTTTCGACATACTATACTATGACTTTTTTCATAAAATTTTTCCACATACTATACTATGACTTTTTTTCATGACATTTTTCCACATACTATACTATGACTTTTTTTCATAACATTTTTCCACATACTATAATATTGCTTTTTTCGACATACTATACTATGACTTTTTTCATAAAATTTTTCGACATACTATATTACTTTTTTTCGACATACTATACTATGACTTTTTTCATAAAATTTTTCGACATACTATAATATTACTTTTTTTCGACATACTATACTATGACTTTTTTAATAAAATTTTTCCATACTATACTATGACTTTTTTTTATGACATTTTTCCACATACTATACTATGACTTTTTTCATAAAATTTTTCCACATACTATAATATTACTTTTTTTCGACATACTAAACTATGACTTTTTAAATAAAATATTCTCGACATACTATAATATTATTTTTTTTCGACATACTATACTATGACTTTTTTTCATAACATTTTTCGACATACTACACTATGACTTTTTTACATAAAGTTTTTCCACATACTATAATATTACTTTTTTTCGACATACTATACTATGACTTTTTTTCATAAAATTTTTCCACATACTATAATATTACTTTTTTTCGACATACTATACTATGACTTTTTAAATAAAAAAATTTCGACATACTATAATATTATTTTTTTTCGACATCCTATACTATGACTTTTTTCATAAAGTTTTTCGACATAATAAACTGACTTTTTTTCATACATTTTTTCCACATACTATACTAAGACTTTTTTTTGTAAAATTTTTCCACATACTATACTATGACTTTTTTTCATAAAGTTTTTCGACATACTATAATATTACTTTTTTTGACATACTATACTATGACTTTTTTAATAAAATTTTTCCACATACTATACTATGACTTTTTTTTATAAAATTTTTCCACATACTATAATATTACTTTTTTTCGACATACTATACTATGACTTTTTTCATAACATTTTTCAACATACTATAATATTACTTTTTTTCAACATACTATACTATGACTTTTTTTCATAACATTTTTCCACATACTATAATATTACTTTTTTTCAACATACTATACTATGACTTTTTTCATAACATTTTTCGACATACTATAATATTACTTTTTTTTGACATACTATACTATGACTTTTTTAATAACATTTTTCCACATACTATACTATGACTTTTTTTCATAAAATGTTTCCACATACTATAATATTACTTTTTTTCGACATACTTAACTATGACTTTTTTCATAATATTTTTCGACATACTATAGTATGACTTTTTTTCATGAAATTTTTCGACATACTATACTATGACTTTTTTCATAAATTATTTTCACATACTATACTATGACTTTTTTTGATAAAATTTTTCGACATACTATAATATTACTTTTCTCCATACAATTTTTCGACACACTATGACTTTTTTCATAAAGTTTTTCGACATACTATACTATGACTTTTTTTCAGAAACTTTTTCGACATACTATACTATGACTTTTTTTCATAAATTTTTTTGACATACTATACTATGACCTTTTTTTCATAAAATTTTTCGACATACTATAATATTACTTTTTTTCGAAATACTATACTTTGACTTTTTTTCATAAACTTTTTCAACATACTATACTATGACTTTTTTTCATAACTTTTTTCGACATACTATAATATTACATTTTTTCGACAAACTATACTATGACTTTTTTCATAAAATGTTTCGACATACTATACAATGATTTTTTTTCATGAAATTTTTCGACATACTACAATATAAATTTTTTTCAACATACTGTACTATGACTTTTTTTCATGAAATTTTTCGACATACTATACTATGACTTTTTTTCGACATACTATACTATGACTTTTTTCAAAACATTTTTCTACATACTATACTAAGACTTTTTTTCAAAAAAATTTTCCACATACTATACTATGACTTTTTTTCATAAAATTTTTCCACATACTATACTATGACTTTTTTTCATAAAATTTTTCGACATACTATACTATGACTTTTTTCATAAATTATTTTCACATACTATACCATGACTTTTTTCATAAATTATTTTCACATACAATACTATGACTTTTTTTGATAAAATTTTTCGACATACTATAATATTACTTTTCTCCATACAATTTTTCGACATACTATGACTTTTTTCATAAAGTTTTTCGACATACTATACTATGACTTTTTTTCATAAACTTTTTCGACATACTATGACTTTTTTCATAAATTTTTTCGACATACTATACTATGACCTTTTTTTCATAACATTTTTCGACATACTATACTTTGACTTTTTTTCATAAACTTTTTCAACATACTATACTATGACTTTTTTTCATAACTTTTTTCGACATACTATAATATTACATTTTTTCGACAAACCATACTATGACTTTTTTCATAAAATGTTTCGACATACTATACAATGATTTTTTTTCATTAAATTTTTCGACATACTACAATATTACTTTTTTTCAACATACTATACTATGACTTTTTTTCATGAAATTTTTCGACATACTATACTATGACTTTTTTTCGACATACTATACTATGACTTTTTTTCGACATACTATACTATGACTTTTTTTCATAAAATTTTTCCACATACTATACTATGACTTTTTTTCATAACATTTTTCGACATACTATAATATTACTTTTTTTCGACATACTATACTATGACTTTTTTCATAACATTTTTCGACATACTATAATATTACTTTTTTTCAACATACTATACTATGACTTTTTTTCATAACATTTTTCCACATACTATAATATTACTTTTTTTCAACATACTATACTATGACTTTTTTCATAACATTTTTCGACATACTATAATATTACTTTTTTTTGACATACTATACTATGACTTTTTTAATAACATTTTTCCACATACTATACTATGACTTTTTTTCATAAAATGTTTCCACATACTATAATATTACTTTTTTTCGACATACTATACTATGACTTTTTTCATAAAATTTTTCGATATACTTTAATATAATTTTTTTTCGACATACTATACTATGACTTTTTTCATAACATTTTTCGACATACTATAATATTAGTTTTTTCGACATACTATACTATGACTTTTTTCATAAAGTTTTTCCACATACTATACTATGACTTTTTTCATAAAGTTTTTCCACATACTATACTATGACTTTTTTCATAAATTATTTTCACATACTATACTATGACTTTTTTTGATAAAATTTTTCGACATACTATACTGTGACTTTTGTCAAAAAAAAAAATTTGACATACTTAACTATGACTTTTTTCATAATATTTTTCGACATACTATAGTATGACTTTTTTTCATGAAATTTTTCGACATACTATACTATGACTTTTTTCATAAATTATTTTCACATACTATACTATGACTTTTTTTGATAAAATTTTTCGACATACTATAATATTACTTTTCTCCATACAATTTTTCGACACACTATGACTTTTTTCATAAAGTTTTTCGACATACTATACTATGACTTTTTTTCAGAAACTTTTTCGACATACTATACTATGACTTTTTTTCATAAATTTTTTTGACATACTATACTATGACCTTTTTTTCATAAAATTTTTCGACATACTATAATATTACTTTTTTTCGAAATACTATACTTTGACTTTTTTTCATAAACTTTTTCAACATACTATACTATGACTTTTTTTCATAACTTTTTTCGACATACTATAATATTACATTTTTTCGACAAACTATCTATGACTTTTTTCATAAAATGTTTCGACATACTATACAATGATTTTTTTTCATGAAATTTTTCGACATACTACAATAATACTTTTTTTCAACATACTATACTATGACTTTTTTTCATTAAATTTTTCGACATACTATACTATGACTTTTTTTCGACATACTATACTATGACTTTTTTCATAACATTTTTCTACATACTATACTAAGACTTTTTTTCATAAAATTTTTCCACATACTATACTATGACTTTTTTTCATAACATTTTTCCACATACTATACTATGACTTTTTTTCATAACATTTTTCGACATACTATAATATTACTTTTTTTCGACATACTATACTATGACTTTTTTTGTTAAATTTTTCGACATACTATAATATTACTTTTTTTCAACATACTATACTATGACTTTTTTCATAAAATTTTTCGACATACTATAATATTACTTTTTTTGACATACTATACTATGACTTTTTTAATAAAATTTTTCCACATACTATACTATGACTTTTTTTTATAAAATTTTTCCACATACTATAATATTACTTTTTTTCGACATACTATACTATGACTTTTTTCATAACATTTTTCCACATACTATACTATGACTTTTTTTCATAAAATGTTTCCACATACTATAATATTACTTTTTTTTCATAAAATGTTTCCACATACTATGATATTACTTTTTTTTCGACATACTGTACTATGACTTTTTTCATAAAGTTTTTCGACATAATAAACTGACTTTTTTTCATAAATTTTTTCCACATACTATACTAAGACTTTTTTTTGTAAAATTTTTCCACATACTATACTATGACTTTTTTTCATAACATTTTTCCACATACTATACTATGACTTTTTTTCATAAAGTTTTTCGACATACTATGATATTACTTTTTTTCATAAACTTTTTCGACATACTATACTATGATTTATTTTCCTAAAATTTTTCGACATACTATATTATATTACTTTTTTTCGACATACTATACTATGACTTTTTTTCATAAAATTTTTCGACATACTATACTATGACTTTTTTTCATAAAATCTTTTTTGACTACATTATGGCATTTTTTTAACGCCATTTTTACGACATACTGTACTATGGCATTTTCTTTTATGACTTTTTTACAACATGCTATACTATGACTTTTTTTATGAATCTTTTTTCGACATAATAAACTATGGCATTTTTTTATGACTTTCTTATGACATAGTAGACTGACATTTTTTTTGACATGATGACATTTTTTATGACATATTATACTATGACATTTTTTTCCGTCATAATATAGTACATCATTTTTTTACTACAAACTATGACTTTTTCTACTATTTTTTACGACATAATACACCATGACATTATTTTCATGACTTTTTTATGACACAATATACTATGATATTTTTCACGACTTTCTATACTGTCACATTTTGTATTACTTTTTAGACGACATTTTTTATGACATACTAAATTATGGCATTTTTAGAATATACTATGGCATTTTTTATGACACACTATAACTTTTTTTCTATGACTTTTTGATGACAAACTATACTATGATATTTTTTACTACATACAATAGTGTGACATTTTTTATGACTTTTTAAACGACATACTAAACTATGACTTTTTTATGTCATACTATACAATGGAATTTTTAAATGACATACTACACTATGGCATTTTTAGAATATAAAACTATTACATTTTTGTTGACATACTATACTATGAATTTCTTTTATGACAATCTATACTATGATATTTTTAATGACATAATATACTATGGCTTTTTTATGACATTCTTTACCATGACATTTTTTCATGACAAACTATACTCTGAGATTTTCTTAATGACATACTACACTGTGACATATTTTATTTATTCTTAATTTTATTTTTTTTTGTTTATTTTTTTTGATTATTTTATTACTATGTCGCCATGGTTATCCGTACCATTGAAAACACTTCGGAGCGCGCCTGTGCAAGTGTGAGACTGTTTATGCGAAAGTTTTTTTATGCAAAGTCTTCTCCACGAATTAAAGGTAACACAGGGTTCATTTTGGGGTTGAAGTATTACTTTAAGTTCCAACATAATTTGGCTCAGTGATTCTTACCGGCTTAAGGAGGATGAAGGACTGGGCGAGCAGGTTACTGAGGAAGTGGTCGTGGGCGAGTCGGATGCTCTCAAAGTCTCTGGTGGAGTTAATCAGCTGAAGCAGCTGAGAGAACTGAGACTCCAGCACATCCACCTAGAGACAAGCAACAAGAAAACAACTTGAGAGATTGTATAATATAATGCTCCAATTATATGGTAAAGCTTTGTTTGGGGCCAGATGCATAAAACTAAAAAAAATATACATAATGATTCTTTTCTTGAGATTTATAAAGCTATACGTACACGTGGTACGCGGCGTAAACACATGAAACTGTACATGTGCACAAGTCTAATTTCTACTCCCACATTTAGCCACAAGTGTATGTAGGCCATTAGTCCTAAAATCTGGACCTAAGTCAATGAAAAAAACAGTGAAGAAGCACAATTTCATTGATCGTCTTTGTCACATTGTTCAAGTCCTCCAATAACACTGGAGCAGTCGTCAACATAGGGTCAGTATTTCACTACATGTAACTGTTAATCATCAATAATGACTCCGTTACTAGCACTTGTATCGGAATACAACGTGCTTAAAGAATCATATGAGAACAAGAAACAGGAAAATATAATTATGTATACTAGAAAAGCAGCCTATGTAAAATTGAGCACACAAATGTATTAGAAGTATTTAGTCTTCAAAGAAATCATATATGCCAAGCTAAACTGGCTAACAACCAAAACAAATAATGTTTCAATATTCAATTTTGTCTCTATATTCCCACAGCATTACATTTAGATTACTTGATTTGTAGAATGAAAAACACAATTTAATCGTTTTATTGTGTGTTCTCTATATTATTTTTATTTTCCAGTATTTAATATGTTTTCATAATAACAGGTTTGTCTTTCTTGTGTCATAACAAAACAAGTAAGCAGATGTGTCTAGGAACTTGGTCAAAAATCTTAATTTTGTTGTAGCAGATTATTTTTCTTTGAGGAGTCTGGAAATACATTTAAACTGCAGTAAAGTTTGTTAAACAACATTCTGCATGTTTTAAAGATCAACATTTATCTTCAAACTGGGGCGAGGATTGCTCTTGAAGACCGTGTGTACTCACAGTTTAAGTGCAAGTTAACACAATCTTAACACACAATGTTTTTTTATAAATACTGGTTTGCATGTGGGAAATGTGCATACGTACACATCATTTATACATCTGTCTCCTGGTGCATCTTTCACTGTATCGTTACCTGCAAGTAGTACTGCAGGTTGTCGATCAGGAACGCCATGTGGTTGCGTAGTCTCCACTTAACAGCGACTGTCTGGCTGGACTTGAGGTGCTTCCTCTGCATCTGTAGAGCCCAGCAGTGCTGCAGCTGCGACTGCACCCGCCGCACACTCAGCAGGTACCTGAACACAACGTTGTACCTGACCACAGAGACGAGGAGCAAACAGGAGGAGAGGATGATCACCAGCTGATCTCACAATAAACAGACAATTGAATAAAAGGTACAACAGGGAGCCAAAAGAGTACACACTTCTCCAAGATAGCGGGGGTGAAGAGGATGTGCAGCGGCCACTGAACCTTGTAGGTGAGACCGAGAGCCGCCCAACCGGTGGGAGGGACCTCACGAGGGGAGGTGTCTTGTGGAGGAGTGGCTCCGTCTCTGGGGCCTGTCGCCTCTGAAAAAACAGACACCATACCCACATTATATTACAGAGATAAGGGGAAAGAGCAATCAGGATGAATCCTGAGCCTCACTGAACACCACCACATGAGTCTGATAATCATCTTCCAGCGTGTTTAAGGAGGATTCACCACATGAAGCATTGGTTGGATTCTGTATTGAATGATGACTGAACTGAAGCATTTGTTTTAATGAAACTGATCTCACTTGAGCAAATAAGCTGCAGCGTAGTGTGTGTTATGTTAGGAATAGGGAAATAATGATTATTACCATTACCGATTAATCAGTCGATTCATTTTTACAACTGATTCATAGTTTAGTCCATAAAATGACCATCACAGATTCCCTGAGCCCAAGGGGACATTTTCACATTGGGTGTTTTGACAGAGATAAATAAAAAAATATATATTTGAATTAACAATAATATAGATCAGAGAAAGGAACCAAATCCTCAAACTTAAGAAGCCATAAATAGAGAATGTGCTGCTGTGTGCAGTTTTTTGAATGCAATATAAATGTGTTATTTTCTCCTATTCTAAATTGGTGTATTTGAATATTTCTGCATACTGGGGTCCCTAAACAGTCTTGAATTACATAAATTGGGTATCACTGTAAAGCTGAGACTCTTGTGGATCCAATGAGCCCAACTGTATTCATGTGTGATGATGTTAGTCCCCATAGGAGCCATTTCATTGATCTCACTGTATAAATGACCTGTGGTGACCTCTAGGATAATCACAGCCTCATGAAACTTTACAGCCACAAACTAGAGACCTACAGCATTCAGAGGATGGATGGATCAAACTAGAGACCTAGAGCATTCAGAGGATGGATGGATCAAACTAGAGACCTAGAGCATTCAGAGGATGGATGAATCAAACTAGAGACCTAGAGCATTCAGAGGATGGATGGATCAAACTAGAGACCTAGAGCATTCAGAGGATGGATGGCTTTCCTAGCTAGATTGACAATAAGGGGGTTTCTGAGCAGTTTACACAACAGAAGTGCTCGCCATCCAATCGCCAAAAAATGCAATACTTGCAGAAATCTCCAAATGTCAAAAGTTTTTGATCCAAAATCTCAGCATGGCTATTTCTATGGTGTTCCTCAAGGTCTTGGTGTCTTAATGTGGTATTTTGGAGGGATTATTGATCATTTTTATAAATTCTTGAGTGGTAAAAAAAGGTTAAATTTAGCACCAAATCTCTGTAATA
This sequence comes from Sebastolobus alascanus, assembly GCA_916701645.2. Lineage (NCBI taxonomy): Eukaryota > Metazoa > Chordata > Actinopteri > Perciformes > Sebastidae > Sebastolobus > Sebastolobus alascanus. The sequence continues at coordinate 6,429,415 of CAKAOJ020000027.1, read as the reverse complement.
AATGGTATCAAGCCAAACATTGCTGCAAAGGTTTATGAGACATACTAGAGCATGGAGATGGCCATCATATACTTCTATCATAATGTTCTAAGACCTTATACACTTTCACAATTTATTTTAATTGATTAATCAATTAATTAATTTGTATTTCTTAGTAATGACTAGAACGACTTGACACACAGTAAGTCGAATCTCTGATTAATCTTCAGGTTCCCAGCTTTCAGATGATGTACACCACTTCTATGTGACTGCTGACTTTTTATCTACCCCTGAACATCCCCTGTTCCCCACCTCTACCCCTCTAAAAAAGAGGACAGAATGGTAAGGGGTTTAACAATGATCAAAAATATTGTTAATTAAATTTCTCTCAATTGGCTAAGTGCTGACTGAACAGTATGATCATAAAACCACTGGATGGCACTAAACACCAAATATTTATTTCTGTTAACACAACATCAACCAGCTGCTTTTCTCCTTCAGTCTCCTGAATAGATGTTATATCATCAACATGTACAGTAAGCTTTGGTCAGCAGCTCACCTTTGCTGTCTTTGCCCTGGTAGTCTACAGTGAGGTGCAGCAGAGGCAGGAGGTTGTCGTCGTCCAGGAGCACCTTATGAGCCGCCTGCTGAAAGGCCACATTTACATCTATGGGACAGAAAACACATGAAAATGCATACAGTTCTTCTTCTGACAACTGTCACCTGAAGTAGTTAACAAGTCCTGAATGTAAACGTATCTTATGAAATGAAAACTGCTACGCAAAAGGACTGCAACTTTGACCAAGGCTGGTGCTGAGATGTTTTAGTTATCTGCTGCTGTACAATAAAGCTCAAACCCAATCTACAGGTGATAAAAAAAATTTATAAAAAAAGTCATAATATAGTATGGCATAAATAAAGTTAAAAAAAAGTTTTTAGAAGAAGTCACAAAAACGTCATAGTATAGTATGTCATAAAAAGTCATATAAAAGTTATACTGTACTTCTAAGTAGTTTTTTTTTTTTTGCCTGATTTGCATGATCAAACAAGCACAAATTAGATTATTTTTGTTTCCCAGTATGTAGCATGATGATGTTGGATCGATACACTATTACATTTTAGCTGTAAATATCAAAGGGCTGTTACACCCTGTTGTGGTTGTTACAGGTGGGAATGTTGGAGCAGCAACAACTACACAAGTCTTCTGTGAAATGTAACTACTGACCAATAAAACCTGGGGTGAAAACTACTTCACAGATCTTAAGTCAGGTTTGCAAATTAAAATTTACCGTGCTCAGTGACAGCTGTTGGAGGCGTCTTCAGCATGTGCTGCGCGAGGTCAATGAAAACCTGGTAGAGTTCGCCACGACCCAGCAAGTAGAAGTCCTTAATAATCTGGAAGAAAATACAAATGTCAACACTGTTCATTGTGCACTGATTTATGATCTAGAACAAAGTGTGATTAACACAAACCTTGAGCTGTTCAAGCAGATCTGACTCCTCCACCATCAACGTCCAGAGATGCTGCAAGTCGGGGAGATTTTGATAATATATTTTTGCCACATTGAGCGAGGTAACTTCTAAATGTGATTTAGTTGAAAGATTAAAACAATGCAGTAGTGTATGAGCTCACCTCTGCCACTGTGCTCCTGATGCGATCAATCAAATTTTCAAAATCCGTCAGGCTGAAAAGAGGTTGCTGTTTGAGTCTGTGCAGCTCTGAAGCAAACAAGTCCTCCTGGTGCTTCAATATGGAGCCTAAAATGAACAAAAGAATAATGAGTTGTCTCCTCTTAGTGATATAAAGACAAAAGTTAGAGTATGCTAGTACAAGATTTCAATTAGATAGACTACCAGCTCTAGATGGGCTGTGGTTGTGGTTTTCAAACATCTGGACAGACTCTCCAACGAAGAGGATCTTCTCAGCCACTCTGATGGGAATGTAACAAGGCAGCATCTCTGTTCGCAGGGAGAACTGCTGCAGAGACGGAGCCAGCATGTTCTCCTCCTCGATCAGCCTCTGCACCACAACACAGAAGCACATCATCAAAACTATCTTTAAAAATACGTACTGATCTCTTGGCCTGTGTGTCTGACTGTAGTTCTCACCAGGTCCTGTAGTTCTCTCAGCTGTTTCCCACTCAAGCCTCCCAGCCCCAGGTCCTCCTCCTCCTCCTCCTGGTTGGCAGCAGCTCCTCCTGCACTGGGCCCCTGCTTCACGAAAAACTCCTCGCTTTGGTCCAGCAGCAAGCCGTGCAGCATCCAAGCTGCTAGCTGCTTATACATCACACCATGGCATACAGCAAGAATCCTGCACAATGTATAAAACGACAAACAAAAACACGCAAAAAAGGTATCTTAGTGTGACATGGTAAATCATAATAAGATGATAGTACAGAGGATTTTATGACTTGAATTGCAGCTCAAACATACCCATAAAATGGTGCAGTGGTTTTACAAAAAGCAGGAATAAAACATACGATGCCACAATGTCGCGGGGGTATAATAATTGTTTTAAATCCTTCAGCAAAGCATCTATTGAAACAGGGTTACTTGGTATCTCTATAGCACATAAGCATCACAAGAGAACATATTGCATTACAGCTATAGTACATAGCTCTCCCCAACAATGTAAACACAACTTTTAAACTTGGATTAAAGTCTTTCCCAAAGGGAGCTGACTTACTTTTCTAAGGCCATGCGTACAGGAGGAAGCCCCCCACAACTGTGCTTGTACACCGTCTCCAGGATCTGACAGCCATGGATCTAAAGCAGCACACACAAGACAATAAGTAAATAACTGTCAGTTCTGTTACTGTAGATTAGTAAGTCTAGTTTTCTAGTCACTTTCTTCAAGAAGCTCCCACAGTGCTGCCTCTGCTGTTTCGTCATGTTTCAGTCGGTCTCTTTGTTCATTTAGTTTGAATAAAATCTAATGAAAGATGAACTGCATCCTAAAACAATGGTAATGTTTGCAAATTGTTGAGCAAGTTTTAGCAAATATCAGAAATTTTGCTGACAAGATGACCTAAATAATCAAGCATCAGTAACTGACCAATCATGGAAAGTCATTGCTTCCCACCTAAGAAGAAATTTGGGTTTTCTTTCTTCTTCTTTTTCTGTGGAGTTTTAGGGCAGCTGGCATCCCTTATGTTGCATTGCTGTCACCCTCTGGAACTATTCCATTACTGCACCATCTTCATTCAGATCCTGTTTACTAGACCAGTGATTCTTAAGAAGTCAAACAGCCACTTTATCCTTCTTGTGTTTTCTCTCAATTTTTAACAAATAACTTTGGTTTCTTGATCCATATGTATCTTGTGTTTTTAAATCGGCTGCTATGGTGATAAAGGGTTCTGATTTGCACTTCAACAAGGGTCGGTAAAATACAACCCCAACATCTTTGCTCAATTTATTCTTTATTTTTTGGGGCTTTTTGGTGAAGTGGAGGCCTGCAGTAAACTTTTTTCTGTAAGCTGCCCTGAATTTACATTTCTGGTGAACTACTTTTATAAACAATCCTTACCTTCTGTGATTTTATTGACTCTACCACCACCATCACAGAAGGAAACAGCAACTGGAACTTAACAAAGAAAAAGTACAGTGTTAGACAAACGTGTTTAATTGTAGAAAGACTTTCCACTGTGAGTGTATTTAGCGTATTTAAAAAGAAAGAAATGTCTTAAGGAGTTTCATAATGCTTTACCTGATCCAGCTTGTAATTCACATGAGATATTGTCAGATGTGGATCTCCAAGGAACTGAAACACACACGCAAGTTAAATGAGTATCCTGTCACATGCTTCACCATCTATTCTTGTTGTGTGTGAAATCGTTTTACCTCTTGTTCAAGGTCCAGCAGGGCCTGTCTGTACGGCTGCAGTATGGAGTCCAGCCCTGTGCAGAAAGCCCGCAAGTAGATTCCATGAAGTCCTGTCTGGTTGGGCTGGTTCGTGTGATGTTCCTGAAGGAAAAATGGTTGAGAAAAAAACAGGTAGCATGATTCATCCATTTTTTTTAACAAAGAAACCCTGTCTTAGATAGGGAGGGGTAAGGTACTCTTTAACAAACTGAACATCTGTATATCTTCCTGAAACAAAAATACACATACAGCCAAATATCAACAGTAAAGATACAACTGAAATGATTATTTTATTACATTGGCTGAATATTTATTATCCATATTAAAACGTGCATCTCTAAATTGCCATTTTTCAATTTAATTTTTTACAAGCTAAATATCTAAAATGTTGTTATATGGCATCGAGGTACTTTACTCACTTGTTGATGCACATGACCGGTGTGTTGTTCTATGAACTCTGTGAAGCGTATGTAATCTGAGCCCAGTTTAGAGAGCCGGTTGAGGACACTGGTCTCACTGGGGTGAAGGAAGGGCAGGTCCTGGGACACCTGTGGGTGGAACACAGTGGTTCATGTTCGAAAAGAAACACTGTGGCCTCTAATACATAAAGGTTAATGTGGTGCACAAGGCAAATCAGTTTCTTTCCTCTGCATATAGACTAGTCAAGTTTAACCCTGTAGAATGCCAGCATTACACCACTGTTTAAGTGAGGCTTGCACGTGAATCAATTGGTCTACCTTGCTGTGAAAAATCATATCAGCAGTACTGTTCTTTGCAAGCAAAATGAGCTATCATGCAAGGTTGTAGCCCATCCTTGCATGTTGTTATGGTGGTGTCTCTCCTACATTCAACAAAGAGACTAGAGAAAGTTCACTAAATAGTTGCCTCAGTTATTTAGAGGTGATGATGCTTTAGTAAAGAATGCAGCTTGGTAGTGCAGTGGTTAACACCGTCACCTCACTTTTGTGTGAAGTTTGGATATTGTTGTGCAGCAGTTGCAGTACAAAGTAGAAAATGTGCAAATATATAAAGTACAAAATAAAACAAAAATATAAACAATAAAGATTATCAGTAAGGTGCAAAACCCAACTGTACACAAAACCAGAAATGTAAACTGGTTAACGGTAAGGTGCAAATATAACATTACACATGCCAAAAGTAAACAATTACCACAGTTAGGGTAATAAAATAAAAAAGTCCACTTTTAGAACTATAAAAATGCTATGTGTAACTCCATTTATAGGCTTATTTGATTCGTTAAAGTAACTATTCACTTCAAATGTTTCTTCATTTTCATAAAGCCCTGGTTATTATGAATAAGAAAATGAGCTATACAAGGTTCTATATTTGTCATTTGTTAATTCAAGGAAAGCAGTCATTGGCGATGAAAATCTTTGGTTTCAGGTTCCTTCAACAATGCTCATAAAATATGTATATATAAAAGGGGAATCACACACAAGTAAAAGTAAAAGCAAAATGATAATCTAAGGCATAAAAAAGGGCAATTAAAATAAATATAAACACAATTACATATAAAATAGTAATGTAAATTTGTAATTTTGTTGAGACAGTATTCAGATGGGAAAACTGAATGTAAACATGATGTAGTATGTATATAGTGTTACATGATGAGAAGTAATATATGTACACATAGTTGTAGACAGGAATGTAGTATGTATAGAGAAGTACTACAGTAAATATACATATGTACAGTATACACAGAGGTAACAGTATGTAAAGTATATAAAGATAAATAAGGTAAAGTGGCACGTGATGAGCTCAGTAGCTCAAGGGTTCAGCAGCAGTCTTATGGCCTGTAGCTTTCAATACACATCTAGCTATATGTGAAGGAGATACTTTGAGAGGCAGATAAATGATTGATTGATAGATAGATAGATAGATAGATAGATAGATAGATAGATAGATAGATAGTAACTTTATTGATCTCAAGGGAAATTCAAGTTTCCAGCATCACAGTTCCATAGTGCAAACATATTAGTAAAAACGTCACAGGTGAGTAGTACACATGTTAGTAAGAAAACGTCACAGGTAAGTAGTACACATATTAGTAAAAACGACACAGGTAAGTAGTACACATGTTAGTAAAAACGTCACAGGTAAGTAGTACACATGTTAGTAAGAAAACGTCACAGGTAAGTAGTACACATATTAGTAAAAACGACACAAGTAGTAACAAGACACATGTAAGTAATACAGAGTATAAAACAAAAAATGCTATGTGCAGAAGAACTGTTAAAAATGAATATAGTGCAGGGTAACAACTGAGATACAGGACTATTTAAAGAAAAAGTGGATGTAGTGCAGAATATATATACACAGAGGTGTAGACAGGAATGTAGTAAGTATAGAGAAGTACTGTAGTAAATATACATATGTACAGTATACACAGAGGTAACAGTATGTAAAGTATATATAGATAAATAAGTGGCAAGTGATGAGCTCAGTAGCTCGAGGGTTCAGCAGCAGTCTTATGGCCTGTAGCTTTCAATACACATCTAGCTAGAGGATAGGATAGCACTTTATTTATCCCGTGGGGAAATTGCAGTTTCACAGCAGCACAGATTCTAACAAAGACAGTACATAAAATAAGACTAGGACAGGGCATACAATAAATAAGAATAACAAATATCCAAGGGATAAGAACACTAGTAAAGTTATGTTGTAAATGTAAATACAAAGTAAATAAAGGTAAATAAATATGTGCATTATAAATAAATTATGTGAAGGAGATACTTTGAGAGGCAGATAAATTGAGAAGAGTGCAACTGGTACTGTTTTACGACATATATTATCATATATATATAATATTATTATATCTTGAATTTCCCTCGGGATCAATAAAGTTACTATCTATCTATCTTGTTCTTATGATATTGTACATATCACTCTTTATGGCTGTATTTGAACCACTCTCTCCTTCAGCTAACGTTATGCTAACACAAACATTTATAATGTTAGCTTACTAACGTTACCGTGTTTTCAGTTTTACCTGTAAACCGGTTCGTTTGTTCCATGTGAAGATGGTCCCCGGGTATCCGCTCAGCGCCAGCAGCAGCTCGTGAATCATCTTAATTAACCTTTAATTGATTAAAGTTGAAAATGCAGCTGTGAGAATCTGCATTCAGCCACCAAAACAAACTGCAGCCGCGACAAGAGCTGTCGCGGGTTGGCTACGTCACGACACAAAGCATCACGGGATACCACACTGGTTGGTTGCTAGCCAACAGTAACCATGGAAGTAGTAACCGACTCCCCAAGAATTGAGATATTACTCATTGTCACCAATAAAGGTTTTTTGGCAGATGAGATTTAGCTTAAAGGTGACATATCGTGCTCATTTTCAGGTTCATACTTGTATTTTGGGTTTCTACTAGAACATGTTTACATGCTTTAATGTTCAAAAAACACATAATTTTTTCTCATACTGTCTGTCTGAATATACCTGTATTCACGCTCTGTCCAAAACGCTCCGTTTTAGTGCATTTCAACGGAATGGCAACGGAATTGCGTTGCTAGGAAACAGTTTGGGTCCATGTTTACATCCTGTCAGCTGATGTCATCTACATCCGCTGCAACAGGAAATAAACTGGGACACATTTAGTATGTTTACGTTTAAAACGGTGAAATGGTCTAAATATTGTAGATTTGTGACATCACAAATGGACAAAAATCCTAACGGCTTTTGTCAAACGCACAGTTTCTGAATACGGGCTGTGTGTATTTCTCCATGGACTGAGTGTTTTGATACTTTCACAGTATTTATATATAATAATAATAATACATTTTATTTGTAACGCACTTTTCATTTGAAACAAATCTCAAGGTGCTACAAAGTAAAAGCAGGAAAATCAACAATATAAGAAACAGATAAAAAGCTAACATCATAAAAAAACAGCGTAAAAACAGCAACCAGCAAGGTTCATTTAAAAGTCGTAGCTTCTGCAAAAAAAAGGAAGGTTTCAAGTCCCTTTTGAAAGCTGTCGATAGTTTGTGGAGCCCTCAGATGGTCAGGTAGGGAGCTCCATAGACGAGGGGCCGCGGAACAGAAAGCCCGACCACCCATGGTGCCGAGCCCAGTCCTGGGGGGGACGAGGCGGTTTGAATTTTTAGAGCGGAGGGATCGTGTTGATCAGACCGATCAGACCGGGAAAAAACAAACTTTCTGCGGCAACCTCTGTGAATGCAACGGGGCCGGCGAAGGAGTCCAAGCCGTTCAACCACCGATATGCACGATGGAGTGGTGTTGAATTCCATCAGTTGAGCGGCGGAGCAATTCAGCATCATGCCAGTGGTGGAGAGCAGCCCGTTGCCAGCCGTTTGCCATGGACGTGCTGCGCCGAGGCAAGCCATCAAAACGTAGAAAGTATCCAAAGTGTTCAAAGTGTTCAAAGTGTTCAAATCAACAACGGCTCCGGATGAAAACCTCACGGTGGCCGCGATGAACAGAAACGGGAGCATCCGAGCGATGGCAAACCGACAGCAACAGGTAGGTAGACAGTTGTCAAAGCCGGTAGAATCCGTACAAAAACAGATACAAAAAATAAATAAATAAAAGACGGTTTACCGGCAGGCGACGACAATAGTATCCTTTACGTTATATACTATTGCTAGCCGTTAAACCGTTAAACTGTTGAGTTGTATGGAGAAGCGGCGAACAGATAACGCCAGCGTCCTGTCCTTCCGGTTGCCCAGCAACAACTAACAATATCACTTAAACCTGCTTTATAATATAAAAGACATGAAAATCTCGCTTTTTACAATATGGGACCTTTAATTAATTTGATTGTTATATTAGCAAAATATCATATACATAAAATGATTTGGCTTAAAAGAATACCCTCCTTTTTTTATTTTTAAAGATATTGATTTTAAAACATATTTGACAATGATTGAAAACTTAAAACTCAAAAATTCTAAATTGACCAAAACTATTAAATTGTTTAGACATTTTAAATTTATTCCAATTGTTTATAGCAGACCCCAAATGTTTTTTGTTTGTTTATTTAGTTTTTATTTGGTTTTGTTTTTATTCCTCTTTTTCCTTTCTTTACAGTTTATTTGTTGTACAATTTATTTTTATACTATTTTTATACTGTAAGATATGTTTGCAGAACTGCAATGAAACATCTGAAAATGTGATTATATTGTATTGAACTTCTGAAATAAAAAAAATAAAAATAAAAAAAACATGGAAGATTTTAAAATGTCACAAAAGTGTATAATTATTATTATTATTATTCGGTTTTGCGTTGCTATGAAACAACAGCAAAGCATCCGCTGCTGTTTGTTTATATGTAAACAAAAGTAAACGAAAGTTAGCGAACTATAGCTAGCGCTAGGCTTCTGGGAAATGTAGTTCCTTCACGGGATACCATACTGGTTGGTTGCTAGCCAACAGTAACCATGGAAGATTTTAAAATGTCACAAAAGTGTATATTATTATTATTATTCGTTTTTTCGGGTGCTATGAAACAATAGCAAAGCATCCGCTGCTGTTCATTTTATATGTAAACAAAAGTAAACGAAAGTTGGCGAACTGTAGCTAGCGCTGGGCTTCTGGGTAATGTAGTTCCTTCCGCAAAAAAAAAAAAAAAAAGGCATCGTCGTCAGTCTTGCGTCATCATTCGGTCATGTAGCTAGCTAGCAACACCTCGCAACGGAGAGAGAGAGCTCGGTATGTCGTAGTTACTAGTTAAAAATGATTGATGCTACTTTATAAAGGTTGTAAAAGCTATGGATAGCACTTTACTTGGGTTATTATTAAGCTTCATAGCATGTTGTAGTCATCAGAGTGGCTTTAAAGTAGAGCTATTGTTAACAGCTAGCTTCACTTAACGTTAGTTGCTAAAGTCAGTTTGTCAATAACTGGTTAGCTTAATGAGGCTAACGTTACTACCAGGGACCTTAGCAACAAAACACCAGCTTTATGTGATTTAAAAACCATATCTAGTAGGTACACAGCTATAAGTCTTCTACAGACTTGATGGGTTTAATCAGACTAGTTAGCCTGATTCAAGCTAGCTGTACTAACTCGGGTGCCACACAAATAAATGTTGGTTTTCTTATACGCTGTGTTTGTTATTGCAGGGATGGCGGGGGAGAGGAGCGAAGAGGACATAGTTTCAGAGTACCTGGGCCAGAACCCACAGCTGGCCCAATGGGTCGACACCTTCAGGAGCTACTGTGAGAGCAATAAGCAGTGGGAGGCTCGGAGAGAGTTCATCCTGAGGAACATGGAGGCTTTCCCCACAGTGGAGCTGGGAGTCCCCAGCAGCAGTCTGGACAGGCTGCTCTCTCTGTCCATGGTCTGGGCCAATCACGTTTTCCTCGGCTGCAGGTAAAGACACACTAAAAGCAGAATGATTAAAGTGGCAGTAGGCAACAATTTTTTGGCATAATTTGGCAAAAATTCCATAATAACCTTTCAGCATATTGTAATTCAAGTGTTCTGAGAGAGACTTCTGCTCCTTATCATGGCCCTGTTTTCAGGCTTTAGAAAAAATCTAGCCGGTGACGGCAGATTTTGATCAATCACAGGTCATTTCAGAGAGAGAGAGAGCGTTTCTATTGGCTGTGCTCCGGTCATGTGAACAGAACTTGGCTTCCTTCAACAGATTTTACAATGGCGGCCGCGTCACAAACTTTCTCATTTTACAGCTAAACAGTAACTACAAGATGATTCTGAGAACATTTGAGGCGAGAAATAGTCATTACAGTAACAGAATATTGATTCATATTTGATCAGCACTGCCTAGTTTGACCGTTTGGTCGGAGTTCGCGAGTGATTGACAGCCGGCTCTCATAGACAGCGGCTGGACAGCGGACCTTGTTTTCCTCCGGTAAGTGAAATCCTTCAGATGCCGTTAGGAGCACCGGAGGACACAGTAGGACACAGAGGAACAGGACTTTTCTAAAAATAACTTTTTAAAATCATATTTGCGCCAATATCGCATACTGCAGCTTTAACTCCAGAAAGCAAATATTTAGAAAGGCATACAGATGAGGAGTCAACTTGTCTCTGTTCTGTTCACCCTTCAGCTATCCACAGGAAGTCATGGACAAGATCAAGGAGATGGGCGAGGGGATAGTTGTCCCGGATGCCCCAGTTCACAAAACGACAAAAGATGGAATCCTGGCCAGAGGAAAGCGGAGTGCCACAGCTGGTAATGCAATACATACTTTTAATGAAGCAGATTTACTTTCACAACATTGTATGATGTGGCTTAAATCTTTTTAATTAACTAGGAGGAACAATTCAAGTGGGCATTGACACAAGACGAAAATTTGACAATGAATCATCAGACTTTATCTATATAGCACTTTTCATACAAATCAAATGTACCACAAAGTGCTTCACACAATACAACAACATATTACAATAAGTAAAACAGACTAGAATACATGAATAGATAAATAAATAAAGCTCAAATAGAGGCCACAATAAAAAGGTGAAATACAATAAATGATTAGCCAGATGAATAAATAAATAAAGCTCAGTTAAAAACCAGACTAAAAAGTTAGGTTTTGAGTTTGCTGGTATGGTTCATTTGGTAACGTAGTAATCGTAATCTGGTACAGACCAAAACAACCGGTCCAAGACCGCTTGCAAGAGGTGGTCTCGGACCGTTTCCAAGCAGACCAAAACAAAGGCTGCCTGTGCGAGCCGAAGAGAACATACAGAATATTTCTAAATAAAGTCCACAAAAATAGTGGCATTTACAAAATCAGATAAACTGGAGGAGAAGGGATTTGTGCGCACAGTAGATCAGTGCAGAGTCAAAGTGAATTGACAGCAATATATCAAAGTCCACGATTCCCTGCATAGAAGTGGCAGCTCTTGAGACAAAAGAGATAAATTCACCCCTTCGTATACGCCCCTCAGCAAATTATTTTTTTGAATTGGTCCTCTGTAATTTGTGCACTGTGAAACCGAACCAGACTAAATAGAAAACGAACCAAAAGTATTATTTTCACTCTGATTTGAACTAGTCAAACGGACTATGGCTTGTGCAAGCGCCCTTAAACACACATTAGGTTAGAGGATTATAAAATCTGGTTACCTTGAATAGCCTTTATATGTGATGTGACTACTTGGAAGCTATGAATGAGTTAGATAGTGGGAAGGACTCCCCCACAAACTTTCTGTAGCTTTTTATGAACCACCAACATGCTTCACTGATATTTTCTTTTACAGCAGGGTTTCAGTGTGATTACCCACACACAGCTTTTATTTTCTCCACACACCCACACCTGAGACTGGAGTCTGTTTGCTCATTAAATTCTGTTTCTCTGTGCAGTCATCACTGTCCTGCCTGTTGTGTCATCATTTGCAGAGGGTGATGCTGACAGCTGTGTGAAGAGAGCCAAATGCGGACCTAATGAGCTCTCTGCGGGGAGAACAGCTACGCGGCCCGTGAGTCAGAAATCAGGACCTGTTCCACAGGCTCCAGCAGACCACCAGCCCTTCTTCAACCGCCTCTACAAGGCCGTGGCCTGGAAGTTGGTGTCGGCGGGGGGCTTCGGTCCAAACTTGGACCATTTTGAAATCCTCCGTAGCTGTGTAGAGTCGTGTAAAGAGACCCTGACCTGTGTGTATGTGCCACTGAAGGACATCGCCGGCCTCCCAGCAGGTCGCACACAGAAAGAAGGCCACGTGTGTGAGATTCGCTGTCAGACTGTTTACATGGGGACAGGATACGGACGCGATGAGTCCGCTGCCAAAGCCATGGCTTCCAAAGAGGCCCTAAAAGTCTTTCAGGGGCGAAAAGTGACAGTAAAGATCTGCAGACGGAGGTTCAAAGGGAAAGATGTGGAGGATTTGATGTTGTTGGACGAGCAGCCTCGGAGTCAGGGCTTTCCTCCTGCACTCAGCTACCCCTTTCAGGACGAGCAGCTGGAAGATGCTTCTTCATAGAGAAGACCATTTGTGGCATTTGCCCTGCTGTGATGCCTGTTGAGAGACAAGTGACATCTACTTCATAGAGCTACTGAAGAAATTCATGACCGTGTCGGGACCAGACTGTTATGCAGCTGAACATCATAACTAAACTTAGGAATTATTGACGATGCAGTTTCCACAATACTTAGGTATCATAATACAGGTGGCACGTTGTTAGACAAATATCTGGGATACATCACCAAAACAACAAGAATGAATCTCATACTGTGTTGACTACATTTACAACCGCTTTCAGTTTTATAGATCGCGAACAGTGTAACAAAGTCCATGGAGTTTGAGCCATCATTGAAAAGTCAAACAGCCATAAGCTGGCAAAAAGCTCAACTAACAGAAGCCAAACAGTTTAAAACCAAGAAAGGATAAAATGCCACCTTAGTATTGTAGGAAAATGTGTTGCATTATATAAAAGTAAATATTTGTCCCAACAAACTAGTTCTGGCCATCATATTAGGAGTTGTGTGTGTATATAGTTTCCCCCTTTGTTCATTCCTGTTTTGTTCTGGTGATTTCATTGGTGTAATAACTAAACCTTGTTTTGTTGTTTTTTGGTTTGTTTAGATTCTCACTGCTCAGTTAACAAGAGAAACAGAAGTCAAATGGACAAACCAATAACTTGTCTTTTTACAGTTTTGATGACCTGTCACTTTGCCGCGGTCCAGATTTTGGCGGCAGGATGCAAAATAAACAAAATTAATACAGTTACTGTAACTTTTTCTAAACATGATTGACTTGTCTTTAGTGTTCATACCAGTTCAAAGGACCAGTGTGTAGCATTTTGGGGGATCTATTGGCAGAAATGGAATATAATATTAATACGTATGTTTTCTTTAGTGTATAATCACCTGATAATAAGAATCACTGTGTTTTCGTTACCTTAGAATGAGTCGGGTCCTCTTCACGGAGTCCGCCATGTTGCTCCGCCATGTTTCTACAGTAGCCCAGAACGGACAAACCAAACACTGTTAACTTTTCCTGCTTGGGGCGGAGTCGATAACGTTACTCACTCCAGTCGCCACCGCTCTCTCTCTCTCTTGCTTCACCACTAACTTCCCACGTACACACACTCTAATCACTGGCTCTGCTCCAAATGGCTCTAGAGAGGGACATCCGCGTTTTAACGTCGGCCACCGTAGCTCTCCAACACGCTTGGCACACGGGAGAGGCTTCAGTTGGTTGCAATTTCCTCACCTCATCGCTAGATACCTCCAGATCCTACACACTGGACCTTTAAGAACTCCAAAATAGCTGAATATTAGGTATAAATCAAGATTTTATTTTTGTTTATTTTGATCATTATTATATTTCAACATACGTGACTGTTGGATGTCAGATATCGACTTTTTTTTCTAATTGTACCCATTAACACCTGCATTTTAGGATTGTTTCTGTAACAGGTTGCATTCTCATTTCTATTGACCTACAGTTTAGTTGTTAAAGAGCAGGACAGGACCTCGCTGAAGTTATTTGGTGGCAACAACGTTTAATTCTCATTTTTCTTACTTTAAAAAATAACTGCAATCAAAGTAATGCTTAGGGAAGCACGATCCGACTTTTTCAGTCCCGATACCGATAGCGATACCTGGGCTTTGAGTATGGGCTGATGCGGAGTACCGATCGGATACCGATTCATTAATAAGCTGTTTGCCTTAATGTGTGGAAGTGACTGGATCGGGCTTGACTTAAACATCGCTTTCCTAACTTTGTAAAACAAAATGTAACAAATAAATACATAGATAAAATATATAATAAATCGTACACCAGCTACTTGGTAAAAAATCTTAACAGGAATTACAATTCAAGTGTAAACCTTTTTAATGCAGCGACAAAACGGTCAAAACTTAAAAATTCTGTATTGTAAATATTGTATACAAACAAAGAAATTAATTGATTAGATCGGCCTCATATTCACAGATACCTGATCCAGCTATTGCAGTCAGTATTGGCCCGATATCCGATCCAGTATCGGTGCATCCCTAGTGACAGTTTGAGTTTTTCTATTACAATATGCAGTATGTTTAAGGAGAAGTTGAGGTGTGCTTTACAGTTTTCAGCTTTTGTGTTTCATCTTAAATACTCGGCCAACTACAGTACCCATTATACTGTACACAGAAGTACTAAAGGCTACTGCTTCTATTTTATTTCATTATTTAACTTCACTGATTAAAAAGACACTGAGACCCACACAATGTTGAAATTACTGGGTGTCCGAACACAGTGTGCTTCAGTGTGTACAGTGATGATGTGTTTGAGGGTAAAGTGCTGCTGTGATGTGTGATTTTTTTTTTGTTTCTTTTTTTTTTTCAGTTTGGGTTGAAGGTGAACAGGGTTGCATTGAAGTGTGAGTGCCCACACTGTTCCATGTTACTGTACGTTTACACCAGTGGTCCTGTTTCTATATATTTTTTAAATAAACATAATTTAACCGAGTAAAGTTTATGGTGATTTTTTTTGTGCTGCAGCCTTTTAGAAACAATAATACTTTCTGTAATGATCTCACAACACACGGGAGGATTTCTTAAAGAAAAAATAATGACTTGAATCCATATGTTGAATTGTGTCACATACTACCTCTCATTAGCAGTAATTGGCAAGTTCAGACCCAACTGAGCAGGATGACTCCGCTCCTCATTAGAGACGGTTGATAAATAGCAGTGCCGATAGATAAATCATCAGTGATTTGAGTGACATTCATGCTCGACCTCCCCTCACAGATGAAACTGAGCTATTGTTTATATCAGCAGGATGCCTCCGGGCTCATCCACTCAGTTCAGCAGACTGTATTCACATGACTGCACCGCGATTCCTTTCACTTCATTAGATAATCTGAACACTGATATCATCTGTAACGTGGCTGATGCTTAAAATAAGCTGCTCCTGAAGCTGTGGTGGCAGGTGGACACGTCAAGTTTGTGTATTTAAGAGGAGCTTATTTTAACGTCCTGTGTAATCTGGAAATTTGGGAATTGTACAAAGCAAAGTAAAGGTTGACAGTGTGCATTTCACCCCTGTGCCATGTATATATTTAACATACTATACTGTGTTTTTATGGTTGGTTTCAGGTCTCACCACTAGAGACAGCAGTGCTTATATGTGGAATTTTAACTTGAAGGTTGGACTGCCTGTTTCTGTGTGAGAGAGACTTTTGCCTGTTTAACCTTTAAGAAAAGAAAAAAATGTAGGGACTGGTTTTGTTTGACCTTTACTTTTTCACAATATTGACCACACTATTGAATTATATGAAGCAGTCCCCTTTAGTAATTATTTGTTAATCCATCAGTTGGAACACTGGGTGTAAACGCCAGTGGTGGAAGAAGTATTCAGGGTAAAATTACTCCAGTACAAGTAAAAGTCTTGCAATCAAAATCTTACTTAAAGCTGCAGTGGGTAGAAATGTAGTAAATATGATTAAAAAAAAGTCTGACACAGATAATCTGAAAAAAATCATGTTCCTCCGGTGCTCCTAACGGCATCTGCAGGATTTCACAGACCAGAGGAAAAGAACCAGTCAGAGCCGAGCCGGAGTCTGCTGTCAATCACTCGCAAACTCCGATCAAATATGAATCAATATTCTGTTACTGTAAGGCCTATTTCTCTCCTCAAATGTTCTCTGAATCATCTTGTAGTGTACTGTTTAACTGTAAAATGAGAAAGTTTGTGACCCGGCAGCCATGTCGAGATCAGTTAAGGAAATACCAAGCACCGCCCACCAGCCGGAGCACAGCCAATAGGAACTCTCTCTCTCTCTCTCTGAAATGACCTGTGATTGGTCAAAGTCTCCCGTCACAGGCTAGATGTTTTAAAGCCTGAAAACAGAGACATGAGGAGGTGCAGAAGTCTAGTTATCTCTCAGAACACTTGAATTACAATATGCTGAAAGGTTATTATGGAATTTTTGCCCAATGATGCCAAAAACTTTCTGCCTACTGCAGGTTTAATTGTGGTACTTTGTAGTACGTGCTGATATGCTTTGTGGTGCTCGATGATACTTTTTGGAAGGCTTTGTTATACTTTGTGGTATTGTGACACTTGGTTGTTTACGGTACTTTGTTTGTCTTTGTAGTATTGGGTGATACACTTGTGTTCCAAACAGGAGACTGGACTCGCTTCTCTTTTATTTATATTTACATTTGAGCTATTTCCCTTTACTGGAGAGTAGCAGTGAGAGAAGTAGTCATAGTAACGAGGAGAGAGAGGTATGACCTTCAACAAATCGAACCCAAACGTTGCATTTATATGGAACCACAAGGCCACAAAGACGCACAACCTCTCTTCTTTATAAACATTTATTTATTGACCAGCCTCTTTCTTGAGTCATAGCCATCACTTTACATGAAGTTTGTAGTGTACTGACACACAACAAGAGCAAAGTAAAGTCAGGTAGACCTCTGTGTTCATGTGTTCACATATTAGTGTTCACACGTTATAAATCAACGTCACCGCCTCAAGCATCGTCTGGTGTTGATGCATTGAGCGGTTTACACCCAACAATGTCATTCTCAGAGAGCAATCTCTATTTCAGACTGTATCATTCGTCACCTGCTCTGTATCTCCATCCATCACTCTCTCAATCACCCTCTGCCTCTCTCTCTCTCTTTGGGTTTCTCAGTGTTTCCGTCACCGTCTCTATCTGTCATCTTTACTTCTCTGTCACATTATCACACACAGACAAACGTTTCTCCCGACGGGCGACTGCTGCAGGTTTGAACTGTCTCTCTGTGTGACAAAGAGCCCTTATCCACGCATGCAATCTCCATCGGAATTGGAGGTAATTCCCTGAGGAATCAATAGCAAATCCTCGCTGTCTGGAGAAAGTATTGCTGTTCAGGAACTAAGATAAACCGTCTTATTGTCAGTCCAACCACCGTGAATGTTTGAGGTGTTCTCAATCTACAATATATAAGTGCATTCAATCCCTCAGTTGAATTTTAACACTCATTCATTCATTCGTTCATTGTATTTTAAGTTTCTACTAGAACATGTTTACATGCTTTAACATTCAACAAACGCTTTACTTTTCCCGAAAAGCCCAGTCTGCTCTGATTGGTCAGCTGGCCCTCTGTCGTGATTGGTCAGCCAAACCAAACTCTTTGGACTCTGCTCCAGCTCCGCTCTAACTAGCTTTGTTTTTCTCCGTGCCAAACTAGCAACTAGGCAGGTATTATGCAAATATGTTACTTGGTGACATCACAACGTTGTGGACGAAATGGTAGGGCTTCAATCAAGGCGTTTCAGGCAGTTCAGGAGCAGTGTTTCTACGGGGGAGAGTAACTCCCTTTGGTGTGGACTTTGTGCTTTATAACTTTGCAGACCTTTTACATGCACAAAAATAGCAATAATTTAATCTATTTGATTTGTGTACATAGACACAAATTTCCCTTTTTTCGTGACGCTCAGGACGACTTTCAACAACGTATTTTTCGTGCGTATTTATTTTTTCCGCTCCAGGCTTTTCAAAATAAAACTACTTAGATTTAGGAATAATATCATTAATAGATCGACTTGGTTAGGCTTAGGCAACAAAACTACTTAGTTAGGTTTAGGAAAAGATGTGGTTTGGGTTAAAATAACACCGGAAATGCTGTAACTTAAGTACGGAAGTTACGTGACAAATCAACTATGACTTCTGGTTCCACACGGGACATGAACACCGGTTTCTCGGTGAAAGTCCTGTGTTTTTTGACCCACCCATCCAGCCCGACCTCCTCCCTACGCAGCATTCACCGCTCTCTGTACTTCCAGGTACATCACGTACATCCGTCTGCAGCGTTCTCCCTCAATTCTGGACCAGTTTCAAATATTATTGTCCCTATTATTCACTTAGTCACAAAAACATGGTTTGTACAAAACATAGTGTCCAGTTTTGAAAAAAAAGAAAATGCTTTAAGAAAGCATTTCTTCGTCTCACTTTGCAGATCACACGACAAACCTGTCAGTTAAATATTAATGATGAACAGCTTCTCCAGGAAATCACAGGACAAACAGGAAAGTGTGTGATTAGTTTGATCGACACACACACACACACACACACACACACACACACACACACAGCCAAGCAAGATTGGACTAAGTCAACATTTTGTACGTGTTTCTTCTGCATTATTGATGACTGCTGCCAGGTAGCAGAGAGGAGGGACGAGTGGGGACCAGATGAGCTCAATGATGTGGAATATGACGACAATGATGATGATGATGATGATGCTCAGGCTGCAAAAAAAAACACTAAAACATCAGCGAGGAGTCCAGAAAAATATGATTAGAGTGAATAATGTCAATCAGCAAATGTTCAGTGATGATGATAAGTGTTTATTAGATGAATCTTATTGATTAACTCCATTCCTGTTATTTTGTTGTCACTTGTGAAGAGTTTATAGTGTCAGTTGTCCGTGTGTCACAAATGATTATTACTCCATGACAAACTGCTCAGTGTGATGTGAGGACAGAGGGTGGATGAACAAAAGTGATGGAGGAAGTACTCAGATCCTTTATGTAAGTTTTTAAACGTATAAACGTTTTTTAATCATTTATATATATTTTAGTACTTCTCATTACATTACATACTACATTCCTGTTTACACCTCTGTGTACATATATTACTTCTCATCATGCATATACGTACTACATCTTGTTTACATTCAGTTTTCCCATCTGAAATACTGTCTTCAACAAAATTACAAATTTACATTACTATTTTTTTAGGGCTGTCAATCGATTAAAATATGTAATCGCATGATTGTCCACAGTTAATGCTATTAATCGCAAATTAATCACAAATTTTTTTATCTGTTCAAAATGTACGTTAAAGGGAGATTTGTCAAGTATTTAATAATATCAACATGGGAGTGGACAAATATGCTGCTTTATGTAAATGTATGTATATATTTATTATTGGAAATCAATTAACAACACAAAACAATGACAGATATTGTCCAGAAACCCTCACAGGTACTGCATTTAGCATAAAACAATATGCTCAAATCATAACATGGCAAACTGCAGCCCAACAGGCAACAACAGCTGTCAGTGTGTCAGTGTGCTGACTTGACTATGACTTGCCCCAAACTGCATGTGATTATCATAAAGTGGGCATGTCTGTAAAGGGGAGACTCGTGGGTACCCATAGAACCCATTTACATTCACATATCTGGAGGTCAGAGGTCAAGGGACCCCTTTGAAAATGGCTATGACAGTTTTTCCTCACCAAAATGTAGCATAATTTTGGAGCATTATTTAACCTCCTGCCCAACCAGCTAGTATGACATGGTTGGTACCGATGGATTCATTAGGTTATCTAGTTTCATATGATAGCAGTATCTAACTTTAAAACTGAGCCCGCTACAACCTCTGAAAGATCGATTGCCTTAATGTGTTAGAAAAGAAATTAGTGGCTTTAAAACGAATTTGTGTTATGGCATTATTATCACGTTAACTTTGACAGCCCTAGTTGACATTAAAGCTTGATTAAGAGGTTGTCTGCATATGTGCCAAGAAACAAATAACGATTGTTTTCATTAGTTTTAGGTCTGACATCATGTGCTGCAGGTTATTTCAGGAGCTGCTCTGGGAGGCTCAGATGTGACTCTCTGGTTCATAACTACTTCCTCTGCAGCTGAATTAGGATTTAATTTTAAGCAACTCCACCCATCCCCCCTCCCCCCCCCACCCTTGTTATTGACAATGGAGGCAGCCCCCCCAGGGAGGTGTGACGTCACAGATCGCAGTCACATCCACGTCATTGTCTAAAATATTGACTGAGCTCCTTCACATCATCTTGGAAAAACAAAACCTGTGCAGCCTGCTTTGTTTCCATAAACAGAATATGCGCTCACTCCACTGCTTTACAAAACAATAATGATGTTTATTATTATTATATTATCGAGATTTCATACACAAACATTCATCTGAAACAAAATAGTTCAAGTTCAAAAGACAGAATCACTATAATAAATCCCATAATATTGCTGTTAAGACTTTACAGTGTGCATGTGGTCCTCACAGTTTATTGTGCATTGTGGGTGAATTATAAGCTCCTACTACATCACAACATCGATCCTGTGGTTTCCTACAGACACTAAAGTGGTTCTGGATATTTAACTGTATGGGTCTTTATAGTGTTCTCATCTCCTGTCCATCACCATAACATCCTTCTAGTTATACTTTTATCATAATAGTTCTTTTAACGCAGTCACCCCACCTGCTCCTCGGCCTTATCATTAAAAAATATGACAGTAATTACAAAGGAATCGAGTGACAGTTTGTTGTTTCCTCCTCATCTCGATGCTACATTCAGGTCCGTAGAGGCTCATAAGCACTTCAGCAGGAAAAAGTTGCAGAAAGCTCCCCGGGGACAGTCGCACATCTTCCCGATCCGAGCGCCTTTCCTCACTGCGCACTGCTCCCCGACATCACACTGAGGGAGAGCCAACAACACCACAGGTTTAAATTCATTTCTCCCTGCTGCTGCTGCAGCATGAATACACCAATAATATCAATAAATATAATGTTTTTTTAAGAAAGCACAATACCGTTGGGACTTGGCCAAATTTCTTTTCCCATGAAGGCAGTCGTTTAGCTTGCAGCTTTTCCAGAACTTCTTGGAGAGCTCCGAGCTGTATTTGAGGCAAATATTAAAAAAACACAGCAAATAAATAAAAATAAAATAAAAAGTTCTTAATGAATGTGCCTTTTCTATTTTAGCAACGAAATTGCAAAATTATTACAAAAAATAAAATAAATACTTTAACTAAATGCAATAACAGGTGCATATTTTGTTTAAAATGACACAAATCGATGAGATAAAATGTCAAATATGCACAAAACAGAAGTAAATCTTAAATGCATGCATTTCTGAATTGAGTTTGGGTTATTTTGAGGTGGCCACAGACTGGATTTAATGCCCATATTTACTAACTGAAATTCAAAGTAACATGCAAAAACATATTTTGTTCGTTGAAAAAAAAAAAAATCGTGCATGCATGCCGAAGTGAAGTAATAAATCTTACCAGCTGCTTCTCGCTGGTCAGGTTCGGACCTTTTGGGTAGAAGTCCCGCAGGGCTCTGGGGCTCAGCTCCTCCTCGGACTCGGCGTCCAGCTCTTGGTCTCCGTTGGCTCTGGAGAGCAGCAGCAGCGCGCAGAGCAGCGCCCCGCTGAGCAGCCTGGAGCTGGTCTGCATGGTCCCGATGCGCAGCAGCATGTTGCCCGTTCCAAGTCTCAAATAGTCGCTCTCCCGAGCCAAAACACCTTTTTATCTGACTCCTGCCATCGGCTCGCTCCACCTTATCCTTTCAGTTTTTTTCTTTTTTGTCATGCGTAACAGCTGCCTTGGGTGAGTCATCCCATAAAAGTTGCTGGGCAAAATGTGCCTCAAAAAGTCAACAACAACAGCAGGGGTCGTTACTGATACAGTAATGGATTACTCGTTACTTGCATGGAGGATGGAGGGTTTAAATCTGATGAGGTCATTTCTAAGCATTAACAAATAGCTGATTATATTTTGGTGTTTGCATATGAAACTGATTTCTAATTTTTGATTGGAAATCTTGCAGCCTGAAGGATCAATTCACCTTTAAATAAGAGAAATGATGTGCTTCAGTCACCCAGCAGCACTGAGAACATTGCTTTGTTTAGTATTCCAGCAGTAACTTGAAATGCATTACTTTAATACTCTTACATTATTACCTCAGAATGGCATTTGCAGCGTCTCCTGCATGTAAACATGGTGACTCAGTGAGTCTTTTCTGCTGTAAATGATCAAGAAAACCGACCACACAGCTATTCAACGCCCTTGTTATTCTTTCTTCAGTAAAATCAAAACAGCGATGAATCTCCCACCCGTATAAAAGTCAGGTTTATCACTGTGAAAGTTGTTTGGACTTTTAGAATATGTGCAGGGACCGAGGGGCCAAATGGACATTTTTTTATTATGAGCCATAATAAGGCTGCTATTGAAGGGAAAATGGTGATTGGATAAACCTCATTTGTGCAGCAGGTCATCTCATTAACAAACATGAGAAAGAAGGCTCACATCTTTCAGCCGGTTAGACTGTTGTCCGGTCATAAAATGGACGTTACCAGGGGTTATCAGCCTCATAGATGTGGGGCAGAAGGGGCCTGCTACACCCACTAGTAG
The DNA here is from genome assembly GCA_916701645.2 of Sebastolobus alascanus. NCBI lineage: Eukaryota > Metazoa > Chordata > Actinopteri > Perciformes > Sebastidae > Sebastolobus > Sebastolobus alascanus. The sequence goes on along the minus strand of CAKAOJ020000027.1, from coordinate 6,406,468 downwards.
GTTTAATCATTGATTCACATGGTCGATAAGCGAAAGAAGGAATAAAAGAAGACGACAGCGACCTCTAGTGACTGTATTAATTATGACAGGAGCGAAAGCGGAAGTCATGTGCTGTATTATAGACAGCGTGAAACTCAAACACAGTACTTTCACTCAGATTACCGGGGTTCGCATCCCGTGTGAAGCCAACAACGTGTAGTTGTCTTTGTGTTCACAACCTTAAGTTTCACTTCTCAAACGTTGTTATTTTAAGCCAAAATACGACCCTCTCCCCTAAATCTTAAAGTGGTTTTGTTGCCTAAACATGAACAAGCTGTTTTGTTTGTCTTCAAAACGTAACGTTTCATGTAGTTTTACGTGTTAGAATGTGTTGCTTTAAAGTTTCGCTTTCATTTTTACAATGTAGTAGGTGTAGCAGGCCCCTACTGACCCACATCTATGAGGCTTATAACGACCGATATCACACATTCAATGAGATGATAACAGTCGAATCGGGTGCAGCCATTTTTACACATTTTTGAAAAAATAGGTAAAACTTGCTAATTATACAGTGTTGTTTCACTCACATTTGGTAAATATGCTACTAATGCTACATAATACAAAGCATTATGCTTAATGACAAAACAATTATCTAATTGTTTGTGTCTGTGCAGTAAAACTCTAACAGCATCATAATTAACCTGCCAATTAAAGAAATAATTACTTTGAACTTCATATCAGAGATAAATGATGTTGGTGATGCAGTAAATGAACGCAGTAAGAGTCGGAAAAGAGAACACCAACAACACTGCAAAGCAAACAGGTAACTTTACAATTCTAATACTGAGTAACACCCAACAGTTTACTGAGAAATAGAAAATATACATAGAAATACTTTCACTGTGTTTAAAGGTGCAGTGTGTAGGATCTGGTGGCATCTAGCGGTGAGGTTGCAGTTTGCAACCAACTGAAACTTCTCCCGTGTGCCAAGCGTGAAGGAGAATGGCGGTGGCCGACGTGAAAACGTGAACGTCCCTCTCTAGAAACAGTGTTTGGTTTGTCCGTTCGCACAAAAAGGCATATAAATGTCACGATAATGCTACGGTAAGAGTTAGAGATGTAGTATAAAAAGTGCAAAAGACCACTTATGGTGGGCGGATGGGTGGGCAGGTTGGGTAAGTCCAACAAACACAGGACTTTTAACCAGCAGACCGGTGTTCTTGACCGTTGTGTAAGTTACGTTTTTGACGTTTGTCATGTGACAATTGTCACGTGTTTTTTTATTGACGTTTGTAACATGTTTTCCGTAGTTGTTTCCGTAAATGTTTTACATTGTTTACTTAATTATTTTAAGCCCAACCATGACGTTTTCCCTTTCCCTAACTAAGTGGTTTTCTTGCCTAAACCTAACTGTGGACGTTTGCGTTGACAAACGAAAAGGCTAAAATGCATACTCATGACACAAGGAACTCATACGCTTTCCTGTGAAACCGGGTTGGTTCTGGGATACTGTAGAAACGTGGCGGTGCAACATGGCGGACTCCGTGACTATGTAGATATAAACGGCTCATTCTAAGGTAACGAAAACACGATTCTTATTTTCAGGTGATTATACACAAAAGAAAACATACTTATTAATATTATATTCCATTTCTGACAATAGATATAAATGTAAATGCTACACACTGGTCCTTTAACTCACCCATCATGTAGCAACAACAATATGATATAATTTTACCTCTTATACAACCACGGTAACAATGCAAAGGATGGATGTTCACACACACAATAGGCTATAGATGGACAAATGACTGCTGCTGCAGCAGATATTGTATTGTTAATCCTGTGCTGGAGTTATCCCGGTTCACTGCATTGATCGGTGCTTCAGAGTCGCCTGTTTCGGGTCCGTCAGCACTGACGGAGAGACGGAGGAGCAGGAAGCTTTGATTGTGCTCCAGGCTGCATGACTCATGTTTCTCTCTCCCCACTTTTAATGACTGAGACGCCAATTTAACATTTCATTCACAACAACCAGCTTATTTCATTCACAACCACGACTTCATTAGTTTTTGTACGATATCCCTGAGAGTCCTGCAGGACCAGGAGACACCTCGAGCTCTGATTGCTTTCTCTGGTGGTTTCGGTGTTGAGGACATTAAGTGATTTGGCTCAATGTACCCTCAGATTGTGTACCCTCCAGCATGAATAACAACCGTTTCGCAGAACAAATTAGAGTTGGGAACATAAGGGCTCAACATATGCGATTAATTGCAGTCAAAGTCAGTTTACTTCTGTTTGTTCACAGCTCTGCTCATCAGCTGTAACTATAATCAAGCTTTAAATCATGAGGAGTGTTTCCAGCTTTAGTTATCCTAAAATAACCAAATAAAGGAGATTGACTCTAACTGTATATCCCGAGGAAATATTATTCATTCAAATTCTTATTAACATTCAGAGAGACAGGTAGAGGAACAAGAGCCCTCCTTTACACCTTTGCAGCGTTTACAATTTTCTAACGAAAAAAAACCAACAAAAAATTATAATGATATTCACATTTACACCTCCATTAAACTGGAGGGAAATAGAAGTATGCACATCACACAAAACTTTTTTTGCTGGACCCAGCAGGAGATTTATTGGCATAAAAAGACAATTTTCCAAAGTTTCCATGTAACCAAACCTGATGAACCCAGAAGAAACTCACGCAGGCACAGAAATAATATGAAAACTTCTTACTGTGAAGCTAAAGTGCAGAGAATATCAAGTCTCTCCTGTAGTGGAATGAACATATTATTGCAACGTATCCTCATACAACGATTCGTATGATATCTTACGAAAAGTTATTTCCCCTTTTTTGTGTGTTCTCCCACGAATGACCAGCAACATATGTCAATTTTCGCTTATTACAAGCAAATAGTCTTCAAAATAAACTTTTGTCTTCACAGGAAAAAACTTGGTTAGGTTTGGGCAACAAAACTACTTAGTTAGGTTTAGGAAAATATCATGGTGTGGGTTAAAATAACTACAGAAGTTGTGTAACTTAAGTATGGAAGTTACATGCCAAGACTTTTGGTTTCACACGGGACACAAACAGTGATCTCCTGGGCAAAAGTCCAGTGTTTTAGCTAGGTATAGCTACGAAAGGTGTATGAGAACAGTCGGATTGTTATGCCTCCTATTATTGTGATGGCCCACTGGCAGATGGTGACATAAAATACAATGCACATTCACTGACCTAAATAAGAAAAAACTACTTCAACTTAGGTTACATGTAAAACATGCCACATTTATCTTTATGTAACATGTTCAAACAAAAATGAAAAACTCCTCCTACTTCAACAGGCTTGGATGATGCTGTCCCTGCACAGTCTGGTCTCACCAAATGGCGTATGAATGAGAAGGTAACTTGTAAGTCATTTCACGTGCAATAAGAACGCCGTTCTTGCTTTTGGCGTGTCATTTCACGTCATGTAGTCTGTGCTGAATTAAATGCAAATTCATCCGTGTAAATATGCTACGTTCAGAGCTAGTGATGTAGAATAAAAAGTGAGAGAGACAGCTGATGGAGGTGGATGGGTCCAACAAACACAGGACTTTCAACCAGGAGACCGGTGTTCTTGTCCCGAAGTGTTGTTGAGTTATTTTGTAGTTACGTTAGGCACTTTTTTTCCGTACATCTATCATGTTATTTCCGTATTTTACTTAGTTGATGTACTTATCTTAAGCTCCACCATGATGTTTTTCATAAACCTAACTAAGTGGTTTTGTTGCCTAACCATAACCGTGACCGTTTCACGGTAACAACGTGGCTTTAAATGACCCGTGAAAAGCCGTTTCACAACGTTACGCCTGTGGCGTGTAAATGACACGTGAAAAGCCTAAAATGCGTTAATATGTATACGCCTTCCCATGAGATCGGGTTGCCCTGAGACAATCCTGAAAATAGGCACAACCTGGGCAAATTTAACCTATTTCACAAGTTGCAAAACAATCTAATCTCCATCTACGGGGATTATGTGAAAATAAATGCAGACATATTTGTTTTTGCACTCGCCTACGCGTCATTTTATCAGTCTGTCATATCAGAGGAAATGTTCATTTCTGGCGGATATTTAATTTTGAAACCTTTAGGCTTTCTGCCGATACCGATGACGTGCCGATATCGTCATACATCCTTAGCTGAAACAAATATTTATTTCATAACCTGTGATGGTTGAATACTGTAGATATTTGTTGGGTTTTGCCCACTTGGGTATTCACTGTGTCTCTGACCCGATTCAGTTATCTGCTGGCAGCAGGTGCAGCCCACCTGTTGCTCTGGTGATGGTGAATATTATTTACTGTTGACAGCAAACAGCAGGAAGGAAAACAGCAATAACAGATGTGTTGGGTCGGGACATGACGTTGAGCTGACGAGGTTGCTTCAGAACAACAATGTTGTGCACGTCCATCGAAGAAATTCATTTAAAGATATTTGAACATTTTTGCTCTGCACTCACTCATATACCCCGGAAGATGCTCGACGTCTTGCCAGATCCGTCTTCCTCATAATCTGTGCGGTTAATTTACTGTCATTATTTTTATCCATAGTGTAGTTTTACTGTTATTTTTGTTTGTACTCTGCATTTACAACATCAGTGATTATATGAACTCAAACAATCGTGAATTTATGACATCACAATGAAACGTGTCTCCGAGACAGTTACAGACGGAGTCATATGTACAGATTGTAAAGACCTTTTAGGTAAATTTGTGATTTTGGGTTGTACAACATACATTATACATCACTATGTGTATTCACAGGTCTGGATCCAGATGCAGATCAAACATTTCAGAACATGTCATGTTATTAAATAACAAGTTTTGAAGATGTTTGCAGCCTTGCAGGAGTTGTGTACTGTCTCAGTGCTTTCTAGTCTTCAGCATTTTATCAAAATCCATCACAATAAAAATAATCTGTTCTGTTATGTCAGATGCAGATAGGAGACTAATTAAAAACAAAAAACATTAAACAACAACATTTCAAACAGCTTCAAAACTCCTTGTCATAGATTCTGAAAGTCTCTGAACTCCAGTGGAGGGCGGAGCAGCATTCTTCCATATTTAGTGTTTTGATGTTGGCGGTGGCGAGCGCCGTCTAACACGCTCCCAGATCTCCCAGGAGTCGGCTGAGATCTGGTGACTGTGAAGACCAAAGTGTTTTTGACACGTTTTATTTTATAACTTTTGTGACGGTGTAATGTCGTGCTATCTTGCAGGTCTCCCTCGAAAAAGAGATTTTAATCTCAAGGGACTTCCGGGTTATAAAATAAATATGATTCATATTATTTTCACCGTTACCAAAAGGAAGTTTATAAATGTGTGCTATTAGTATACTTCTTTTATACTTTCAGTTTACTTTTTATGTACTTACTGTATCTGAGATATACTTAACAAAAGTATACTTATGTATACTTGGCTCATACTGACAAGTATACAGAAAAGTCTAAGACTTGATTTATACTTGTACTTAATCTTTTGATCAATATATACTTAAGAAAAGTTATTATTCTTGTAATATAAAAACTATTTAACTAGTAGTTTAGTGAATATACATTAAACTGCACTCTCATAAACTATAAAGTGGGCTACAAGTATATACAAGTATACTTGCAGTATTAAAAAAACTATGAAACTAGCAGTTTACTGAGAGTATACTTTGAAGTGCACTTTAATAAACTAAAAAAGTGGGCTACCACCAGTATAAAGCTAGTAAACTATCAGTACAATACTTACACTTAAAGTATACTTTTATAAACTAAAAAGTGGGCCTATTTAGTCCCAAGAAGTATTGAAGTAGTACACTTACAAGTATAAAACTAGTTAACTATCTGTATAGTATAGTATAGTTGCAGTACAAAACAAGACTTAAATTGTGTACTCGAGGTTACTATTCTTACACTTAAAGTATACTTAAAAGTATACTTTTATGAACTAAAAAGTGGGACAATTTAGTCCCAAGAAGTATTAAGATAGATAGATAGTAACTTTATTGATCCCGAGGGAAATTCAAAGCAGTACATTTATAAGTACACTACTAGTACATTGATATTAGTGTACTTACTACATAAAGTATACTTGGGAAATATATACTTGACCTTTACTTAAGTATACTTCATAAAATAAACTTGAAGTATACTGCTTTTTCATCAGTGAGTGAGCCTATGCTTCATTGTGTCCTGTATGGAATCATCATTTATTCTGGGTTTTCCTTTAGTTTCCAGAAAATTAGACTTTCCCCATCAGGTTAATCAGTTAAAGCGCTGCCCTCTGTGCCCTGTACATTTATTATACTCTGTAAATTAATGATCTTTTTTCGGATATCTCCAATAGCTATTAGTCCAAGAGGCATCTAATCAAGGAGTGTGTACATGTGTGTGAATCTGCAGCTATGTGCATGTTTTTCCCATGTTGAATATAAAGTGCGGAGCTCTCGTTTCTTCTTCTTCTGTCTTCTTAAATGTTGTTATATTTTTCCGGCCAGGTCCCTGATGGCACTCCACCCATTTCTCTATCAGATAAAAACCTCATATCGTCGGCTCACAGCTCCAAAAATGTCTCCACAGCTAAAAATAACCGGCTTGCTTTCAACTTGTGAAGGACGGAGGTATTTTCTGAACCCGTGTCCAATCAGGCCACAGAACATAAAAATAAGAGGAGGTGGTGTAATGAGATTTTTCTGTTTTTCAATTACGATTTTTAATGTTTTCTTCACAGACATAAAAAAAGGGCAGCCCAGTGTGTTTTACAGATGAATATTCACTCTAGCTATCTGGCTTATTCCACCATGTTTTAATGCTACACTGATTACAGAAAATGAACAGAACAAAGTTGCCACTCATCTGGCGATAGCGACGTGCTTTCCTCCACTGTGGATGAAGCATTAAGTTGTTCAATTTGAGTCATTTACATTTCTATGTGCCTCATGAGTCCGTGAATTGCCGCCAGTCGGTCTACTTTATGCAGAAGTCAGCCCACTACAATCTATTAAACTGCAAATATTTTTATCTGCATAATTACTCCCTGCTCTACCCTTGTTTTTGTTTTCCTAGAAGAAGTTGGGATCTTGTTTTGGGTAAATTGTGAGTTTTATGTCAAGGTCAGAGTAGAGAGTGAAGTAAAGCAAATGGCAGAGGGGGGAACCTCCATTCAGTGAGGCATCTTTCTGCAGAGTCCAGCCTTAATTACACACACAACAACCAGTGCGACTGCTGCTGAGCTGTCTTGTTAGCAAAGAGCATCGCCTTTCCGGAAAACACCTCACACTGAGAGTTGAGGAGGAGGGAAGGAAGGAAGATGAGAAGGAAGGAAGATGAGGTGACATAAGAGGACTACGTCAGAGCTATTCTATATATCTCTCACACACACACACAACAGTATGTTTTGCTGGTTTTTGATTGGTCATCAGATGGCGTAGCAGCCGACTCCTGCAGTGAAGAACCGTCAGGGTCGGGTATTAATTCCTGCGGTGACTCATCAATAATTGCTGCATCTCGAGTCTCACAAGAAATCTGTATGAAATAAGACTATGATTAATGAGCATCATTACTGTACTGGTGTGTGTGTGATATGAAGTCATGTCTTTACGGCTCTCTGACTTTGACTCCACCGCTCGCTGTCACATCTAATTTCATGACTGAGTGACTCATCGATGTAGCTGCCATCTGTGTGGATCTTCCTCCCTCTCAACCTGAACATACAGTATAGTTTTGGCCACGTTCAATTAGCTAAGTGACTTTTTCCTTCAGTAAACTGCTCCCAGAGGACGTCTCTACTTTAGTTGGACATATCAGGTGCATAGATATACTGTAACATAAATACTTCTTGACAAAGAACTTACTTTTACCGCCACCCCAGATCATTTTAGACTGCATGCCATGTGAATTGTAAAAGTGTATAAGGGTTTAGAACATTATGATAGAAATATATGATGGTCATCCCCATGCTCTATTATGTCTCATAAGTTGTTGCAGCATTTTTTGGGTTGATACCATTTGTTACACAGATTTGATGCTAAATTTAACCATTTTTTACCACTCGAGAATTGATAAAAATGATCAATAATCCCTCCAAAATACCACATTAAGACACCAAGACCCTGAGGAACACCATAGAAAAAGCCATGCTGTGATTTGGTCTCAAAAACTTTTGTCATTTGGAGATATCTGCATTTTTCGGTGATTGGATGGTGAGCACCTCTGTTGTGTAAACTGCTCAGAAACCTCCTCATTGTCAATCTAGCTAGGAAAGCCATCCATCCTCTGAATGTTCTAGGTCTCTAGTTTCCTCATCACACATGAATACAGTTGGGCTCATTGGATCCACAAGAGTCTCAGCTTTACAGTGATATCCAATCTATGTAATTCAAGACTGTTTAGGGACCCCAGTATGCAGAAATATTCAAATACACCATTTTAGAATAGGAGAAAATAACACATTTATACTGGATTCAAAAAACTGCATGTGATTATCATAAAGTGGGCAAGTCTGTAAAGGGGAGACTCGTGGGTACCCATAGAACCCATTTTCATTCACATATCTTGAGGTCAGAGGTCAAGGGACCCCTATGAAAATGGCCATGCCAGTTTTTCCTTTTTAGCCCAACTTTGGAGCGTTACTTAGCGATCTTCCCGACAAGCAAGCATGACAAGGTTGGTACCAATGGATCTAAAATTGAACCTGCTAGAGCCTCTGAAAGACAGTAAAGTCGGTCTCAGAGGGTTAAGGCAAGTTTATTGATAAAACACAAGACTAGGTGTTCATCTCTGTGCTACCTGTGACGTTGATGATGATGATGATGATTGCAGATCAATCAGAGCCTCCAAGAGTCAATCAGTGGTGCATCCAGTTGTAACAAGGTGTGTTTAACACAGCAGGAGGCAGCGTCTCTGTTCACACCACGCTCATAATTATCTGACTGATTCACCGACTGACAGACAAGCGGAGATTTTCTGTATCAGTGACCTTGAACAGTAACAACAGACGCCCAATTAGACCTGTCTGAGAGAACACATCAGGCTTCCAGTCCAAACAGAGCAGGTCATCCTAAAATTAAATCTTAAATTTAGACTTCATAACATGCCCCAACACATTTTCTCACCTCTTTTTTCTTTATTTGCTCTTAACCAGCTTTGCAGAAACTCCCCCTTCGGCACAATTTATGCGCTCAAGCAGCTGCTGATTGCCGGCTGTCACAATGAATCCCTTCACTTGATCTGTCACATCTATACTTTCTTCTTTTTATACTCCCTCTTTAACATCTCCTGCTTTATTTGACACAACCTGCTTCATTTACACGTGTAAAAAGCATCTGTTTCAAACCTGTGTGGGTGGAGGAGATGATTAATGCAAAAATCCTGTGAGTTGCTACCATTAAATCATAATGCTAAGCCCCTTAAAGGCTGCCCGCTACACTGAAGACACAGGATGTTTCAAGCGTGGGCTGCACAAGTCCGGTTTTAAACTGTCTGTCATGTTGCAGAACACCTCAAGCGTGTTAAAGGGATGATGAAGCAGCTTTGATCTTCCCTCACTGGGATTAATATTTCAACTTTTATGAACTGAAAGAAAAGAGCAGAATATGAAAGAAGAGAAATAATAATGACGTTGCTCCGAATAATAAACGTTTCTGGAGGAAAAGGACCTCACTCCGCCCTTTTCCTTCTGAACCCTCAGGACAAAGGCGCAGCTCTGGGTTCACTCGATCGGTAAATAACATACACTTGGACAAGTTCACTCTGTCAGCCCAGCATCCTTCAGCGGCGCTCTTGTGCGTCACTGTGAGGTAATTGAGGGTTGTGGGTTCGGGACCTTTCTGCTCCTGTCTACAGTTGTCCCTAAATAATGCACGCTGTTCTCGCTGCTGTAATTGCAGTGTAGAGAAACAGTCCGGTGACAGTTTTTTGCAGCAATGAGAAGAATTTCCTTCATCTCTGCATGTGTGTGTGTGTGTGTGTGTGTGTTCATGAATGCAAAGACATGTGCAGAAACACACACATGCAATCTTGTGCTCAAATACACATGGACACCCCAACAGGAACACACACATTATCTATTGTTTAACAGAGCACACTGGCATTAGAAAGATTCTGTGTTTATCTTACATAAATGTTATGATATTAAAGGAACAGTCTGTAACATTTCGAGGCTCTATTGGCAGAAATGGAATATAATATTAATAAGTGTGTTTTCTTTAGTGTATAATCACATGAAAATAAGAATCGAGTTGTGTTTTCGCTACCTTAGAATGAGTCGGGTCCACTCCCCGGAGTCCGCCATGTTGCTCCGCCATGTTTCTACAGTCGCCCAGAACGAACAAACCAAACTCTGTTAACTTTTCCTGCTTGGGCCGGAGTCGATAACGTTACTCGCTGCTGTCACCGCCGCTCTCTCTCTCTTGCTTCACCACTCACTTCCCACGTACACACACACTCTACTCTCTAGAGAGCGGCATTCGCGTTTTTACGTCGCCACCGTAGCTCTCCAACACGCTTGGCACATGGGAGAAGTTTCAGTTGGTTGCAATCTCCTCACATCACCGCTAGATACCGCCAGATCCTACACACTGGACCTTTAATGTTGACTGTGATGGCTCATGCACACCTTCAATTTCTTGTAGACAGGTACATAGGCAACCCGTTCTTATGGGAAGGCTTAAAAATAGCACAACATTTTTCATGACAATGCATTTTAGGCTTTTTGCGTATCATTTCCAACACGTTCTCGTCCCAACTCGTCATATACTGACGCTTTGTCAGAAGCCTCAGCGTCACTTTTTCGGTAGCAAAAGTTGTTGTGAATTAGAACAAAAACATTTGCTTAGGTTTAGGCAACAAAACAACACATTGTCACTCCCAACTCGCCGCTTGGTCGCACGGGGTACCCCTCTTACGTTTTTTTTCCGACGGACTACGGACGGCGTGTCAATACACACTCGTTAAATGCATAGTGTCCTTTCAAAATAAACTTCCGTTTTCACAGCAAGTTAGGTTTAGGCACCACAACCACTTAGTTAGGGTTAGGAAACGGTCGGGGTTGACGTTAACTTCACTGACTAGTGACTTGCGTGACAAAATAAGTCAACGTTAGTTTTAGCGTCACACGGGACTGGTTGTCCTGGTTGAAAGTCTTGCGTTTGTTTGACCCATCCACCACCCCTCCTGCCCTCCCTTAGCAGATTCTCACGCTTATAATACTACGCCACTTGCTCCGACTGTCGAATAACGCCACGGGTGGGTTTACATTGGAGTTAGTTGAAAGCCCGGTTCGTCTCGTACTGTTGCTAAAGGGTGCCTCCGTGCGTCAGTTTCCTACGCTAAGGGGCGTTGACCAAACAGCGAAATTTGACGAGTTGGGAGTGAGGACGGGTTGACAAAACCACTTAGTAAGGTTTAAGGAAAAACAACATGTTGGGCTTAAAATTACTAAACTAAACTTCACTTAAAGTGAAAATGTGACTTCTTGTTGTGAACACGGGACACGCTGATTGTAAAGTGAGAGTGAAACTTGACGCACGGGACACGAATAGCGTTCTCCTGAAAAGCATTTTGGGGCAGGTTTAGTATGTCCAGTAAGCTCACGTCTCATACTCATAAATTCTTGCAAATGTAGTAACATCCAGGCATGTCTGGCATACACAAAATCCTCATACTATGCAGGTGAAATGCACTACATATTACATTTTACGACATAATAAGTATGTTAGTTTCGAACACAGCCATTGTTTGGGACCCATCGATATTAGTATGAACTTTCATGGCAATTCATTCAAAAGTTGTTGAGATATTTCAGTAAAAGCCAAAAATGTCAATCTGTTAGTGGCACTGGATGAAAAGTCAGAAGATCCCCAAAGTCAGAAGGATTCATCCTCCAAAATATCATGTTGATCTATCTGATAGTTGCTGAGATATTTCAGTCTGGTGGATCAACTGACTGATAATAACAATCACTAGTTGTATTTATGTGTTGATTTTACAGTTGGATATATCCACCATGTCAACTCAAAGTGTTAGCAGAAGTCAGCACCTGGAGCTGATTCAGGATCAGTGTCATCAGTATCTACTAGCACAAACGATTATTAGTCAACAGGCTCAATTAGTTTCTTGTTACATAACAAACAGATGAATCATTAAATCTTTGTAGCATCTTAAATTGCACCTGAGCTCTGCTGCTACTGAGACTCAAATCAATTTCAATCTGAAGTTTCTGTAATTGTCAGAAGGAGATACGAAGTCACTGCCTGCTGCTCAAGACGGGGAGGGAAAAAAAAATCAATAATGCCTGAACTATTCCAGGCTTTTCACAGCCATAACGTGGCAACACGAAGTGACAAGGGAGGTCACATGGAAGAAAAGATACCAACAGGCTGGAAATAGTCACCAGCCTTCGTTTTTATAAGGAGATTGTCATTTTCAAACATTTCTCAAATAAATAATGTTAGATTTCTAAAAAGCTTTTTGTGTTATTTTTCATCACAAAGATCATGATTGAACAAATGGCACTACAATAACTGGACCACATAGTAAAATCCATGGCAAATAGCTGATGTTTGGTCTGATGTTATTATAATGTGATGCATAACTAACCCACTGACCCGACCTGGGGGTCAGGACTTCTCCAAGAGGTCACAAGATATATCTGAGGTTGAGTATCTGGATAAGAATGAAGAAAAAAAACATAGTTCTTCTACACACGATGTGATATTTTCCTGCCATCTTTGCCTTTTGTGAAATATTGGAGAGTTTTACCTCTTTAGTCCTCTGAACCAGTGTAACATATCTGTGATGAACTGATTGCAGCTCGTTGACATCAGCAAGATGTCACCAGGGATCACAAGTTTTGTTATCTTTTTAATATAATTATGGTGAGACACTACAGACAAAAACACTGTTTCTTCATGTACTGGTCAATTTTGAGATTTTAGGCTGTTTTGCTTCCATAACACTAATAATTCTTTCAGACTAGTGGAAAGAAAACATCTAAAATAAACATTTTTTTCACCAAAAGTTAGCATTAGATAATGACACATTTGCATATTTAAACATTTCAGAAAACTTGTAAAAAGACTCTGAGTCAGAAATCTCCACTTCAGCAGCACTTACATCCACCAAACTTCCCAGTTTCATTCCTATCTATGTTTTGAAGCTTTTTACAGAGGGTTTGTTCATATATCATTCAACGCCTGATTTATACAACATTTTATTCCGAAAAACATTGTGAGAATTGATTTTTTTTCCACCGCAGGACACCAGTCTGCAGGTCTCACAAAATGTTCTAAAATGAGGCTGCAAAAATGTTCTGCTAAGAAAGGAGGACAAACATCACAAATGCAAACAAGAAATAGTTTGTTACCTGTTAAATCAAAGCGTTCTCATCCCAACTCATCACATACTGATGCTTTGTCAAACCCCTCGGTGTCACTTTTCGGTCGCAGGAAACACATGATTAATGTTGTGAATGAAACAAAAAACAGCCCATTAAAAGGCGTATAAATGCCACAATAAAGCACAAGGTGTTTAGCGTGCAATAAGTACGCCTTTCTTGATTTCGTGTGTCTTTTGTACGCCATGTATCCTGTACTGACTGCACTGTAAACGCATCCGCGTATAAATGCTACGGTAAGAGTAAGTGACGTAGTATAAAAGCGAGAAAGACCATTTATGGTGGGGGGATGGAGAGGTATATTGGTTGGTTTGGGGAGGTGTATGGGTTGGGGAGCTGGATGGGTTGGGATGGGGAGGTGGATGGGTTGGGGAGGTGGATGGGTTGGGTTGGAGAGGTGGATGGGTTGGGTTGGAAAGGTGTATGGGTTGGGGAGGTGGATGGGTTGGGATGGGGAGGTGGATGGGTTGGGATGGGGAGGTGGATGGGTTGGGATTGGGAGGTGTATGGGTTGGGATTGGGAGGTGGATGGTTTGGGTTTGGGAGGTGGATGGGTTGGGATTGGGAGGTGTATGGGTTGGGATTGGGAGGTGGATGGGTTGGGTTGGAGAGGTGTATGGGTTGGGATGGGGAGGTGGATGGGTTGGGATGGGGAGGTGTATGGGTTGGGATTGGGAGGTGTATGGGTTGGGATTGGGAGGTGGATAGGTTGGGTTGGGAGGTGTATAGGTTGGGATTGGGAGGTGGATAGGTTGGGTTGGAGAGGTGTATGGGTTGGGATGGGGAGGTGGATGGGTTGGGTTGGAGAGGTGTATAGGTTGGGATTGGGAGGTGGATGGGTTGGGTTGGAGAGGTGTATGGGTTGGGTTGGGGAGGTGGATGGGTTGGGTTTGGAAGTTTTATGGGTTGGGTTGGGGAGGTGTATGGGTTGGGTTGGGGAGATGGATGGGTCCAACAAACACTGGACTTTTAACCAGGAGACCCGTGTTCGAGAGCGTTGTGGACCGGTCTTTTGTTTTGTAAGTTATGTTGGTGACATTTGTCACGTGTTTTTTGTTGATGTTTGTGAAGTGTCTATAACAGTGTTGTTTCCATGCGTGTTTTACTTAGTTTACTTACATATTTTAAGCCCAACCATGACGTTTCCCCTTACCCTAACTAAGTGTTTTTCTTGCCTGAACCTAAGTTAGTGATTGTATTGCCTAAACCTAGCTGCGGACGTTTGCGTGCCATACAAATGACACCTGAAAAGTACAATCACCACCACAGGACTTTGTCTAAGCGTTTACTGTTTACATTGTAGTAAATAGAGCGTCCACTGCGTCTCATACTGACGCTAAAGGGTGAGGCGGTATCGAACGCCGACGGCTGTGACCGGCTGGTTAAATTTGCATCTGAGATCTTTGTTTGTGGAGTGTGCTGATGTTTGGCTGCTTAAAGGGAAGTTGTTGAGGAAGAAACACAGTTAATAACATCACTCCTGAATCAATGGAGCCAATCAGTGGACGCATAATGGGGGCTTTTCTCATAAAGACTTTGTTTGAAAAGTTTTAAAGCACTTTATTTTACAGGCAGCAAATTAAAGACAATTCACTTTCACTGAAATTAGTTATTTTGTTTTGTGGGATGAAGTTTACCAGGGGAAAAGCATATTTCAAATGTTGGCACAAAAGTTATATATATATATATTCTTGTCTTTCCTTTGCCAAATAGTTTTAGCTGCTTATAATACATTTATTATTACCATTTTTCCTGTTGCCTGCCTGAATGTAACTTTTAACATTTACACATGAAAAATATGAAAATGGGGCACTGATTTTGTGTCGTACAATCCTTTCATGGTGGTGACAACACTCTGCATCACTATTTGTGATTTGATTTTCAGATTCTGTGTTTATTTCACAGTTTTGTTAGACTCCCAGTTCAACATCAGAGCTCCTGGTGTGTCAGGTCAGACAGGCTGGGGAGGAAGATGAAGAAGAAGTTTTTAATTTTTATTTTATAAGACAGTTCAGATTAAAGAGAAACAAGAAAGAACAGAGACAGTATAGATTCAAACCAAAAAAAAGGACAGTTTTTTTCGGTCTGGTATTAAAGGTAAATCCAATTTACTCTCCTGATATAGAAAAAGTTGATATAGAAGAGATGTTCTGGTGCTTCATTGGTCTCATCTGGATGACATGCCCTGAGTTTCTTATTCCATCCTCCTTTCTTCTCCCCAATTTCTCCTGTCTTGTTCACCTGTCTGACAAAAGGGGAAAGAAGTAATTAAAGATAACCATTAAAGATATATAAAAAGAAGCTAAATGGAGATTCACAAGATCCTTCAACCCGACAGCTACAAGAACATTGACTCTGAGCAATTCTGCAAACCACATTCAGTGACTGCGTTTTTCAAATTCTCGCTTTTCACAATATCAACCACTTTCAAACCGTGAGTCAACATTGGTTTCTTTTAAATGAACATCAGCGTTTCATAACCTTAACAATGTGTTTAGTATTACATAACATAACACATCTAATACTGGTGGAGGATGAAAGCAGAGATTTTATCAGATTTATCTGAGCTCTGACATTTCCATAAAGAATCATTTTGTAATTATCATGCCAATAATTAGTGTGGAGAAATACAGACGAGCCTACCTAATCTTTTCTGTCCAGAATGATGAGCAGCAGATGTTTCCATGTAGACAGTAATTACCAAAATGTCAAATGTGTCTTTTTTTTTTCCTACAGCTGTTAACTGGTGAGAAAAGGTACAGACTCCCCAGAGCATTGAGCCCAAGTTAGACTTCTTTTAGGTGACAAAAGTGTCCTCTTGAAACTGTAATCTGAGCTCAGGAAACAGGTAAAAAGTGCTGACATTCACTCCTCAGTTCTGATAATAGGAACACTCCCACAGACTTTGCAAGAAGTTCACTTTTCTGCTTCTGCTGTTAGCTTGTTCCTGTTTCTAAATGGCTCTCTGAAAGTTACTCTTGATTATCCGGAGAGGTTTAATCGCTGAAGGAAAACTGCTAACATGGATTCGTCATCATGTTACCTCAGAAAAGGGTTGGGTGTGGAGAGCCTGGGCAGCAATGCTCCAGAAAACTCTTCACTTTTTTTCCTCCTCAGGGACCCAAACATCTGGACAAGCTCTATGATGCACCACACTTAGCCCAAACACACTGATCCATTTCTTGGTGCACCGAACTAAAGCTCGTCCAGCTATTTGGAGCTCAAATCATCCACCGTCTGCACCCTAAAACCTATTCAAATGTGCCAGCCACAAAGAGACCGGAGCCATAAACATGTGTTTGTATTTTTTTTCTGATGAAAGGTCATTGATTTCTGTCCTTCAGCAGATGATTTGATTCAACGATCCATTTGAGCCAAACATTCACACTGCGTCTGCATGTTTGTCCAATTATGTTTTCAAAGGAGTATATGTAGTCACGATGACCACTTCTGAACATGAACAAATCACTGATAACATTTGAAGACACAGTGTTATTGCTGCAGCCACCACAAAAAAAGAGGCATATTTTAGATTTGAGCAACACTGGGGACGACAACAGTATGCTTCCAACAGTTTAGAGAAGACCCTTTCCTGTTTCAACATGCCTCCGTGAAAAAGCTCCATAAAGAAATGTTTTTCCCAGTTTGCTGTGGAGGAACTTGTCTGGCCTGTACCACCCGATTCGACTGTAATCAGGCCATTAAATAGGCGTTATCAGTCGCTATAAGCACCATAGATGTGGGTCGTTAGGGGCCTACTACACCTACTACGTTGTAAAAGTGAAAGTGAAACTTAAAAGCAACACGTTCTAACCCATTGTAAAACTGAATGAAACGTCACGTTTGGAACACAAACAAAAAGGTCTCTTTAGGTTTAGGCAACAAAACTACAACTTCTTTAGGTTTAGGCAACAAAACTACAACTTCTTTAGGTTTAGGCAATAAAACTACAACTTCTTTAGGTTTAGGCAAAAAAACTACAACTTCTTTAGGTTTAGGCAAAAAAACAAACAAACACAATGACAACTACACGTTGTTTTCAAACGGGATGCGAACTCCGGTCTCACACTGTCTATAATACAGCACCTGACTTTCGCTTCTGCTTCTGCTCCTGTAATTACTAAGGCCGCTAGAGGTCGCTGTCATGTTCTTTTATACCTTCTTTCAGTGATCTACCATGTGAATATATGATAAAAACCTACTAGTGGGTGTAGTAGGCCCCTATTGACCCACGTCTATTGGGCTTATAGCAACTGATAACGCCTATTTTATAGCCTGACAACAGTCTCAGCCTCATCCAACACCTTAAGGTTATTTATTTATGGTTGTTACGTTATTATTTGAACACAAACCATGATGTTTTTTCGAACCTTAACCAAGTAGTTTTGTTGCCTAAACCTAACCAATCGTTTCACAACGTTGACCACGTGGCATTGTGCATTTTCGCAAGCGTGATACGAGGCTGATATGAAACGTATTTTTGATTCAATGCCAACATTTCTTCTGCCGACTGGTTTGCAGCCATAACAACCACTCAGCATGTGATAAGACGGCTTTCCTACGTTAGCTGTGATGTTTTTTATCTTCCTCATCTTAAACACATAAAAGCAGAAAATACTGCTGTCCATCCAGCATCCAAAACTAATTAAGAGTTCCTAAATAATCAATGGTGGAGAGCAGCTGTTATTAGAGTTGTTGTAATGACTCACATTAGTCACTGAGGATTTCTATCTTTGTTGTAATGTCTTTCTGTTTGACAGTCAAACTGGAGTAATGTCTCCGTCAGGCAAATTACTGCAGGCCCAAAGGTCAGTAGTGACCAGCTTTAATCTCCTGTCGTTCACCGACTGTTTCTACTGGAACAACATGAGAAGAAAAAGGGTTCATGCAGCACTTATAAAATACTGTAGTTGCAGAATCAAACTGTTAACATTTAACTGACACGTTAATAGTGAAAAGGACATTTTATTATTCAGACTGCAGGAAGTGATGATAAACGCCTCAATGCTTTTAGAAAATGTCAAGCTGTAATTTCTTTACTTTTGGAAACAGATTTGTCACTTTTCTTTTTATATAACGGCTGCCATCATTGGCATTTATTTGACAATTCAAATTGTACATTTTGAAAAACCTCCATTTTCTCGTCAGTCATCATTATGTTCAACGTACACTACAGTCTTTTTTTCAGTTCTTCATCTGGAGGTAGAGTTCACTCAGCTGTCATGTATAGTAGATGTTTTTTCTGATCTTTTTTCATGGACAAGAAGTCCTTAAAGTACTCAGAAAAAAAAATGAACATCTGCAATCCCATAACATCTGGACCAACTCCATCTGCGGATAAAGATCATATGATATGACAGAAAGCTCCAGAACAGTGACTGAATGGATCTGGTGGTGAGATTATTTTCTCAATTTTTCAAATTGTTGCTTCATCCTCAAGTAGTTGATATCATCAGTAAAACGTAAAGTATGTCTGCTCGTTTGTTTACTTTTGTTGATTATATGACTTTTGTATTGGCTTATAAAGCTTATTGAGGTGAGATTCCTTGCTTGAATCTTTTCTTGAATCAACTTTTTTCTTTTCTTTTGTTGTTGTTGTTTCTGCTGCTTTGTTTTATTGTGTGAACAAATAAATCTCAATCTCATTGTTCTAAGCACAATGACAATACAGATCTATCTATCTATCTATCTATCTATCTATCTATCTATCTATCTGGTTCTTAGAAATGTCTCTTTGTATAATGGTGTGTTTGTGTCATTTGAACACAATATACCATTACGAGAAGACACAGCATTGTTTTGAATGCAGAGTTTCATTATGCAGGAGATTTGCCTTTTGTGTGTGTTTTTGGATTTGTGTTTAGAGTTCTAAGAATATGAGCGATGCTTTAGAAAATGTGTGTACACATTTGAGAAAAACTGTAATATGATTACAGAGGCAAGTACTTGTAGATGTTTTTGTGATCTTTTAACATGGATGAGACGTCCTTAAAGTACTCAGAAAGAAATGTATCATCTTCGGATGTTGAAGATCATGTTTGATTCAAAGTTCGAGATTTTCTCAAATTGATGCTTCTTCCTCAAGTAGTTGAAATCATCAGAAATAAAACAGGCAGCGTTTACTCGTACAATATGGACCCAGCATGGATTTTCATTTATATTGTTTTTATCTATCACTGTCAAATTGTATGCTTCCTTATAATTTTGGTTGTAAAAAGCTGAGACAATATATATAAAACAGAAAAGTCTCCATGCATTACATCATTTTAGATCTGTTATGCTGACACAAGAGAACATAAAATCACAGATAAGAATTTTAAGGAGTGAGGTATGAAACTGTGTGCCACTAACTGCTGAGAAGCTGCAGTATTTATTTCAAACACTTCATCATGAGATATCAGAGGAGGAACGAAGTACTGAAATCACCTGCTGACGTAAAAAAAACCCTGTTCTGTCCAGAATCCTGCAGGTTTTCTGTCCTTGTTTCCTCTCTCTACCTGACAGCCAGGTGACAGTCAACCTCTGATTAGATGACTATAGAGGGAAAACCAGCAGGACCAGACTGAGCCTCCGAACAGAGGAGATAATACTGGTTTCAGTGGATATTTGTGAAGAAACAGCGCCATCTTCTGGTGGTGACCACAATGGCACAACATGGAGTCTACCACTCCATAGAGAGGAATTATTGTTTTGCACACAGTTATATTTTATTTACATTTAGTTTGGTTTCTATTTTATCTGACTGAGTTAAGACAGCTGGTGAAGGCACTTGTTTCATGATATATCCAGGAGAACAGTCTGCACCTACAGCACTAACAGAGGAAGATGTGTTGTTTCTAAATCAATGGCTTCTTCACCAAATTCTAACATCCCTTCCATCAAAATCTGGTACCTTATTTCTAAATATTTGCAGAGTGGTAATGCAAGAAATGCTCCTACATCAGATGTTCATCACATTCGAATCTATCTGAGAGCAGAGCTGCACGATATGAGGAAAGTATGTGGTATGTGATTACTTTGTTGAATATTGTGATAATGATATTACTTGTGATAAATAAACAGATATTAAAGTGACTCAGTTCTGCCTTTCTGCTGCTTTCAGTATTCAAATACAACAAATTGCTTGTTGAATACAAAAATATTAAATGATTAAAAGAATTTCCAATTTCTTTTATTGAACAAATTAAACACTAAAATGAACACAAATGGCACCAATAAAAAAAAAAGAATGATAGCTACATTTTAAAGTACAGTTTTCTTCTTTCAACAAACTGAAACAAATCTGTTTGCAACATCACACTCTTTCGTGATGTGGTTATCGCGCAAGTTGATATCGCAATAGGCAATAAAAAAAAGATTATATGGTGCAGCACTAGCTGAGAGTGGAGCAAAGATCGAGAACTGAGGAGATGATTGACAAATACAGATTGAAGTCAAGTCAAGTCTTACAGAAAGGACAGGAAAAAAAACTGCATTTGGATATTGGCAGGACAAAAGATATGTGGAGAAGCCAGGCAGTTTATCATGTGTGTAACATCAGTCTGATATGTTGAGAACAGACTGGTTTGCAACCATGAAGTGTCACAACGACAGTCCAATAAGGATGAACAGATACAGGGAAATTCTGACAATGACAATGGTGATAGTGCTACGGTGTTTTCCTGTCAGCAGACATATTTAAAACCCCAAATCATCCTCTTAAAAACACCTGAACATATTTTGTCTTATGAGTGATATAGAGAGCATTTTGTGCCATGAACTGACTACATCAGGAGCAGAGACAGAGGCATTAAACAGGTTGCAGGCTGCTTTTAAATACCAGCTGTAAAGACTCAACACAGCCTTGGTTCACCCACACAGGTGTTTTCACTCATTGTACCTGATTAGACCTCTTCTCAGGTCTGTGTGGGCGTCTACAAACTGGGCTTCATTGACTCATCTCCCTCACACTCATGTTAGTTTTGTTTCTTTAACTCACATTAAGGTTAAAGTTGTAGCACACATTTTTATTTTTCATCACTACATGGAGTTTGGAGTTTATTCCCATCTTAACTCTCTCCAACTCCAACCTGAGCACAGGACTAATTAGCCATAATCGGTGAAAACACCTGTGTGGGTGGGTATGTGCATTGCAGGTCCTATAAATGTGTTCATAAATTCATTCAGTTTTTAGGCACACTAGTGGAATGACTCTGTCTTGGCAATACAAAAACTATTGGTTGTATTGCCAAGATATTTTGTTTAGACATTCATTGTCCCCAGACGATGAATCCTACTTGACTTTGCTGATCCTCTGACTTTTATTCTAGCGCCACCGTGAGGTTGACATTTTTGTTTTTTATTGAAATGTCTCAATTATTGGATTTCATTTGGTACAGACATTCATATCTCCTCAGTATTGTAATTATATATAATATAACCAACCCTGTCTCCTCCTAAATTACATTCTCATACAACTAAACTGCATTTTCAATTACATTTCAAAGGAAACATATTTTCTTCCGGTTAATTCTATCTATGGTCACACTTTGAAACAGTTTAACAACAGCAAAACTATATCAAAACATCCGTTTACAGACTCCCACACGACTCGTGCAGTATAATCCAAGTCTCATTTATCAAACCCGTCTCCTACAAAGTTACGTTCCACACATCTAAACTGTATTCTCAATTACATTTCGAGGGAAACGTATTTTATCCCGGATTACAGTCACAGTTTTAAACAGTTTTAAACACGTGGTTAACGTTGTAAATTGAAAACAAAACAAAACATAAAACACTAAAAAATTACTTGGTTAGGTTTAGTAAAAAAACACATCATGATTAAAATAAGTGAACGTTGACTTATAGTTTCACACGGGACATGAACAGCGGTCTCCTGAGGGAAAGTGTTTGTTGACCCATCTAATAGGCTGTAAATAAGAAGTAGACGTAGTCACCGTGACGTCACCGATCGGTTTGTGGTCTGCCGTTTTAAAGCCTCGAGTTTGGCATTTCAGCCATCGCCATCTTGTTTTTTTGCAACCAGAAGTGACACAAGAGGGTGGAGCTAAGTACAACCGAACGCTGAATAAGACATTTTTAGGTGACCAATTGATATACTCAAAGGTACTATATGTAACTTTCAGAAAATCCTTGTTATTAATGACACCGGTGACCGTTAAGTGAACTGCAGTCAGCATCCTGTTGCTTGCACTCCGTAAGCTCGAGGTACAATCATATATCACCGTTACTATCTGTAATGTCCAATCTCCATGATGCTAACTAGCGTGCCATTTCCAAATTACTTCATCAGCGAACGTTACAAAGCAAAACAGTCCCGAGTCCTTTACATAGAAATCAGTCCACAGGCTGTTATAGGCAACCGAGAAAGTCGGGGGAAGATCTCACTTTTTAAGTTACATTACATTCTGTTCACACAATGGCAATATCAGCAATTAATACATGTAAATTGTTACATATAGTACCTTTAACTTTCATGAAGTGAAAACACACTGTGAAAGAGTTAAAGTTGTAGTCCGAAAAATACGGACAACTCCCAGACCGGACAACACCGTGGTAGCGACCTGTCAATCACAAGGTAGCCCCGCCCTAAAGCATCCCCTGCTTTATGGTCTATTTGACTCTAAATGGGACCATAATTTACTAAATGAACATCATGCTGTATTGAAGAAGACTTGAAACTAGCGATTGAGACCATAAACTCATGTTTACAATGTTTACTGAGGTAATAAATCAAGTGAGAAGTAGGATCATTTTCTTCTGCATTGGCTTCACTTCTCAGACTCAGAGGTTGCCCACTGGTTTGCCTATGTGGATACTGCCCATATCTTCCAGGATCATACGTTAAAAGCTTCCCATTACTGACTTAAAAAAATGGAGTAAAATTTCCAATAAAATGGAGGTGAATGGAGTATATTTACTGGCGCTCACAGCACTGAGAATATTACATGTTTGAAGTAGCAGCGTGTCTTTCCAGAAATAATGTCCACATTACTTCAGACCTCTCTATAAACAGTTTAGTATAGTATACGTCTTTGATAGAAAGTAGCTCCGTTAGGTAATCTAGTCTGGATGAATCTCATTAACATCAGGCCCATACAGTTCTGCTGGTAGCTGACACAGATTGTGTTTTCCTTCCCTGCAGGTTATCGGCATCCCAATAAAAGTATTTGCAATGTGAGCAGCACACTTGGGAACTCGGAGTAATTGCATCTTTATTCTTGTTCACAGCTCAAGTTTAGTGTGCGTCCGTCCATAAACACACGCAACCACAACGTGTTGGTTAAGATCTAAAAATGAAGGTTGCCTTGAGTTATATTTGAATTACATCTCAATCTAATGGATTTCCATTATGCCACTGTGTTAGCTCAACACTGGAACCATTCATACCGAGAACACAGAACCCAATTACAAGTTTAGCCCAGAGATATGCATGATGGATCCTTTTCATAAGCTTCAGAGCTCACAGAATCTGAATGGAGTCGCTGTTAGTTTTTCACAATGTCTTGAGCATTAATGTGATTTATAAACACAGGAGGGTGAAATCTCACACATGTTAAAGTCAGTTTTAAATGAACTGACTCTTCTATTCATCTGAAGAAATGTAGATACAGCGAAGTAGCCAGTATTTTAAAGTCCAGGTAAAGCAAAAATAAATATTTTAATCACTATAATAAAGGCTTTTTAATATTTGCTTCCTCAGTTGCCACTTGTTCTAAGTTGTTGGAGTGCCTTCCTGTTTATCCTGTTTTTTATACATTTTTCCGAAATCACCCAACACATTTTTGATCTACGGTTGAGAACACAGAGTAACCAGTTATCTCTGGTTAAAGCTGCAGTATGCGATATTGGCGCAAATATGATTTAAAAAAGTTGTTTTTAGAAAACGGCCGCTATATCGTGACAGTAGTACATGAAACAGGTAACCTGAGTTAAATCCTGTTCCTCTGTGTCCTACTGTGTCCTCCGGTGCTCCTAACGGCATCTGAAGGATTTCACTTACCGGAGGAAAACAAGGTCCGCTGCCAGCTGCAGTCTATGAGAGCCGGCTGTCAATCACTCGCGAACTCCGACCAAACGGTCAAACTAGGCAGCGCTGATCAAATATGAATCAATATTCTGTTACTGTAATGACTATTTCTCTCCTCAAATGTTTTCAGAATCATCTTGTAGTTACTGTTTAGCTGTAAAATGAGAAAGTTTGTGACGCAGCCGCCATTGTAAAATCTGTTGAAGGAACGCCAAGTTCTGGTCACATGACCGGAGCACAGTCAATAGGAACGCTCTCTCTCTCTGAAATGACCTGTGATTGGTCAAAATCTGCCGTCACGGGCTAGATTTTTCTAAAGCCTGAAAACAGAGTCATGAGGAGGTGCAGAAGTCTAGTTTTCTCTCAGACCACTTGAATTACAATATGCTGAAAGGTTATTAAGGAATAATAAAGGAATTTTTAAAGGAATTTTTGCCAAATTATGCCAAAAAATTGTTGCCTACTGCCACTTTAATAAATCTGTCTGGAAATAAATCTTAAGTCTTCTGAGTTTGTCACACCACAGAAAAATGTGTTATTAACCACCCAGCCAAATTTGCATGATTAAAAAAAATCGCCATGTTTATAAAATTAGATTTCAAAATCGTGAAAAAATAAGCAGTATTCTCTGCTCTGAAACCGCTGGTGAGGGTTGATTACATATGTACAGTTAGTGTATATATATAGTTTTGAGAGGCAATAGAAATGCTCTGAATTTCATATTGAGCACTTTTAAAGTTGTTATAATCCAACAGCAATCAAATATTATCAATGAAAAAAGCTCCTTGCGATGAAACTAAATACTATTTCTAACAATACAGCTGTGCACATAGCATTTCTAACTCTATTACTATGGAAAACACAATTTAATCAAATCGTGTTATTAATGTGTATAAGTGCAAGAAATAGCATTCACATTCAGTAGTTTTAATTTATTTACTTATCTATTCATATATATTTTTTGGTTGAAGAACCCCTGACCCTTACCCTGAACAGTAAAACTCTCCACTGAGACTAATGCTACTAAAATGTCAAGTACTTTCTCAGCTGCATCACGTGTATATCTGGTTTTACAAACCGACAACCACAAAGAAAGTAATGGACAACAATAACAGGTCTAACGGCCCATACCTGATTTTAACTTAAAGGTTAGTATCTGCCAGATTTATCAATAAAATGTAGGCTAGTTTGATTATAGCATGAGATCTAATGAGCAACACATTCATTTTATAATAATATACAAACTTCATGAGAGAGAAAAAAATCAATTGTGTTTGTTTTAGTCAATTCTGCTTCATTATCCAGTGTCTGGCGATAAAAGCCATAAAAGAGGATAACACCATAAGAGTTGTCTATACTTTACATGTAAATGTTCATTACTTTCAGTCTGTATGATTCATCCTCCGACATTCACCCCATCAAACAGGATCCATAGTATTGAACAACTCACTGGGGAGAAATATAACAATATTGTGTCTCTCAGTGTTTTGATGAAACAATTAGTTTGGTGCACTGGTGCGTCACTAATTAACTAAAGGAGAACATTATCACAATGTGTGGTAATTGGTACCTCAGTGTAATGAAATCATCCCATACACTGAACATTATATGGGATCCTAAAGAATGAAACAGCTGTATGTCGAACATCGATATGTCAAGACATAATCCGATGAGCCAAAAGAAAACATAACACCGTTTATACGTAGAATATAATATTCATATCTATGTTTTCTTTTTAGTGTATAATCACCTGAAACTAAGAATCGTTGTGTTTTCGTTAGCTTAGAATGAGCTCTTTATATCTCTTGAAAATGAAAATGTAATTCCACAATAGCATTGTTCATTGTCCACATATGTATTTGAGAAAAAATTCAAATGAACAATAACAATTTGAAAATGAAAACAGCATTTGACATTTCATTTTCAAAGACTTAACCTGCTGTACAGTGGACAATATTCAAATGTTGAATCAAATTTGAAAATTAAAATGCAATATAAACAATGCAGCCTCATTTTCTATTTGTGCAAGCATTGTGTAAGTCACAATTTAAATGAAAATGCAGTTTTCTAACCATTTGAAAATGAAAACGGCATTTGACATTTAATTTTCAAAGACTTATACAAATACACAAATGCAATAAGCTATGCAATACCCCCAGTGTATTGCACTTACATTTGCATGTCGCCACCCTCTTTTGGTGTCAAAACAGCCACATTTAGAGACTAGCTGGTGAACATAGTGGAGCATTTAGCAGCTAAAGAGACAGATATTTCCCTCAGGAGGTGGTGGAGACCAAAAACAGAGCTAAAAGAGAGAGAGAATATTGGACTCACATTCATCAGGTGACACAAACACGACTCTAAATGAATGATAATGTGGCTCTGTAACTGCTGTATGTGTAAATAAATAGGCAACTGTTTGCTAACAAACATTTTTATTGAATGGTTCCCAGTAAAAGGGACAATAACACAACTACGAACCCATTTAATATCGAACAAATCCACTCCTTTCAGACTAACATACTGTGCAATACAACATCAAATATTCTCACTGTTTTTGCTCATCATCAGGTAAGAGGGTTTGATTAAATGAGTGTGCAGCACAGTTTGGGATTCACCAAATCTCTAATCAATAATAAGTGTGAGGTAATACAGTCAGACTGCAGGGCAACAGCAGGGAGCATCAGTCTTACAGCTCCATTTCATCACAGGGTTAAAGGTTAACTGCTGACCCTCGTAACATCACCTCTGGGTGCTCACTAAGTGACTCTCTCTCTATCTGTCTGTGTCTGTTAATGGAAGGTCTGTACCAGTAATTGCTCAATAAAACTGTATATCTCTTGGGAAACATAAAGATGTAATGTCCGTCTGGAACAGTGTCAACGGAAACATTCAGTGATCAATACCAATCCTAAAAAGTGATCAGCATCGTTTCAACATCACCCACTCGGTTTTGAAAGACAATGCCTTTTGGAGTTATGTTCCATATATACACATAAGTATAGAGTATAAAATAGTGGTATCAATCAGAATCCCTGTCAGCCAATCACAGCATTTGTTCTACGACATAAAATACATCAATAAATATCCCACTTACTGAACAAAACGTGTAAGTATCATAAAAGTATCATAAACGTTTGTTTGCCACAGAGATTATTTTCTTGAATAATCCAAAACCCAATGGAACAATCCCATCGGCTTTTTTTGGAGGGGATCCAGGGCGATGCTAACTTCCTGGTTGACCAACAAAAATACGTCATCCCTGCAGCGCTCTATTATAGTGAAAATAGATTATTCCCTTTTTTGCTGGGGACCTCCTGGAACTCCCTCAAGGACCCCTGAGGGTCCCCTGACCCCACTTTGAAAACCACTGTGTTAAAGCATCAGTAATAAAATTCTGATATATATATAACACTAGAGAGACCATCTTCACACCAGCCACGACACCAAATCAGGCCTTCCTACCCCCTACTTCCGGCCTTCATTTTGATCTCAACTACACACCTGTAAAGTATCGTGACTGTGACGCTGTCGCGGTGACAACATCTGTCCACAGACACAAATATAAACACCTGGCAAAGTACTCAAAACCACCTCCCTGGTAGTTCCTGCTACAGCAGGTTGTCTTTGCCTTGATGACTCACACACAGACTCTCAGGATGAAAACAATACCAGTAAATAAAAGTTATTATTGGGCAGAGTTATATTATATTGTTTGTAAGTTATATTATTTTTTGTGTGGTCAAATTCTAACTAAACATGTACAGTAGTTCTGTAGGAATGATATTGATCTATTGGTCTAAAGACTGCCTACATGAAATACATGGATGATGATGAATCTTACTTATATTCTTCATATGAACCACTAGTTTACCATCTTTTATTCACATCTAGTTTGGCACAGTACAGCTAGATCACATTACCTGGATGTACCCAGGAAACAACAGCCTGCCTCAGCTGCCTAAACAGAGCTGTTAGTACAAACACAGGAGCTCAGTGTTGCTTTCAACAGGCTGGCAACAATAAACAGAGCTCAGGTGAGCCATCGGGTCTGCATGTGGAGTCAAAAGACTGGAAATAAACAGGAAAGAGTCTGTTTAGTTTCACAGATAGCAGCAGTATTAACAATACAGCTGAGCAGACAGTAGTGTTGGGAAAGACTTTACATCAGACTTTATATGATGTTTCTGACAGAGTACTGAAATATATGAAAAGATTTGTTACAAAAATGCTAATATAAAAAAATGACTCTCACTCCCCACATTAAAGTTAAACTAAGTTCGAAGAATGAAGAACGAAGAAAAAAAAGACATTTTTCCTCTTCAAAGTTTAATTTATAAGCAATAAAATGCACCATTATTCAATTCAGTACACTCAGGAGCTTTGTTAATACAACCTTACTTGTTCTGGTCTGACAAATAAATCTTTGCACCTGTAGTTTATACATGTAAATATAACACATTATTATACAAATACTGTAATGTATTTTATATGAGAGCAGAACAGGAATTGATAGTCATATACATAATGAGCTCTTCGGTGCGAGGAATATGATGACTATGATGATGATGAATATGATGACTTATTGAATATAATGCCACACTGATTCTTTTCTACAACAGCCAACAACAAAGAAAAGGTCGAGCTAAGCAGAATTCAACAGTGAAGACACACTCTTCATTCACTATTGACTTGTTTTTATTACAGGCTAAATTGCTCCAGGCATTGACGGAGGGAAACATCACACTGCTGTTTGTCTTCTATCTCGTCCCCAAAGCCAAAAGACCTTTAAATGAGCTCTTCGGCTCTTTTATGGCTCTGCGGATTAAGACTTCCGGGACAAATGAAAGCACGTATCTGCTGGCTGCAGGCCACATGTGTCGGCGGGCCGGATCTGCTCAGCATTTTTTTTAATTATTTGGAATAAGCGCGGCTTTTGTCACAGCTGGATGCTTTGCTTTCATTTGTCACAGTTCGTGGTGAAGTAGAGCAAGAGAGCGCTGTGAATGAAGTATACTTAAAACAAGCTGTGGTTTAATGTGTGCAGCAGTGGGGAGCAAAACTTTCATAAAGGTCAGTTTATGAAACAGTTTCCTAAGTGCAAAATATTTACATGCAACATGATGGCTTCAGAAATGTTTAGCTCTCCAGCTGAGAGTTTTGTTTGTTTGTATATTTTAAAAGGTAAATTTACACTGTGTTACACTGGACTTTTTTCACTTGGTTCCACATTCATGAAACCTTAGATCAGGAGTCTCCAACAAGAAGAAGATCGCTACCCGTTTTCTGAGTGGCTCGCCAAAGGTTCAAAGAATATGTTCATACAGCCCAGTCACACAGCAGTTCGTGAAATAGTTACAAAATTTAATGTATTGATCCGTGTACATAGACACGAGAGCGGCGAACGCCACATAGTGAGGAGGTCAGGGTGGATGGGTGAGTCAAAAAACACAGGACTGTCACTCAGAAAAACGGTGTTCGTGTCCCGTTTGAAACCAGAACGTTGATTTATTTGTCACGCAACTTCCGTACTTAAGTTACGGCACTTCTGGAGTTATTTTAACCCAAACCGCGATCTTTTCCTAAACCTAACTAAGTGGTTTTGTTGCCCAAGCATAACCAAATCAATCTATTCCTAAACTCAACTAAGTAGTTTCATTTTGAAAAGACCAGAGCGGAGAATGACACATCACGTGTCGCTGGACATTCGTAGTAAAAAGCACAAAGAATACGTCGTTGAAAGTCGTGCTGAGAGTCACGAAAAAAAGGGAAATTCGCGTCTACGTACACGAATCAAATAAATTAAATTTCGTGACTATTTCACGAACTGCCGTGAGACTTTGTTGGTACATATTGTACATTTGATGACACAAAGTCATTTTGTAAATCAATCAAATTCACAGACATCCCGCCCCCTTCTGACACAAAATGATCATTTGCCAGACAGCTGTCAATTAAACACTGCTTTCAAGTTTGGTTACATCAGTGACGCCGTAACATTAAGTGATGTTAGCAGACTAGCAAGCACGCACCAGATTTGACAATGACTGCAGAAAATAGCCAATAAAAAGCCAAAAATATACTATTATCAGGAGCCTTTTTTCACAGATGTGAATGACAAATGTCAATCACGAGCCGATCATTGCTGCAGCTTGTTAGCATTAGCCAGCTGCTATGTTAGAACCATGGTGGCTTTTCAGCAGAAAGACACAACAACTCACCACAATATCTCTATTAATACATTTATTATCAAAACGACTACTTTACTCAGAGCAGCTGTCAATCACAGCTGTCAATCATGATGTCTCACCCCCTTTTTATAGCATCAAATAAGTAATTAAGACCAAATTTATCAGAAAAATTAACACTTGAACAAACATCAGCGTGATAAGAACTACCTAAAATGACAGAAAACATCTTTGGGAAAAACGTATTTTACTTTTTAGTTTGGCATATGTCCCATCCACTAACATAGAGGAGGCGGGGTTTATGACCTATACTGCAGCCAGCCACCAGGGGGCGATCCAGATGTTTTGGCTTCACTTTTGGGGAGCTGACATGTCGTCCATCTTTACATACAGTCTATTATTGAAATTGACTCAC
Organism: Sebastolobus alascanus; assembly: GCA_916701645.2. Classification (NCBI taxonomy): domain Eukaryota; kingdom Metazoa; phylum Chordata; class Actinopteri; order Perciformes; family Sebastidae; genus Sebastolobus; species Sebastolobus alascanus. Next base: position 6,375,435 of record CAKAOJ020000027.1, on the reverse strand, counting down.
TTTTGGAGCCTCAAGAGGCCATTTGATGAACTGCAGTTTTTATCACCTTTGCGTTGGCTTCATTTTTCAGCACCGAAGGTTTCTGCTTGAACTCGACAGAAAATGTTGGCAGTTTAAAACCAACTCATGTCCTAAAATCATATTTATTTTGTATTAAAGAGTTTTTATTGTTTATTTTATTTGATCCCATTATTATTAAGAGAGATCCCCTCTCCAAACCGACAGCCAAAAGCCCCGACATGGACAAGAAGCTACAATAACATTCCTGTTAACTTGAAGTGTGTGTTGATGGATTTATTTATGTGAATATACAGCTGCAAATATTACTGCATTATAACTTGTTTCATCCCTGAAATTTAACACAAATGACGGCAACACGGAGCAAGAAATCCTACTTCAATAAAATACCAAAAAGACATGTTGATAAATGTGTTTATTGAACATGAAACATTCACATGCAGTAAATAATAAGTCAGCATGCTCATCCTCAGGCAACAGCTGCCAAAACAACAACAATGCATAACGGATAATAAACGATGATATTAGAGCCCGACAGTAAGATGAGAGTCAGGGTTTGTGTCAGTTTATGGAGATCTGCTGAGGCTGTGCAGGATGTTTGGTCCTGCAGAAGTGATGCTGTGAAACAGAAAAGTCCTTGGTGCCTCAGATGCACTTGAGCAGATAGGAGTTACAGTTGGCTCCTCTGCCGCAGTCGCACAGCTTCCCGATGCGAGGTCCGAACTTCATGGCACAGCGGTCGCCCATCCCACACTGAGGAGAGGAGGTACAGAGGTTACTCACATATACATCCAGATACTTTACAATAAGGTTGTAAAAAAAAAATACAAAAAGTACAATGATATTTGGCAACGTCATGACTGGCAGGAAGGGTATGTTAATATATAACCACACCCTCACATGTACTTTCTATTTATTTCATGTGATTTGTATTTATGTGTGTGACATAAATACATAAATAAATATTAATATTATGTATATAAATCATGTTTTGTTTGTTTTTTCCCCCCTAAGTAGTTCTTTCCTAAGTATGGCCCATGTACTGATCATGTTTTCTTTCTTTTCTGCTGTTTTCTTATTTTTTTGTTTTCTCTTATTTGGCCCGTGAGGGAGTATGTTTTTATTATTAAGTGGAATAAGGGGAACTATTATGATAACATACTCAATAGCCCCTTTCTTACTGTTTCACAATCAGCTTTCATCTACCTATTAATTTGTTAATACTTATTTTATATTATTTATTGTTATATTAGTATTTAATATTATGTATTTCTTTTCTTTATGATCATTATTATTATTATTATTATTATAGTGCTTTTCTATTAATTTACCATTATTATTATTATTATTATTATTATTATTATTATTATTATTATTATTAATAATAATAATAATAATAATAATAATATTATTATTATTATTATTATTATTATTGTTATTATTATTATTATTGTTATAATTATCATTTTGTCTGTTTGTTTGACTGTTTCCCCTTTCTTTTATTTATTTATTTATATATTTATTTATTTAATGCTTTTTCTGTGTTTATTTATTTATATATTTATTTATTTAATGTTTTTGGTCTGTTTATTTATTTATTTGTCTTCTCTGCTTTTGGATCTACATATGATGTTATGGCATGTTCTTTGTCTTATTCATTTGTATTGTATGATAAAAAAAGAAAGAATTGTATCTTGAAGAACAAAGTACATGTATGGATTAATTGAGTTAATAAATAAAAAGTAAATAAATAAATACCAAATCCTAGCACAGGGCTTTCCATTAAATCATTTTTTACTGTTTCCATTTTCAGTTAATTCTTGTGATTTATTTGACTTGAGAGAATGAGGGTGAGATGTTGATCCTTCTAGCATCTTTCTGTGAAATAATTAAATCCAGTTCATTAACTGCTTGTGTCTTATTTCAGCAGGATTGAAAGGTTTTTGTTGCTGTTTCGTTTCCCCTCCTTCAGCTAATTGGAGTTGGGCAACGAGATCTCTGTTAGTCTTTAATTGCACCGAGTATAAGACTGTTGTTGGCATTTTCTTGTTATCTTTTAATTACTAGCAGGTAACTGGTTTAATTAAACAGCAGTGAAGCCTTGTCAAACAAATCACTGAATTACATTCTGCTTTCCATTACAGGGAAGAAGTTAAAGGTGGATTTAGAGCATGAATAAAGTGACTAAGTTACCAGTGGGATGCTTCCTCTCTTCTCAGTGGAGGAAATCCGGTTATGCATCCTGCCCAGCAGAGCCTCCAGAGCTTCAATCTGATCGGATCACAAACACAGAAAAAACAAGGAGAGGGTGTCAAATCAGAGCTGTCTGTGCATAAACTCTTAAATATCCCCATTTCAGTTAAAGGGTCTCTTCCGATTTGTGTGGCAGTATCACATATATATTCTTAGTGTAACTCTGACACTTTTAAAGCCAAGATGCTTTTTTTTTTTTAAGCTGCAGCCTCTAATGAAATTAAAATATTCTTGATGTCTTGTGCATCATTTTACACATTTTCCCTCCTGATATATTCGGTCCACTAAGTTAAAATCATGTTCTTTGGGTTTGAACATGGATTGGTTGCACAGTGTGAAGGGTTGCCCGAGTTTCGGAGGTTAATCAGTGTTGAAAATAAATAAATAAATAAAAATAAAGCTTTTACAATCATGACAAACAACATATCTTAAAGGGAGACACTACAGTTTTTCATGCACTGGTCATTTTTTAGATTTTGGGCTATTTTGCTTCCATATCTTCTTTCAGATTAGAGGAAAGAAAACTTCCCAAATACACATTTAGCTGTTTATTTTACTACTTTGTCTATTTGCATCTGTACATTTTTCCTAAATTCACCAAAAGTAGCATTAGATAATGCCTCATTTTCATATTTAAATATAACACTTAAAAAAAACTTGTAATACAAAAAATAATTGTCTTTATGTCAGTAATCAACTGGGGAAGTTTCATGGTGATATCTATTAGTTAATGTTTTTACGCTATTCACCTGTAGTATCTTCAAAATGTATGGAATTTTACAATCCATATCTTTAAATTCTAAATGAGTTTTTTCTCAGACTCTGAGCCAGAAATCTCCACTTCAGTAACACTTACATGCACCAAACTTCCCAGTTTCATTCCTCTCTATGTTCTGGAGGTTTTTACAGAGGGATTTGTTCACATATCATTCATAGCCTGAATTATATATCATTTAACTCCTAAAAATATGGTGAAATTTTATTTTTTTTAATAGCTGTTGACAGTATTTTTTGATTTATGGAGCGATAAAAAGAGATATCTGTAAAAACCTCTGACTCTAATATGTCAACAAAATGAAACAAGAATGTTGAACCTGGCTTTATCCAATGTTCACATTTATGTTCTGGAAATTGATGCAAATTAGCACATATTTTAATAAGATAATACCTCATTTGCATATTTAAACATAACATTTCAGAAAACTTGTAATACAAACAAATAATTGTCTTAATGTAAGTAATCAACTAGGGACGTTTCATGGTGATATCTAATAGTTAATAGTTGTTTTTTTTAACCTATTCATAGTGTCTCTCCTTAAAATGGCTGTAATAAAACAGCAATTTAAAGATTGTTTGAAATGTTTTATACAAGTTCTATGTGTTTCCTATGAAGCTGAACTAAATAAATTTAGTTATTTATATAAAATCCAAATAAAAGGATATGAAAACACACAACTTTGCAAAAACTCACAGGTAAGTTATTCATAATCCTAAACAGGTTATTTGTTCTGCTAAAGTTTAGGACCAAATAAATCTCTTGCCATTCATCCATAACCTCACACCAGGTACTGACCAGGTCTCTGTCTGCAGCTGGTTCGGGTCTGTCCCCTCCGAAGTCCTCCGCGGAGACTTCCTGGGACGTTTGGCCGCGACACAGGACGGACAGCAGGCCGACCAGCAGCAGCCCGCGGAGCATCCCGGAGCTCTCCATGGTCCTGGTCTCGGTGGAGGAGGAGGAGGAGGAGGAGGAGGAGGAGGTGATGAGGAGGTCTCGGCAGGAGGCAGCAGATCCGGACTGGAGGAGCAGAGGGTCGCAGCAGGTCCACAGGAGGTTCTCCCTCCACCCACCGGACCTGCTCCTCCTTTATACCGAGTCTTAGCCCCGCCCGAGAGGCCGCTGCTGATGGACTCACATCAGGAGGCTGCGGTGGAGAAACCCTCACTTTATTATTTTATATTCACAGTTAAAGAATATAGGAATACATCCAGTGGAAACTCGCCACCTCTTTATTATATTCTGACAATAAAAGTCCAGAAATTTCAGAAACTGCAAAACGACTCCAGCTCTCCAGAAAACAGTCACATCAGGAAATATGTGAAGTTCATATCAAACACAGGAGCTACCTGGTCACGTGATGTTCTGTAAGGTAAATTAAGGGATGGGTTTAAAGATGTATTTACTGCTTATAAAACACCTTAAACCGCTGCTCAAAATCTCATTAACCCTCTGAGACCCACAATAGAGCCGTTTTAGTCTTTTTTAGGGGGGTACAGGGGGTCTTTAGGGGGAGATAGCAGGTCAACAGTAGATGTCACATAGAAGTGGTGTACATCAACTGAAAGCTGAGAACCTGAAGATTAATTTGAGATGCTGCTCAGCACTGTGTGTCAAGTTGTTCTGGTCGATGATGATTCAATTATTAAAATAAATAGTGAAAGTGTATAAGGGTTTAGAACATTATGATAAAATTATGTTATATTATTATTATTTCCATCCCCATGCTCTATTATGTCTCATAAGTTGTTGCAGCAATTTGTTACCATTGTTACACAGATTTGGTGCTAAATTTAACCATTTTTTTTCCACTCAAGAATTGATAAAAAATGATCAATAATCCCTCCAAAATACCAAATTAAGACACCAAGACCTTGAGGAACACCATAGAAAAAGCCATGCTGTGATTTGGTATCAAAAACTTTTGACATTTGGAAAATTTCTGCAAGAATTGCATTTTTCGGTGATTGGATGGCGAGCACTTCTGTTGTGTAAACTGCTCAGAAACCCCCTTATTGTCAATAGCTAGGAAAGCCATCCATCCTCTGAATGCTCTAGGTCTCTAGTTTGATCCATCCATCCTCTGAATGCTCTAGGTCTCTAGTTTGTGGCTGTAAAGTTTCATGAGGCTGTGATTATCCTAGAGGTCACCACAGGTCATTTTATACAGGGAGGTCAAGTTAAAAAAAAAATGGTCTCACTACAATTAAAAAATCTCCTATGGGGACTAACATCATCACACATGAATACAGTTGGACTCATTGGATCCACAAGAGTCTCAGCTTTACAGTGATACCCAATTTATGTGATTCAAGACTGTTTAACTGAGAATAATATGTGATAAGATGAGATAAAGAACAACTGAACGGAGCTGTGATAAGAAGTCAGTTGATGAAGATGTGATGTGGAGACATTTTTCACAGTCTCAAAAAATTAAACTTCATATTTATTATTAATAAAACCTGCTCATGCACTTGAAGTCACACTTTGTCTGCTCTTATTTATTCTTGCAGATGAAGTTGTTGCATTGAGTCAGAAGAGCTTCAAGGTAACGGCACACATGCACGAAAATTAACATTCGCCTCTTTGCGAGCGAAGTGACAAATAAACATTTGCTTCCGGTTATGACGCAAATTCACATCTTCGCATTTGCATGGAGTTCAACTTTAGTGAGCTTTCAGGTGAATATCACCTCGACAGCCGATGGTCACCCGCCTGCATTTGCACATGTGCAACCGTGCCTTTAAACTGTCAAATCCACATAATTTCATTTAGAAAAAAATGTAAATAATATATGCATTTTAAGAAATTATATAGTTACAGAGCATACGAAAAAAAAATTAAATTAAAAAAATTAAATATAAGATAAAATAAAATAAATTAATATATATATAATTGAATAATAATTAATTGAATTAATACATTTGATATTTTTATATTTTTTTATATTTCATATTTATTTAAAAATAAATACAAAAAAAAAATAATAATAATAATCAACGAAACAGAGGAGAGAGAAAAGTAAATAAAATCACTGATAAATATTTTTTATTGTTTCTCCTCCATGAAACAAATTGTTCCAGATGATCATGCACATTAGTTTTTATCCACTGAGCTTTCTGCACCTTTAAACAATTCCCCCATTTTCCTGTGACCTCTTCAGGATCCCTCAGGATCCCCTGAAGGTCCCCGGACCACAGCTTGGAGACCTGCTCCTCCTCCTGTCTGCAGCACCAGCAGGGGTCGCTGCGCAGCAGAGAGTCCGCCTGCAGGCTGCTCAGCTCCGTTTCCTGAAACGCATACTTCAGGATTAGGAAGAACACACCCAGTGACATCAGTGAGGTCTGAAGAAGAAGAAGAAAAAAGTCTCCAGTCAAAGTGTGCAGAGGAGGAAGAAGAGGGCCGAGAGGTCCTTCCCGGGTTTCTGACGCTGTTCACTGTGTTTCTTTAAGTTCCGGAGACTTTTGGGAACCAACGTGTCCAAACTGCGCGTAAAGTTTTGATTGAAGCGAACCTTGGAGCGCAGAGAGACGCGTTTCTCAACAGAGGAGGATGTCAACTTCAGACGACACAGACGGGCTCCGGCCCAGATATGGCTGTAAGTTTCTCTCTCTTTTCTGCTCACCTTCAGATGCCAGCCGGGCTGCTGCTCCCCTCCACATCCCCCCCCCCCCGGACCGCAGTAATGCTTCTGCTGCATGCAAACAACCACAAACTACAGACAAGTTCACTTTATATGTTCAAACCCTCTCAGTCCGATCGGTTTATATCTGACAGCGTGCTTACAGCTTCATTATGACTTCCGCGTTTTATAATAATGCAGAGTGGAGAGGGAGGTGGGGGGGGAGGCCTGCTTTACAGTTTACTCAACTTTTATTCCACACATATTAGTTTTTCTAAGTTATTACCTTCATGTGCTTGTGCCAAATAGTGAAAACAGAGCAGGATATTGTAAATGTAGAAGTTGTGTGTTTGAGTTAATCACAGATTGTTGGAGTTACCCAACAACCACCGCCCATAGGTGTGTGCTTTCTTAATCCAATCATTTGGGAGCAAAGTTTGAAGTGAATGTGCGCATTGGGATTTCACACTTTATACACGTTTATCCATCAAATATGGAAAAAAAGAAATAGTTTTCTTAGCTGGAATATCCCAATTTTTTTTTTTTTTTTTTGAATGCATATCAGTGGAAACGGCTGTAGTTGTTGAAATCAGGATTTACCTGTTGATGATGTTGCCTGTGGGCTGAGCTGCCCCCCCCCCCTCCTCAGATGTGACAGGAGGCTGAAATGAGGCCTCTGTGCCCGCCCTCCTGTCCCCCATCCCCCCTCTCTTCCTCTTCATAATTTGGGAGAAAACTTTTGAGGGGAACATTTCTCTGCAGGCTCCACTCTGTGCAATCTCACGGGAATAACCCCCCCTGTATTGTTTTCTGTTTTCAGTGTATGAATGCCATTTACAGACAAAGGCATCATACAGTCACTGAGTTCATGTGTTAACTGCAGATGACTAATGAGTGAGGCTGGCTTCCTTTGTAAAACACCTCCAGAGCTCTGGAGAGGCCAGGGAGCTGTGTGGAAACTTTCTCCTGATTATGCAACCAGGAGAAAGTTAATAAACAGCTTTATTTGTTAATAAATGTAAAGAATAATTCAACATTCATCAGCTATTCTTTCTGCATAAATTCACCAAAAGTTTCTTGTGATATTTACAAAAACTTTTGGATCCATTGATCGGATGCCTTAAAGTATCCTGGTCTTAACGAGGACATAGACTTTGAATGCTTTCTGTAAAGTAAGTAAAATGTACATATTAGGGCTGTCCGTCGATTAAAATAGTTAATCGTGATTAATCGCAAAGTAATCGTACATCTTATCTGCTCAAAATGTACCTTAAAGGGAGATTTGTCAAGTATTTAATACTCTTATCAACATGGGAGTGGACAAATATGCTGCTTTATGCAAATGTATGTAAACTGCATGTGATTATCATAAAGTGGGCATGTCTGTAAAGGGGAGACTCGTGGGTACCCATAGAACCCATTTTCATTCACATATCTGGAGGTCAGAGGTCAAGGGAACCCTTTGAAAACGGCCATGACAGTTTTACCTCACCAAAATTTAGTGTAAGTTTGGGGCGTTATTTATCGTCCTTCCTAACAAGCTAGTATTACATGATTGGTGCCGATGGATTCTTTAGGTTTTCTAGTTTCAGATGATACCAGTATCTTCACTCTAGCTTTTAAACTGAGCCCACTATGACCTAAAAATCTTAAGTTGCGTTAATGCGTTAAAGAAATTAGTGGCGTTAACTTTGACAGCCCTAGGATGTATATAACTTATTTTTTTCTGCGTCATTTCTTCATAATATTTTATCATTATTATTATTATTATGATGATCATGTGACAGCCTCCCATTGGTTGTCGATACCCTATAGGTGAGATCACATCCGCTTTGTCGGTTTGTTTTGAGCCCTGACGAAGACCTACAGTGGTCGAAACATGTTGGCCTTTTTAATGATTTAGCCGCTATAATAAAGTCTTTTAATATATTTCCTTCCTCGTTGCCACTTGGAGGACCTGGGTTGCCTTCCTGTCTTTCTTGTGATATTGCTTACATTCATTTAGGGCTGCAACTATATATTATTTTCATTGTTGATTAATCTGTTGGTTATTTTCTCGATTAATCGATTAGTTGTTTTGTCTATAAAATGTCAGAAAATGGTGAAAAATGTTTCCCAAAGCCCAAGATGACATCCTCAAATGTCTTGTTTTGTCCACAACTAAAAGATATTCAGTTTACTGTCAGAGAGGAGGAAAGAAACCAGAAAATATTCACATTTAAGAAGCTGGAATCAGAGACTTTTTTACTTTTTTTCTTAAGAAATTACTCAAATTGATTATAAAAATAGTTGGCGATTAATTTAATAGTTGATAACTAGTCGATTAATGGTTGCAGCTCTACATTTATTCCTGTTTATTGCTGCTGCTAAAGTGTCATTTTGTGTGTGTGTTTGGGGCTCCAGCCGTCCTGGATGGCGTGGAGCGGCTCACGGCGGAGGAGATGGATGAGCAGCGGCAGCAGAACATGGCCTACGAGTACCTGTGTCACCTGGAGGAAGCCAAAAGGTAAGAGCTGGAGGAGGACAGGTCACTTCTGATTCAGGTCACGGAGTGTCTCTCACACTCGGGCTCAGCAGTTATTCAGTTCCCAAATGATTATATAGTGAAGAAAGTAATAAGGAGCTGTCATTAGGTTTTCATTATCAATTAATCTGCAGATTATTTTCTCCATTAAGTGTCCACAACATGTCAGAAAATAGTGAAAATGGCAATCATAGATTCCTAAGAGAAATCTTCAGATTGCTTCTTCTGTCCGACCAACAGTCCACAACCCCAAAATAATCAGTTTTATTATCAAAAAAGACAAAGAAAAGAAGGAAATCCTCAAGAATTTCAATGCTAGAAGTATGAATTTTGGGCATTTTTACTTGTTTATCAATGATAAAAATTGTGGGCAACTAATTTTCTGTCGATGAATCGGTTGATGGTTGATAGCTTCGTCTCTAGTTGTCATACAGTTACTGAAATCTATTAAAAACTGGCTTCACCGTGGACACTGGTTTGATCTCCACTCACTCACTGTTGGTGAATTTCAGGTTTTAGTTCCTGTTGATATGTTGGACAGAGAGCCGGGTATTGAACCTCCGTTCTTTCTGTCAGCTGTCTCAGCAGCACTGAGCACTGACAGTAGTCTTGTTTACTTTATCACTGATCTGATAGTGTCTGATCTAAATGAAAATTTGGCTGATTTTAGAAAACACATCCACGGAAGCGGGGGTCGGCAACATGGGAGAAACTAGCAAGAGTACGCTATATTTTAAAAGTATCCAACCTAAAAGAGTTGGCCAACTCTTTTCCAATGAAAGTAGCAGCACGAGCTGAACCTTCAGGCCTCCCTCCAAAGACACTCCCCCCCCCCCGCTATTATCATTATGAACATAAACAATGAACATGGCTATCTATTGTTAGTGATCACAGCTGTCAAGCTAGCAGCTTGTGGAAGACTCTGGTGACGTACTATGAGTGCACGGGCAGAGTGTGCACAGTAGACAGGCAGGTAGACGTCCAATAATTACATTCGGGCTGAATGAAATGATTAAACAGGTTTATTACAGTCCTTTGATAGCCACAGATACCTGATTATTAAATTAGTTTTGTCAGAGCATTTGATTTATTGATTGCTGTCAGGATGTAATGAGAATTTCAACAAATACGACCAAAAACGTTGACCCGCCCTACTGTAGCTTTAAGGGTGTCGGTCATGACGTTTACCAATCCACGTTAAGTAAAGTTTCTTTGTCATTATAAGATTCAGTTGCTTTGATTCATGCAGTCACAGCAGGCTGCTGACTCAGCAACTTCTGGCCTCACAAAAAGTTCCCCACAGTGAAGTATAGAGATTTTAGATTTGGTTAAAAGTGAGCTCTGACAGCGGATTGGTACTCTGAGGTTCAGTCTGTTCAGATTTATTTAGCACTTGAGTGCAGTCAGTGGACACCAGTGTGATTATTTAACCTCCACTCAGTCTTCAGCTACAGATTAAATGCTCCTCTTGGCTGGTTGTCAAACCTCAGAGCTGTTTTAGTACCGACTGTAACACAGAAAACCAAGAATTGTCAAGTGCTGAAAGTTTGCATTGAGTGCCTGGTCTCGAATACTTATTGTGTGAACTGATAGTTCCACATTTAAATCATAATTTTTTATGATTTTTAGAACCTGTTATTTTGGCAAAGAAGTCCTCACACAGCTGCTGACGTTTAGACAACATGAATATTTGGCTTCTTTTGCAAATAAAATCATGGGTTTTATAGAAAAATGTGAAGTCGTACAGTTCATAGATGTGAAGATAAAAATATATATGATTTCCTTGACAAGACAATATAATAATAATAAAAAGATTCACATGATGTTTGTATGAAGACATTGGTGATGTATGTAGCAGCAGAATGATGACAACATAACTTCATATTTAGCACACTTATCCAAACTTCTGTCGTTTCATACTTGGAATTCATGATGAAGTAATTGAGGTCTGTTTCTAAGTACACACATGTGCATTTATATCTGTGTGTTGGTGGTTGAACCAACCTGAGCGCGTTGACAGCTGTGTATTAAAGTTTTCTGTTGGTGACTCTGGACTCGACCCCGCTGCGGGCTCGCAGGTTCAAAAGAGGAAGGATTGTGCGAGACAGGAAGTGACTCAGTCCCTGTTGATTTGATTTCCCACTGTTGCCACAGAAACCCCACGGTTGTCATAGCAACAGGTTCCGGTGTGAGTGTGCTGCTGCTGCTGCTGTGATACGTGTACGCTGCTCTGGCTGAGTGGTTGTACGGCTGTACGTCTGTCTCCTGCACGGTTGTTATCGTTCATCTGTGATCTTCAGGAAATTCCTGGAAGGACTTCTGTTTTATCTTCACCCTCCTGACACTTCTACCTCCGTTTGTGCTCTCTTTTATTCCCCAAAATTAGTTTCAGAAACCATGACTGAATGCTACTGAACCTTCAGGAGAGTTGTCACCAACATTAAAAATATATTTTCTTCCTCAGTCAAAACTCTACATGTCTTCTTGTGGCTGCATTCTGATCACTGTTGGAATATCTCTCAGAAAAATACACTAATGAAGAGAAATATAAAGCACACTCTGCTCCGAGGTTCTTCATGTTCATGACTCTGCGTTACCCACAACATCGCCGGCATCAGACAGTGTTGTGACGGGGTTTCCCCCAAGAAATGTACCTGTCAGGGTGGAATTATTAAGAAGAAGAGTTTGCAGTTTTTGTTGTCCAAACATGGTCTTTTACTCAACCCATGCTGTGATGGGGCTGATTTCTCTTTGCTGAATGAAAGTAAATGTGTTATACAGTAATGTTTTGACAGGTTCTTAGTCGATTAGTCGACTAATCAGAAGTTTTGGTCTCAGTAGACTAAGATTTCTTTCGTCTATTAGTCGTTTTTTATGTTTTTTTTATGCTGAATGACTTATTTATAAGACTTATGACTTATGAGCACATCTCTGGTAAACACCAGATTTAACGTGGTGCTTTTACATGATTCTTTTTGGGGAAACTCTGTTTTACAGATCTGTCCATTAAATCAACTTATCGATTAGTCAAGGTAATAAATAGGGCTGCAAAATTAGGGCCAAAATGCTAATCGCGACTACTTTGATCAATATTGAGATCACGATTATTTATCACGACTATTCACTGATTTTAGCGACAAAATATTTTTAATCGCACTTTCCCATTTCAATCAACAGAGCGCTAATTTCATTTTCACATTGTGCTACTTAGCCTGAATTCAGTGCATTTTCCTTTTGCCTGTAAAATATACAGTATATTACTCTTTTACTCTGGACTGCAGCCGCTACATTCAGGGGAGGTTCTTTAACTAGCTGCCGCTGTATGTGGGGAAATTATGACCGGATTTGTTGAGGGATTTAGGGCCAATGATGACGTTGTTTGACTCAGAAGATGAGCCGCTGTATCTTCTTTGTCAGAAATATGCTACTGCTTGATTGTGTTCTTAATTATACTCTCAGTGTGGTGTTAGTGGTTTGTAGTTACGCAGATCTTTTTCTCTCCAGAGTATAGTAGCTGCTAACTCCTGTAATTGATCCAGGATTTGTTTCCAAGGGAACTGTAGGATCTGTTATTAAAACACACACGATTAGTCAGCAACCGTGTCTCCACATCCACCAGAACGGAGACATCCAGCATGATTCAACAGTAAAGTACTCTCTGAATCCTGTTCATTATTTGCTCGTGTTGCTGCTGCACCTCCACACTGGGAGCCTCCCGATTGGCCGACGAGCTCCCTGAGGTGTGTGTGTTGTTTCAGGTGGGGAACACCTGAGCCTGCAGGGGAACGCTGGGGGGGAGGAATGCTGGGAATGCTGGGAGTGTGTGTGTGGATGCCGAGTGGTATGATGGGAATTTCTGTGACAGGTGCACAGCAGGGTGTGAGAGCAGCGTTTACCTGTGTGGCTCTCTCACTGTTATATCTACTGCTGTAGAGAAGAAGGCTGAACTCACTCTGTCTCTCTCAGCAGAGAGATGCAAACTATGTGTTATCATCACTCTTATTTTCATGTTCCCATCACAGAGGAACAGTCTGAGGCGACCTGCTGTGCACATTATCACGCCATATTTGAATGCTCGGTGACCTGTTCATCTCTTTTGGCTTTTCAAATACGAGATGTGTGCTCCATGATGCGTGCTGAGCTTGGCTCTGAGGCTACAACAACCACTGTTTCCTTTATCGATTAATCTCTTACAGTGTTGCACGGTATACCGATACTAGAAACGTATCGCAATACCCTGCGGTTAAAAATGGAACAGTACCCCATTTTATTAGTACCGATACTTTTAAAATGATAAAGTTTTAATTAGGGATGTCAAAGTTAATGAAAAGGCTCAGTTTTAAAGCTAGAGTGAAGATACTGGTATCACATGAAACTAGAAAAACCTAAAGAATCCATCGGTACCAACCATGTCATACTAGCTTGTCGTGATGGAGGCTAAATAACGCTCCAAACTTACACTAAATTTTGGCAGAAAAACTGTCATGGCCATTTTCAAAGGGTTCCCCCATGGATTGACAGCCCTAGTTTTAATACGAGCCGTGAGTTGCGTCGATGTGCGACAGCGGGGCCGTGTGTGAGGACGGCATTAGGATTGGGATCAAGTGGTTATAACTTTGCTGCTGGTGGAGCAAGCGGTCAAAAACTAAACTGTAGTGATAACCAGAAGGACGGAGTCAACAAGTGAAGTTGCACAGTCCCGCTCTGAGCTGGTGTCTCCATAAGCAGAACTCCCTTCAAAAAAACAGGAAATTAACAGCACGGATCTGATTACCGATCACATGTACCGATAAAATTAGATTCACCATCTTTTCTGGATCTGTCCAAGCATCTCCTGAAATTCGGCAAACGTATAATTAAACAAAAAGCACCTGTTAAATAATTTAACTTCCATGTTCTGTCATCTATCCATTACTTTTCCTGATGTTTTAGGTTTCTGCCGTGGCATCGTTTCAGTATCGGTATCGAGAAATTTAGGCAGGGTATCGTATCGAAGTCATAATTTTGATATTGTAACAACACTAATCTCTTAATTAATTTTTGGATTACTTGATAATTTGTTGAATCTATAATGTCTTCAAATTGCTGGATTTGTACGACCAACAGTCCAAAACACAAAGATACTCAATTTACAAATATTAGACAGAAAAAAGCTGCAAATTGTCACATTGATGAATCTGGAATCAGCTAATTTGTGCATTTTTACCTGATAAATGCCTCATCGATTATCAGAAATTGTCAACCGACTAATCATATCAGCGGTACTGTTTCTTTAAGATTAGTAGATGGACTCATTGACGTTCATTTCTTTCAACAATCTGACCTTCTTTCTCTGCATACATTCAGCTGTCTTTCTTTCCTCCTTTCACTCGTTGGTTCGCTGCTCCAGTCTCTGGGAATGCAGTTGGACATGTTTTCCGTATACTTCTGTTTATTGATCCGTGCACACGTTGCTTCTACCTGCACATTCACTCCCTCCTCGTCACACCCGTGCACAACAAACCGTTTCAGGTGGATTCACCGACGATAGATGACACATGCAATAAGGTTTGAATTCAGGATGTCACATGTCGTACACATTCGTCTCTTCCTCATTTCCTGTCACCGCGCTGCGCCGCGTGCAGTGAAGTGAAGCTGTTTGTAAATCACTCACTCAGCAGATGTTGCAGCGGATGACGTAGCTGTTTTTGGAGGTTTTGCTGAAAGGTTTTGGTTCGGCAGGTGAACCAGATTCCTCCCAGATCTGACAGCTTAGTGACAGCAGAGTGAAAGTGAAGTTTGATTTGTCTTTACGGGAGGAGAGGAGACAGTGTTTAGTTAGAGGAGTTTTTAGGTTGATATTGAACTTATATATTATCAGATATCTGTACAACTTCCTGCGCAGATACAGAAAACCTGCAAGGCATGTTTGTTTAAATGTACTTTGGTGTTTTATGCAAATGTGTTCTTTAGGACTGTCAAAGTTAACGCAACTAATTTCTTTAACACATTAACGCAACTTCCAAATTTTAGGTTGTAGCTGGCTCCTTTTTTAAAGCTATAGTGAAGATACTGGTATCATATGAAACTAGAAAACCTAATGAATCCATCGGTACCAACCATGTCATACTAAGTCATTTTCAAAGGGGTCCCTTGACCTCTGACCTCCAGATATGTGAATGGAAATGGGTTCTATGGGTACCCACGAGTCTCCACTTTACAAACATGCCCACTAGTCATAGTCAAGTCAGCACACTGACACACTGACAGCTGTTGTTGCCTGTTGGGCTGCAGTTTGCCATGTTATGATTTGAGCATATTGTTTTATGCTAAATGCAGTACCTGAGAGGGTTTCTGGACAATATCTGTCATTGTTTTGTGTTGTTAATTGATTTCCAATAATAAATATATACATACATTTGCATAAAGCAGCATATTTGCCCACTCCCATGTTGATAAGAGTATTAAATACTTGACAAATCTCCCTTTAAGGTACATTTTGAACAGATAAAAAATGTGTGATTAGTCGCGATTAACTATTTTAATCGATTGGCAGCCCTGGTATTCTTATTTTTGTAGTTTGATCAGACAGGTCGCAAACAAACCCCCAGTTTTACCAGTTGTTGGGGAAAAAGACGATAAATGAAAGAAGAAAAGAAGACAAAAAACAAACAAATGACAGAATTATTCCCCGTCTGTCTGTTGTTTAATGTCCATTAGATTTTGTAGAGTCACTTCCTGGTTCAACTTTCTTACAGCACCGTTCTGTGGAGACCAAAACAGATATTTTGGGTGTGCTCACTTTCAGTTTCAAGTGCTAATGAGGTTAAAAGTGTGTGTGTGGTGGGGTAGGGATGGGTGGGGTTACAACCCCATCTGTCCCGAGTTGCTGCCTTACTGGACCTACTGGTTCCAGTTATTTCGCCACATTTTCAGAATCTCAGCAGTTAACTTGCCGCATAAATTAACATTTTGTCAAAACTGTCTCTGGCAGGATGATCATAACTCTGAAAATAGATTAATTTATACATCTATAAAACAACATTTTAATAAAATAAACATTTGATTCATCCACTCGAGATCAATTCACTAAAACATCATGTTAGTTTGTTTCTGTATTATAGGAATTTAATGTCCAACCAGAGAGGAAAGTTGTCTTTACAGTAGGTCACCAAAATAAAAAAAAAGCAGCATGAGAACATGAACAACAACACTAAAGTATAAAGTACACTGAAAATAAAATACTTAAATAATAATTATAATTATAATAATAATAATTTGACACCCAGAAGTGACACGAGAGGGTGGAGCTAAGTACAACCGAACACTGAATAAGACATTTTTAGGCGACCAAAAAGGCTATAATTAGCTTTCATGAAGTGAAAACACACTGTGAAAGGGTTAAAGTTGTAAGACAAAAACACGGACAACTCCCAGACCAACAACGCAGTGGTAGCGACCTGTCAATCAGAAGGTAGCCCCGCCCTAAAGCATCCCCTGCTTTATGGTCTATCTGACTCTAAATGGGACCATAATTTACTAAATGAACATCATGCTGTATTGAAGAAGACTTGAAACTAGCAATGGAGACCATAAACTCATGTTTACAATGTTTACTGAGGTAATAAATCAAGTTTCTCATAGACTTCTATACAATCAGACTTCTTTATGCCATCTTCGTCCTCCCTCCGTGACTGTGGTGAGAAGAAATCCAGAGCGGTGTCTGGTTCACATTCAGGTCTGCAGTTAAAACGCTGTCTAATTAGTGTTTTGTGTAATTTCTTTAAATGACAGGGTTCACTATAACCATGAAATTTAATGAAAGTTTAAGGATTTGAGGTAAAATGTGCACTTTTGAAAATGAATGGTCTTGAAAGTACTATTTATAAGCAGAATTATCAGAATACACCGTGACTCTCTCTGGGTAGAGTTTGTGCTGATTTATCACCAGTGTTCTGTTTTAAAATAAATGATTTTATGATCTGAAAAGATCAGGTTTAACTGGTGGCTATACTTCAAAACATGTCACTTTTGATTCCTTGTGTTTCAACAAACAACCTCAAGCTCATTTTCTGTCACAGAGACGCCTCGTTTAAAGGTTCCTTATACGATATCCAGAACATTATTGCATGTTAGTTCATGTGAGCGTGCCTCACTAGCTGATAACGCCGTCCTGACCCACGGCGCCATCGCGGAAGCGTAGCAGGCACCCTCCGGTCCCCCCCAGATAAACACTGTTAGCACCGTCAGCCATGTTGAGAGCCATTTGGAGGCAATAGAAATGCTCTGAATTTCTAATTTAGCACCATTAAAGAGGACCTGCTTATTTTCAGGTTCATACTTGTATTTTGGGTTTCTACTAGAACATGTTTACATGCTTTAATGTAAAAAAAAAAAAGAAGCTTATTTTTCTCATACCGGCCTATATGTATAATGCAAGTGTGTTACTTGGTGACATCACCACGTCACAGAAGAAAAGGCGGGACTTCAACAAGGCATTTCAGGCAGTTCAGGAGCAGTGTTTCTGTGGGAGGGGGGGAGTAACTCCTTTTATAACTTTGCAGACCTTCTACATGCACAAAAAACTATATAACACACTAAAGGAAAGGGGAAAAAGCACAAAAGCATAATAGGTCCTCTTCAAGACTCACATTGGAGCATAAGTTTCCATTTTATATAACTGTCCTAAACTCTATAAAACGTTGGATGGCAGATCATTTTTTACTGCCAGCCTTGTCCCAAAGGTAAGGGAGAGTCTCGGCTCTCTTTCCTCTTCTGTGAGAGCAATACTTTGACATTTTGGGGAAAATCCTAATTTGCTTTCTTGCCCAGAGCTAAATGAAAAAAAAAATGGTACCACTCTCATGTCTGGACAGTAAATATGAAGCTAGCTTAGTTTAGCAAATCTGCCTACCAGCATCTATAAAGCTCACAAATTAACAGGTTATATACCGTTTGTTTAATTTGTAGAAAAACCACACGTTGCATTTTTACAGGGGGGTTATACGTATGTGTGGGACAATTTCTTGTCGCTTTTACACTTCAGTTTTTATACAAGATAAACAGTATTAATTCCTAGGGTTGTCCTCGACCAAAGAAATTCTTAGTCGACTCACTCTCACTCATACCTTTTTGTCGACTAATCGATTAGTTGATTTAATCGACAGATCTGTAAAACTGAGTTTTTCCACAAAGAATCACACAAAAGCACCACTTTAAATCTGGTGTTTACCAGAGATGTGCTCATAAAGTTCTTGGAAATAAGTCATTGAGCATGAAGAAAGCATAAAAAACGACTAATAGACTAAAGAAATCTTAGTTTTTTTGACTGAGAGGGGGCAGCCCTGTTAATTACTGAGCTTTAGAGCTGCATGTCGGTGAATTTTGAACTCTCCATTTCTTCCCACACTCAACAAAAGAGACTTAGACTATTTGACTATTCTAAATATAACTGTAGTAAGGTCAAGGAGTTTACATTTGTCTTTTACACAACACTTTTATTCAAATTCCTATTTGCATGCTACTGAGTAGACTGATGAATAACTGGAAACACTCCTTTTACACTAGCTGCCAGTTTCCCTCCAGTATTCAACCTCAGACCTGATCACTCTGTCATGTTGTAACTGTGGTGTCTTTGTGGGCTCCAGTGTGCCAGCTCTTAAGAGATGATGTGATATTTTCACATCTGTATATTAAGATAGACAACGTATCCCGACACAACGGTTCCTATGATATCTTACGAAAAAGTTATTCCTCCTTTTTCGTGCCTACGAATGTCCAGCAGCACGTGTCAATTTCCGCTCGTTATATTCATACAGTCTTTTCAAAATAAACTTCCGTCTTCACAGGAAACAACTTCCTTAGGATTAAGCAAGAAAACTACTTAATTAGGTTTAGGAAAAGATCATGATTTGGCTTAAAATAACTCCACGTTCAAGCAGAGTTGCAGTTTGATTAAGAAGGAAATACAATATACAATTTGTTATGTTATTTGGGATGACATCCAGTAGAATCCCCACTCCACCAAGTAGACATTGTTTTAAAGCACAAAGCCTCATAATTCTATCGGTATAAAACATTTTAAGATCCCAACATCATCACTTACTTATTATGTAGCAACAGTGTATACAAAATAGCACCATAAAAAGGTTACTTATATTCAACATTTTTGTGCCTTTTGTATACTTGGTTCAGTATCACTTAGACGTCTTGTGACTTAATGATAGTGAACTGCAGAGCGTTACCTTCCATAGCAGCCGGGGATCATGACTGTAATCAAAAGGGTTCGAGAACAGTAAGCATTTAATTGTAATTATGTAAATAGTATGTCATTTTCACTCTTGTGCAGAAAAAGGGGGTCTTTCTTCATGTTTCTGTTTTCGGTAGAGATGGTGTTGAGCTGGTCCGAGTTGATTGCAAGTTTTAGATCCTTGTTTTCCATCTGTTGTGTTTTGTTTTGTGATCGGCTCTATTCGAGACTCGCCTTAAGATCCCGTTCCCGTCAGTCTGTGAAAGTAGTCATCGATGAAGTCGTCCAAGTTATCCAGAGTTGAGATGGTATAATCAAAGGGGGGAAATGAATGTTTGGTTTGTTTCATGAAAGTCTGGAAAGTACCGGTACTTTAATCCGCCATGTTGGATCTCACCCGTTGTCTCGAGATGTTCTCACACTCTCGTCATCACTCTCCACACGTTCACGTAGGCAAAGTGTAGTCTCTTCTTAAGGGATCAAAGTGTGAACATGTCTGAAATACTCTTCAGAGATGTGACATAAATGGGAGTCAACTCCATCTTTATTTGACTTTGCTGACTCTGACTATGACCTTATTTGGGTTAAAGTAAATAGAACAATGTTGGTTACATGACAGTTTTTATCCAATAGTCCAGTCCTGTAGTGAGTGTTGTTGCCTAGTAACAACAGCAGTTTACCTGCTGTGGTCGGCAGGTTTCCTCCTCACTGTCACGGACTGTCTGACAACACGCTGGTGTTTTATTGACTCTGATGATGATGATGATGATGATGATGATGATGATGATGATGATGATGATAGGTGTAACAGGCGATCCATTCTGGTTAGGTCATAGTAACAGTGTTTGTTTGTGTGACAGCAAAGATGTGCTGCCTCTGACAAATACAGACCTGAAATCAGGTTGTTGCTGTTGGGACAAATAGCACAAATACCACAGTGATGTTTTATTGGCATCATTGACAGTTGACTGTGAGGTAACATATTTGTCAATCATGTTTTGTTTTTATCTCAGGGAGGACATCTTATCTGAACTTATTTGATTTCTTGGTTACATTTTTTTTAAATTTTAACACTTACCTTTTACGTTATAAAGTAGTGAGAAATAGGGTTGAATACTGGGAACTGAGATCCCAGTATTCACCGGGAATTCTCTCCAAACTCTCCTCCTCTTTCCCGGGAAAAATACCTGCAGGAACTCTAGATTTTAACATGTGTGTGTTTGCATGTTGGAGACATGTCGTACATCCTGAAGACAGCGTCTCCATACCTCATTAACTCGTTCATCGTGCTACTGTCATAGCTAATGACTGTAGTGTGACCTTGACATGCTGTTATAACAGTAATAAAACTGTCTTTCAGCCAGTTCTACCAGACACAGACAGACACAGAACAACCGTAGACTCATTAAATAAGTTATGTCACAGTTTAATAAACGAGGTTGTTCTGTGTCTGTCTGTCTGTGGTGATATCCAAAGTTTCAACACACCATGTTCCTACTTAGGTCATGACTTTTCTCTAGTATGGGAGTGTGCAGATTGTGCAGAGTAGCCGTTTGTATAAAAAGACGACCGTGACGGAGCGAGATAATCCATCACAGTAAACAGAAAGATAATCTCTGATTTTATCTGTAATCGTTCACGCAGAGTCGAGTGTTGTCACACTCTTCTATCCTTGTTAGATACCTGACTCCCACAACGTCTCCAAGACATAATCCCTCTTACTTTACCATCTTTACTGTCACATCCATGTCTGTTTTTTTTGTGGTTGTTCGCTGGGAAGCAGAAGTTTGTACCAAAAATGTTGTGAAATATATACATTTTGAAAAAGGATTACTCACTTTATGCATTGCGCAATGACAAGGAGGACGTTAACTAGACACAGAGTGTAGTAAAAGGCGAATAACTCTAAATCAGTATTTCAATTTTATGGGGAGACACTACAGGCAAAAACATTGTTTTTTTGCATGCACTAATTTTTGAGATTTTATTTTTTTTTTTATTCCATAACATGTCTTCTTTCAGACTATTGGAAACATAGAAAACATCCAAAATTAGGGGTGTAAGAAAATATCGGAAAAAATCAAATATTGCGATATTATGCTTTGTGATACTGTATCGATTGATTTTTAATTAATAGTTTACATGCAAAGATGAACTCAGTCAATACTTTATTTAAATTGCAAAGAGATGTGTACTCTCAGTGTATGTGTCCTCTCAAAGTAGAGCTTCGATGTTGGATGTTACAGCGACTCTGATAAATGCAAATGCAGATCCCACTGTTCTGATTGCATGAAAAAAATAACTTTTTTTTTACTCAGATTTTATGCATATGGTGGTGGTGTGTTCTTTATACTATGACCGTTTCCCTAAAATTAGATAAAAAAAAATTGTAAATTCTTTTGTAAGCCTTGCTTACAGTATCGCAATATATCGGAAAATATTGAATGGTAACCTCTGTATCGTGATACGTATCGTATCGCCAGATTCTTGCCAATAAACAGCCCTATCTAAAATACACATTTAGGTGTTTATTTTACTACTTTGTCTATTTCTGTCTGTAGATTTCTCCTAAATTTACCAAAAGTTACCATTAGATAATGCCTCATTTGCATATTAAAAATGAAAATGTCTGAAAACTAATAATAACTAATATAAAAAATAATTGTAAAGTAATTTAAGTAATCAACTGGGGAATTTTCATGGTGATATCTATTAGTTAAACTTTTTACCCTATTCACATGTAGTGTTTCCCGTTACAATAAAATGATGTTAAAGTTGGATCACAGCAGTTTTTGTGGTGTGAAACACGATAACCGAGTGTGTTTCTACATCGGTTTAAAGCTCCATCTTGTCAGTGTCACCCTTCACAGCAGGACCAGCCCAGTTCCTCCTTCAGCTCTGGCCATTTGCCTGTAATTTCCTGTTTTCAAACCGTTTCCACACAACACTCTTGTGTACAGCCGCTGCTGCAATGAATATGATGTAATGTCGAACCCCCGACAGGAGAACAATGTGACACAAGAGTGATGTGGTCCAACCTTCTGCCCTCGGGTGACTGTTTTAAACTGGTTGGTGGCACTAGATGAAACGTCAGGGTATCATAAAGTCATGATTTATTCTTCGGTGGTCATGACTGTCTGTACTAAATTTAATGACAATTGCCACTAGACACGAGGCTCCTGATTGGATGAACGTTTTCCCTCGTGGGCTGCTGCTCCCAGCTTTCAAACCAGAACCAACATGGCGGCTCGTTTGGAAACTTTCTTCTCTTATATCACGGAAATAGTTCACTGAAATGTGTTTCTGAAAACATTTTATGGCAGAAATAATCCACGCAGTTACTAAATCTGTCTTTTTTTTGGATCGACAACGGTTAGTTTAAAAGTTTCTTGGGAGTTTCCAGAGGCAGCGAGTTTCGCCGGACGCTCCTGATTTGCATAAATAGACTAGACATGAACTTTATGCAAATGAGGAGCGGCCAATGTGACGCCCGTCTCTTGAATCGCGCCGCCACGCTACCAGAATGCATTGCACGGCTGCTTACATAGACAATGAATCGGAGATGTGGAAAAGACGGAGGCTGTGGACACGTACCATCAGGACCTGTGTCCACCGTTTTTTTCTAGCTGAAAATGCCAGGCGCTCTTCTGAAAATGCTCAGCTGGGAGGCGCAGCGTTTTTTTCAGCTCAGACGCTTTGATTACGTCTGGTTGCTATGATACGGAATATCCGCGGAAGTAAACATGTCGTAAATTCGTTTGGACCAGTGCTCCAGACATGAGGACAACATAAAGTCCACAGTAAAAACAATAAAAAACAATAGCATAACATACACAATAAGAGCACAATATATATAATATATTACATTAATATTAATATTTTATATTAATTCTCTTAATAAATATCAACAGATTTGATCACGTCTTTGTGGTAGGCTATTTGTCCCGCCCCTCCTCTACTGTGATTGGACAGTGATGAGTGAAGCGTTTTTACCCAAAGTTGAACATTTTTCAACTCTCGGCGACCTGAAAAAATGCCAAACGCACAGCGAGACGCTCAGCGCCTCGCCACCCTGCTGGTGTTTTACCGTAGCGTAAATACGCGGTGCTTCCATTGCAAAGCATTAAAAACTATGCTGGCCTCAAGGAGAAAATGCTTTGGTGGACACGGCCCCTAAGAAGTTACTAACATAGACACACTATAATCTGCTGGACTGCCTGTTTTAAATCAACATAATGTATCTGTGAATGTGCCTCTGCGGTCCACGTCTCCCCGCTGGAGGCTGTACTCTGGTTGCTGTGTAAATGTGACCTGCCGAGGCCTCCGGAGCACACACAGGTCTGAGTCACACAGTCAACAGGTGAGAATGTGGGAATGAACGAGAGAGGGATCAGTGCTCCGTAGAGGCCCCGCCCCTCCTCCACAGCCGCTCACCTTGCCGCCGTCCGTGAAACTCGAATCTACAAGTTACTCCTCCGGTTTGGATCTCCGTCACAGCTCAGGAACAGTCACGGTGATGAAACCTGTCGGTAGCAGAGATCTGAGCTGATGCAGCAGTTTCACCTGACTGACTGTGACCCCCCCTCGCTGGTATGTGCACAGTGATGTCTCTAACGCTGCAGGTCAGATGTGATGGATTATTGTCCTCAGAAGGCCTCCAGGGTCAAAGGTCACAGCTCTCTTTCATAAGTGTCTTAAACTAAAGCTAATGGAAACTAGAGCAACGGTTAAAGTACAGACATATGATGTAATATATTTTTTTATAAGAATTAAAACATTATTTTATAAATATTACGTTAACCATTAGTATAATGTTGCTAATAGAAAATGAATGACTCACATGTTTTTATTTTTTTTTTTTATAAATTAGCACTTTTTTGGGGGGTTTTCATCTAATGAAACCTGTTTCTTTTATGATCGATGAAGCTTTCTCGTCAGCATTTCATTAACTTATTTCTGCATCGTGTTTACTGAAGCAAAATTTTAACCAATTACTTAATTATTAAGTCCATTTGTAAGAAAAATGCCCCAGAGCCCAAGATGACATCCTCAGTTGTTTTAGGGTATTGTTGTCTGACCAACGGACCAACATTTACCTCAACATCTTCAGTTTAAATCATTTAAAACGGACCAAATCAGCAAATCCTCAGATTTGACGAGCTGGAACCTGTGAATATTAGGCCTTTTTATTGCGTAAACCAGTGATTCCCAACCAGTTTCATGGGTTTTATGGGATCTTGTCATCCCATAAAATACAGCATTGTCTACTATGTCAATGACATTTTTTCGCCTGATGATGCGAGAATATCCAGTAATTCATAAGTAAAATGGAAAGATTAGAGGAAAGTTAAGTGTTAAATTTAGTTTTCCTATCCTGCTAATCATCTCACAGCCCCCAGATTTATCTTGTGTTGATACCCGCACGAGGCACCGTGGCGCGGGCCTCCACAGATGGCGTGTGAGCATGCACGAAGGTGCCGTCTTCGATAGGGCAGAGAGCGTACAAACAAACAAACAAGGAACTCCTCAATGCTGGGGAGGAATTGTAATTAACTTTAAACCCATGTCTCATATTCATGAACATATTTATCGCTTTTATACAATCCCTGCAAAGGAAGGAGTCAAGTATTAAATGTATTATAATGAAACGAAGGTTGAAAGGTTTAATATCCTGTAAACAATTTGATTCGGCCGGCAAAATATTAACTCAAATGTAGCTTTCTAAGATTTCAGGCTTTTGAAGCATTTAAGAATGAGTCTTTCTAATTTATTATTTTACTTCTTAATTTAAGTTATTTGCTTTTATCTTGTTGTGGCGACTATATACAAAAATTCAGAGGTGCACGACTAAGTTCTGCAACAACTCCCGGAGCCTTCGCGCTTTACACATAGTACGTGATGATGTCATTTTTGGCTCGAACACTCTTGTGCCAGGGACGCTACGTTGAGCATAAACCCGGCTTTAGGGGGGGCACTGACTTAAACTTTTAATTGTTTTGCAAAAAATGTTGTTGAGTGACTTTCTTTAAGTCAACTACTCGATAATCTGCTCTAATTTACATGAATTCTTACTGTCTTAAAACATGGAAGAATATCAAGATAATTAGTTTCGATTTGCAGACGTACTGTAAGAGGGTTTAAGTGGACCAGACATTTTCTCACCAAACGTACATGAAGAGGTCAGCGTCCCGACCTCTGAAATGTGTTGCACCCAGGCCTTGTTGAAAAAAGAAACACGGCTGATTATTTCCCCCACTTTAACACACTGAGCGTGGATCTCTCACAGTGACTCAGCGTCGGTCCAGCTGCTGTCGGCTTGTTTGAGTGCCGAGAGGACGAGGAGGTCAGTTGGTGCAGATTCCAGCGTTGCAGCAAAGCATGTAATGGACAACTTGGCTCTCACTCCTCTTTTTTTTTTGTGTGTTGCCTGTCTACTTGTTTTCTTCATGTGCTTTGTCCTCATGAAACAGCACCGTGTTCACGAAACACTGGTTTAGATTGAGGTGGTGATTTCCAGCTGGAAACCGCACACACACTTTTTCTTAAAGCTCAGTCTTTAATTAGACTCCTCATCACAATGGAGGAGGTGGTTAGCAGGAAACAGAGCACAGGACAGGGGGGGGGGGGGGGGTGTACAGTGTGTGTGTTAGTAGTCTCTGTACCTTGACATTGTGCTTCTGCCAGATAAGACTCACCACACATGATTTGCCTTTCCAGCTATTCTGTAAACACACAGCACTTCCTTCTCTTTCCTTTTCAGGCACAAATACATTTATAATGTCAGTAAGAACACAGAACAGGACATTGTGGTCTAAAATTAGCATAATGTTTGACCCTGTGATGCCTGTTTTATGTTTTTTTTCTGGTCAGACTTGTGTTATTGAGAACGTTAACCTGTACACCTGGGGGGGTTTCCTTGGCTTAACTGAAGGCTTAAGTGGTGGGTGGGGTTCCTGCGTTGGCTAAGCTTTGGTTTAAGGTTTAAGGCATCAGGCTCTTCACCCGACAGAAAAACAGTGAAATATATACAAATGTGGATGAGACCAACTTGGTTAAAACTTAACTAACAAGGGCTGAAACTGGTAATTATTAAGTACATTAAAGCTACTACGAGGAACTTTAATTTTGTGTTGGTTTTGGCGGCCCCTGTGGACAAAAGCGGTAGTGTTTGATTTTTTTTTTGTTTACTCAGAAAAAAAGTTTAAAAAAAGTCAGCACAACTTCCCAAAGTCCAAAGTGACGTCTTCAAACTTTCTGTTTTGTCTGACAAACAGTCCAGAAACACTAGATATTCAATTTACAATCATACTACAGAGAAAACCAATGACTCCTCACATTTTCAGCACTATAACTGACCAATAATTATCTACTTCCAGTCACATTTACTGCAAGGCTTTTATTGTGAAACAGCAACGAGAAGTTTGCCTTAACGACACATTAAACAAGTAACATCTGGATCTCCTGCAGCAGCGCTTTGCCTCGGTCGTGTGTTGCTCTCTCTCAAACAGTCGTGAAAGTGGTTTTAGCGGTAATAGTTAATTAAAGTCAATTAAAGCTTTTATATGTTTCTCTGTAACCTCATTTAGCTCAATAAGCTAAATTTATGGTTAGAGTCCAGCAGGATGCGTCATAGCCTGCGACATTCTTTGTTTTTAGTGCCACAAAATAACTGGAAAATGTGTCTAAATGGATTGAATGACGGAGCAGAATTGTAGGTGTGTAGTTGCAGTTGTTTTAAGGCCAATTATGCACTTCATGTGATTTAAGATCATCTGACTGAAATGCTGACTTGGCAATTTCCATATCCACGACATTACTTCCCTGTAAGCATGGTTTTGGTGATACTCAGTTCAAAAGACTAAAAGTCTTCTTGGACACAGATGCTACATATAATTAGTGTTTTAACAACATTTTCACGACTATATTGAGCCCCGTTCCCACTGGACATAAACCCAGTAACATCTGGCTTTTGTCTTTAGTGGGAAAGGTTAAAATCAGCATTCATTCCCGGGACAAATGACTCTGCAGTAGTGACGCGTATTTATCGGCTCCAGCTCTAATCGGCAGTGATGGAAACCTGACACCTGGGTGTTGAAGTGAATATATAAGAAATAAGATCAACAGGGATTTGGACAATTATTATAATTTATTAACCTACGAAACATACAATCAGTATGCTCTCATCAAAGCCACCAGACTCCATTGACGGAAACCGTCATTTTACCTCGCTGATCATTATAAAACACACTTCACACACTTCAAACTCAACAGAAACTTAATAAAACTAATGAAAACTGTCTTTGTTAGTCTTTCCACTGTTCCAACAATCACCAACTCTGCTTTGGTCGACAAAAACCCTTAATTCACAGAGTTAGATGTGAAAACAAACAGCCATTATATGCTCTCCTCAAAGCCACCAGACTCCATTGATAGAAACAGTCATTTTACCTCGCTGATCATCGAAACACACTCGACCACGACAGAAAAAAACAGAAAGGCATACACGTCTAGTGGCAAATGGAAAGGAGTCTATCGCCTGTTTTTAGTGTTTTTTTCCCGTGTTTAAAAACCTGCATATTAGCGCTAATTCTAGGTGAAAAGGGATATTACAGTATACTCGTATATTTAACTATGTAGGACTTGCAACATATTGACATTTAGTCGTTTAAATGCTGTTGAAACTACATAGTTGTAGCCAGTTTTAGATCCCTCAACAACTTTTTGATCTGCAAATCACCAAATCAGTTCTCGGCTCAGTCTTATTATATTAAAATGGCTTTTTTTAATCACTTAAAGATGCCGGATGGTGTAACGTAAGACTCATTAGCCGGCGGCACACTTAGACACAAATTGTCATTGTCCTGATCAAACGTCTCCAAACAATGAGGCAATGAAACCTATTAGGCCGCTCCCTGAGAGGGACAAGAGAACAATACGTCTCAGCATTACAATAGCGAGGCTTGTGGGTTGTTAGTGTAAGCTCTAGCTGTTATTAAACATTAACTGCGGCGGAAGCGCTGTGCCTCTGGCTCACAGTGAAACCTGGGAAAGAGGAAGTATGTAACTGAAATCCAAAGTTTCTTCATCTTCATGGACTTAACTTTATTAACGGACCCCCTGCAGCCAGAGTCATCCCAGTAAAGCCGTGCTGCAGGAGAAGGTTGTAGGATTCAAACAGAGGATGCACAGAGGATGCACCTCGACAGCAGCCGGAGGCGCTCTGCTGGCGAGGTGTCCGTGTGTCTTCCTGGAGAGACGGCGGTCAGTAGCAGACCTCTTCCTATTAGACTGACCTCTGAACTCGTCTCCGACTTCAGCTTCCTGCCTGCACACGGGACGGATGAGATAATGATTTGTGGTGTTCCCACGTTTCCCTGCACTGAAGTGCAGTTTGAAGTCTGTTATTGAAACGATTGTTACTGCTCCAGAGGTGGGAGGTAACAGAAACATCCAGCTAGAGTCGAAATATTTGGCCCATTAGTTTAGTCTGCAGAGTCATAACACAAAATATGATATTATATTCCAGATTATGATCATATTGTATTCCACATCTTTGTAACTTCTGCCAAGGAGGTCATGTTTCAATCTGTTTGTCAGCAGGATTACGGAAAAACTACTGGCCCTGTTTTTATCAAACTTGGTGGAAGGGTGTAGCCCATTAAATCAGTGGTTCCCAAACCTGTTCGGCAGGGGCCCCCTTTTGTAGATAACAAGATATTTTCAAGGGGTGTTCACTCTCCAAGGGCCCCTCTAGTTTAATATTGGTTTACAGTATAATTGACCAAAAGCCTTCTGAAATCAGCCATTTTTCTGAACAACAGCCCACTATTTACATGTTAATATCAACTGTTTATTGATTTTTGACCCGATTTAGGATCAAAACTGCCTCATGCTTCATTCACTCATGCATTAAATATTTGTGGCAGTTCATTAACAAGTTTAACCTGATATAAACAAACAGAGTTGGCTGTACAGTTCCCTTTTAATGGCTTCATTTAATCTATAAGAATTAGTGCATCTTATCTACATCAACTGCTGGTGATTTTTTATATTTAATTGTGTTAATTTTGGCACCTGATTTTCATTTAGTTTTAGTCTTTCGATGAAAACGCTGTCTTTCCTGCTCACCTGACATTACCGTCCGTCTTTCACATTTTCATTTAGTTTTTATTTGTTGATGAAAAATTGAATAGCCTACATTTTGTCACAATTCTCATTTTCAATTACTTTTAATTTAATTTAAGTCTTGTTTGGGACATGGAAAATAGATCGTCAAAAAATAGTTTTCATTGATGAAATTAACACTGCAGTGATGGTTGTCAGAAAAGTGGTGATTACAACAAGGAGGCTGCGATTGTCTGCTCATATTTACAGTCTGTATGATATCGTGTGAGGCTGGAATACAGTCTAATCCAGAATTATCCACAACTGTATGAATATAAAAATGTTTACAGTGTGTAGAGTGGTTAGCTCTGCTAACAGTGGCTGCTTAATAACCATTATGGCTGTGCTAGCTCCATTTCATTTGTTAGT
Source organism: Sebastolobus alascanus (assembly GCA_916701645.2). Classification (NCBI taxonomy): domain Eukaryota; kingdom Metazoa; phylum Chordata; class Actinopteri; order Perciformes; family Sebastidae; genus Sebastolobus; species Sebastolobus alascanus. Next base: position 6,345,482 of record CAKAOJ020000027.1, on the reverse strand, counting down.
ATGGCTGGTACAGTACTCTCTATTCTCTGTTAATGACAGGGTGTTGAAACATGTAAACAACGTCACGTCTGTGCTGATTCATTACTGTAATTATAATTCAACAGTTACTCAGTACTCCGTGTCTCTACTCACTGTCAGCTGCCAAAGACGTGAATCATTTCAAATACTCTGACGTTAGTATTGTGAGTACAGTTATGCTAGCTAGCTAACGCTAGTTATGCTAGCTCTCACCCTGGTTACAGTTATGCTGAACTTTTGTGGACCAAAGTTTGTTAATTAAAAGTACTTTTAAATTCATACGGTAACATTTAATTGATATTAGATATTTGAAAAAAAAAATTACATTTTCTTTTTTAGATTCTATTATTATTTTTTTAATGTAAACAATGTTTGTTTTTTTACACATTCTTTATTATATTTTGTTGTTTTAAAAAGAAAATTAAAAATGTTTTTTTACACTTTTATTATATTATTTATTTTATTTATTATATTTTATTAATTTTGTTTTATTTATTTTTTTAAGACCTTATTAAAATTTCAACAAACATAAATGATACATAACTATATCAATATACAAACATACACCAGACAAAAAATAAAATAAGAATACATTTGTAATTAAATAAATAAATAAATTAAAAATAAAACGGTATATATTAAGTTTTTTTTCTTCCACAAGTTATCATCAATGTCCAATTTCATCCCACCATAACACAGTAAACATAAAGCACACGGCTTCCATCCTGCTCCTCACCCAGTATACTTTCCAAGTCTGTATGTTCAAGATAATTAATAACATGACCCCATACTGTTTTCCCTCAATAGAATATGTAAGATATACATGCAGACAGTTCTTTTAGCCATTTACCAATATTTACATTTTTCCATGATAGTGCTATCATATGTTTTGCCCGTAAAAAACTTAACAGATTTGCTCTTTCTTCCTTATATTATGCTTGAGGTAGTTTGTTAACAAATGAAACCCAAATACAAACCATGTATAGCTCCTTTTTAATTTATTATTTTAATGTTAATATCAAATTTTATTTCTGTTATATTTGCAGCCATTTGGCCACTGGTTTGTTTTGTAGTTCTTTTGTTAAGTGGGAGATATTGTACTGTAGTTTTTTTTATCACAACACGGAGGGTGATGTGAACATTTTTCCCACTTGGCTGCTCGTTATTATTATGTTATATTATAACGTAGCCTTCACGTTGAGGATGATCCTGCATCTTCATATATCTCATCTGACTTGCTATTTGTTTAGACTAATTCCAGACAATGCTTTCATATTTGTGGTTATTCTGTGATTGTAGACATGCCCGTTAGCGTCATAACTATCACAACATGAGACATCTTTTGGCTGCTCTCTGCTGTTGTTGGAAAGCCAGTTGTCGACATTCATGAATCCCGTTCATAGCTGCTGTTCTTACTGGTGAGGTGGAGGGTGTGTCCGTGTTTGTGCTCGCCTGGAAAGGGTGTGTAGGCCTGATAAAAGAGCCATTAGTTAGCAGTCTTTATGGAGCCTTTCACTGCTCCGGTGTGGAGTGAAAGGAGGGGGTTGTTCCTGGCTGGCAGGCCCAGGCCTCGCGCCACGGGTCAGTCACCTCGGCCTCAATAGCGGTCCTGTCTGGAGACCCCATGTCACGACTTCCTGGGAGGGAAGTTGTTTCAGCTGTGTGTGTTAGCTGGCCTCCGCACTGCGAAGTGTGGCTGTGAGTGTATTTTCATGTGTTTGTACGAGCACCAAATGTCCTAACAAGAAGTGAAAAGTTTGTACGCTCTAGTAATACAAATGTGTGGGTGTGTGTAACGGGGGGGGGGGGGGGGTCTGTCTGTAGGAGGAAAGGAATCTTTTAATCTCACTCAGGATATAGTTAACCTTGTTGTTGCTCGACAAAGACGTCAGTTACAGAAGAGTGGGAGTGTTTTCTTAGCAGATGAAAAGAGGGAGACTTGTTTGCCTTTTTCAAAAGGCCACGTTTGACCTCACTGTGAAATTCCTCACAGCCGATGATAAACTCAAGGTTTTCATAATCGGAGCTGATATTTGGAGGTCTTAATAAAGCAGAGCAGACACCACCGTCTGTTACTGGGGACGAAACAGTGTGATTTTCTTTATAAAAGAAGTCGTGTAGTTACTGGGCGGTGATGACATGAGATGGTGGAATCCAGTTCACCAGGCCCGTCTCAGTATGGGAGCTCAGCGTGGCTCCTCTGTGGCCCAGAGCTGACACGGGCACACAGCAGGAATGTGACTCCATGATATGACCTAAAAGAAATGAAATGTCACACAGGAGGAATGCTGGGAACTCTGTGTTCAGGAGGAGAGGTTACCAAAGGCCAGGTTAGGCCTCCAGCCTCGGCCAGACGGGTTTTATTGCTGCAGAATAATTCATGAGATGCTGCTTAATGGAAAACACAGCAGGAATGTATAGGAGTTGTACACCAGTTGTACTTCTTTTACTCTGGGTTCACCCACTGACACCGTTATCATCTCTAACACGTTGAGGAATGATCTTCCCTTAGGGCTCATTATTTAATATAATTACAGTCAGTCAATCAACGGGAACCTGAGCCGTATTAATAGTTGATCTTTGCTGGTTAACACTTCCTAAAAATGAAGAGGTGCTTGATTTCTTCCAGGTATCATCAATTTTGATCCTTCAAATTTTGAATGCTGCAATTTAAGTCATCATATGTTGTCTGTAATCATATAGTTCTGTGTTACCCATAAACACAAGCTGCCTCTTGATAATTTGGATTGATAATCTTGCAAAAAAATACCACATTGTTGCTTAAATCAAAAATGTTAATCATTTGAAGAGTGGCTATTTCCACTTCCAGACATCTCAGACTAAGCTTTACATTGTCAGACCTGGTTAATTTTCTTAGTGTTGTTTGTTAGCTGCCATCAGTAGCATTCATAGTATGTTTGCATGCTCATGTTAACGTTTAGCATACTAGCATTAATCTCAAAGCACAGCTGAGGCTAACAGGATAGCAGGCATTAGCTTCAGAGACCAATTTGGTGCCCTTGGCAAGATATTAGCTGGTGCCCCCCCCCACCTTTTGTGCACTCGCTAAGCGCGCCCTGCCGCGTTCTTAAACAGTGTTATTTTTGTGCATACAGGATTGACATAGCCTCTTAACCTGCTTATAATATAGCTGCCGTATTGACCTCAATTGTGAGACACCCCCTTTTTTCAAGAAGATTTTTTCAAGATCAAATCTTGTTTTTTAAAATAGAAATTAATAAATCTGACCAGAATGCACCAGTAACAGTAACACATTGATTTGGTTGAATAGTCCAAAAATTAAACTGCAGCCTACTGAAAGGCGTATCTCTAACATAATTTAACCATGTTAAAGTAAACAATAGAACCATGGGTTATATTTTTGACTCTGACTGTCGCATTGATCACCGTGATCTTAAAACTGGAATTATTCTCCTCCTCAGTTCTTGGTTTACTTGGCCTACTTTTAGCCCTCTGGCAATGATGGTGGATCACCTGACTGGCATGAACATTACTGTCTTTTGAAGGTCGGAGTTTCAGTTTTTAAGACATGAATCTTGAGATTGCGATGAATCCGTTGATACAAAACATGTCATGCTAGTTTACTGAGAAAGGGGTTAAATATCGCTCCAAATTTGAGCTGTCTTTACTGCGAGGTGGCAGCGTTATGACCAGACTGTTTGTGGAAATGTTGACCTGACAGTGAAGCTAGATGAAAAGTCGGGATATTAAAAAAATAATTAGGTTTCCAAGGAGAATAGCTTGGGGGAGACTTTAGATTAGTTTTTTCCTACTTTTTCCACATCTTGTTACCATCTGACCAACAGGATGAATGTGCTAATTAATAGACAATCAGTTGATTTGATCAAGAGAAGTGCTTCTTAAGTAGAATACTGTTAATCTGAGCACAACTAACTTTAAATGAATATAAAGCAACTTTTTATATTCAACCTGAGCTCACCTCAGCATCCTTCTTGCTCCACATGTCACTGAACTTACAATGCAATCAAAACTTTCAGTTTCATAGAATGCTTTAACATTTCTAGAACTGATTTGACTGAACACTACACTTCTATGTGTGGTATCTTTCATCACTTAGTAGACATTGTATTTAACACAGCTTTCTATTTCCAACTGCCAGGACAGCATGTTTAAATAAAACCCCCTTGAAGTGCTGACTTGATTGTGTTGTGGTTCTCATAAGAAAAATGAAATGGTAGAAGTTTCAACAACAGTGATTATCTCTGTAGGCAGACTAAGCTGTATATTTATGTATGTTTGCTCTTTGTGTTTGCTGTGATATATGATGTGTATCTGCTGTGCTCTCCCTGCAGATGGATGGAGGCTTGTCTGGACGAGGAGCTGCCTCCCACCACGGAGCTGGAGGAGGGGCTGAGGAACGGCGTCTATCTGGCCAAACTGGGCAACTTCTTCGCCCCGAAAACTGTCTCCCTCAAGAAGATCTACGACCGCGAGCAGACGCGCTACAAGGTGAAAACATGTTTTATGTATTTATACATCAGAGAAGGATAAAATCACCATAATCTGATCGTCAGTCACTAAAGCCAGCAAGCATTGAGAATGTCAGTCAGAGATGTGAGCTGAATAGCTGCATGCATTTCCACGTCCAAGTAATGTGCTTTAAAATAACTCTGGTAAGGAGATTAAACTGGAAAGATTGCAAATCGTGTTAAAAACATCACCTGCTTGGAGTCGTGACTTAGTAAAGTAAATACACTATGTCTAATCTTGAATATCCACAGCAAGTCATAAAGAAATCCAGCCTTCATTAGCTCTCAAGTAAAAGACCAAACCTGATGGTTGTGTTATTGAAAAGATCCTCCTCTTGGAACAATCAATAGCCAGATTAGTATTCAAGTGTTGGACGATCAGACTAACCTGCAATCCTTTTCATACTTCTATTAGCAGGTAAAATACTGTCAGAGCAGGTTTTCAATGAGAATCATGAAAAAATGACAAATCAAAAGGCAACAATCGTTAAAGGGATAGTTTGGATGTTTTGAAGTGTGGTTGTATGAGCTACTTCTCCATAGTCAGTGTATTATCTACAGTCGATGATGGTCAGCACGTCCCCGGTTTGTAGAAACAGACAGGAGTACCAGCACGGGAGCAAAGCAATGTACTGCTGTGGACGGGGGGGCAGCAACTAAACAGATTTTAGACTCCTAAAAAAACGCTATATTTTGAATATTGTCACCACTTTACCTTGCCATAAGACAGCCCTTTCTGACAGGGAACTGAAGCTGTTGTCTCCATCTATGCTCTCGCCAAAGCCACCAAACTCCATTGAAAAAAAACTGTAATTTTACCTCGCAGAACACAGGAGTTGAAATCCGAACTAACCAAAGTCTCACAATAACACAAACAAGCTAACTGATCGAGGCAGCGGTAGACCAGCAGCCCCCGTGTTCTGCGAGGTAAAATTACTGTTTTTTTCAATGGAGTCTGGTGGCTTTGGCGAGAGCATAGATAACGGCTTCAGTTCTCTGTTGGAAACATAGACTGTAAAGCTGTCTGACAGCAAAGTAATTTGGTGAAAATATTCTAAATATAGTGTACACTTAAACTGATATTGATTTTTTTGAGGTGTCTAAAATACATTTTGCTGTTACTCCAGTCTTGCGGTCTGTTTCTCCAATTTGGGAACTGTTTTCTCTCTACTGAACTACACCCAGCAACCGTAAAACCGCGCAGAAGGAAGCGTGCATCTACTTATGGACGAGAGGCTCGTGCTCGTGACTGCGTGAGATGTAAACATTAATGGTGTCCTCCTGGGCTGAGCTGCTTCCTTCTGTGCGGTGATATGGTTGGTGGGTGTAGTTTGGTAGAAAGAAAATAGTTCCTACATGAAACTGCTCACAACAAGGTCTGTGGATCGTCTTGAGTAACCGGGTCATGATTTCTGGCGCTTTGAGCACCACAAACCGAGTGCCATCTAGTTTCATTATATTGGAGAGAAGGCAGACATCTCTACAGCCGATATCTCCAACTCACACCAAAACAATCTAGACTGATAAATAACACTACAGGTAAGAGGAACAATATGTGTTTTTGATTTTGGGGGGAACTGTCCCTTTAGGACCTTTTTTAAAGGGATAGTTCACCCTAAAAGAAACCGCATGCCCCCCGTGCTGCTGTTTCAACCATCTTTTTGACTGTAGATGTTAACAGAGCCGTAATTTTTATAGCTTTTGTAAAAGCGGGAAGTGTTGATCAAATGCTCCAGAGAGTTCATACATCAAACCCAAGTGTTTTGAAGCCAAAAGGTGATTTAGCTGTGGTGTCGTCTGGCCACGAAACAATTCTCTGCCTTTTATGGAGCCGTGTAAAGACGAACAGGTTCATCTCCATCATTGTGGTCTGAGACGTAACCTTGAGATATTTGTGGTTCTACAAACCTCTGTGGAGTCTTTACTGACATCTTTTAAGTCCAGTGTGTGTTTCTCTGCTTTGTTGGATGAATGGGAGCTCAGTTTATAGCTCCTGTTGTCAGTGTGAATGAGTCTGGAGTCTCTGAGTCTCTGAGTTGGAGCTGAGCAACATGTTTGTTGTGTCCTGACGTTTGGTTTCTCTCTTTCAGGCCACCGGTCTCCATTTCAGACACACAGACAACGTCATCCAGTGGCTCAACGCCATGTCAGAGAAGGGACTGCCAAAGGTGAGCATCCGTCCAATACCGTCTCTCACATGCAAATGTACCGACTATTGAAATTATAGTCAGAGAGGTGATAAACTTTATTTTATTAAATATCAGGGGTTCCTCCCGGACCAGTTAGTCAAACCTTCAACGAAGATTCTGTTTAGAAATATTTCGCCTTGTGGTTTTTGTGTATCAGTTTTACATGATTTAGATCATTAACTGCAAATCATGCACAGTTTTTGTGCTATTAACACATACCGTTGATTTCCTACCTTCAAGACATCGATTGGTGCCAGTTCATTTCAGCACAGAATGAAAATCAACTTGCAGTGACTTGAATTTTGCTTTTGACCTTATTCCGAAAAAGACAATATTCCCACTAAGCTGTTCACATGGCGAATGAAAATGAATTTTCCACTAATATTCCCGTTTACATAAAGCCGCACATACTCCGATTAACATAATCGGAGGCGGACTTGTTCGACCGTGCGAACACAGCCTCCCCGCTTTCCTTCAACCACCTTCTTGAAAAGGTCGGCGTTGTGGTATTTGCACACATATCTAATCATCATAATGTTTTAAAGTAGGTGTGTTTCTCCTTCCGACCAGAAATATGGGTTTTTCTTTTTGGCATGCATCTCTTATTGGTTTGTGTACAACACACAGAGCTGTCCGTAAACAGTCAAGAGGGCGTGTGTCACAAACTGCCGTTAAAAACCTCAATTGACACACATATTCTGAATGTTCTCCATGCATGTCCAAAAAATGTTCCTAAAACCTGAATAATATCAGCATATCCCACATGTTGGAAAATGTTCCTTTCGGAATAAGGCCTAATTCAGAATATCCAAACAGAATATGCTGTTTACATGACCCGTATCAAATTCACAATATTGTCATATTCGGGATGATAGTGGGATATTAGTGTGCATGTAAACGTACGTCACTGTTAGCGATGGATTTGGTTTTCCAGTCAGTGCAAGTTGATTTTCCTACTGTGATGAAATGAACTCACTGGAGAGGAGAAACGTCAGTAGATTTGTAAATAGTGTTTTGCCTAAAACAAGCTGCCTATTATAGTATTTTTTCTGAGAGTTTTCCACCCTGTTAACTCTGTGGAAACTCTGAATACTTGGCATCATGTTGGCATGAACAAAAAAAAATTAGAAATGGCCCAAAATATCACTCGATTGGCAGCTTCAACAGAAAATAGAAGTCTTTTCCATTTCAGACAAAGCCAGGGCGTGAATGCACGTTTACATTGTGTAATCCCTCGTCAGAGCCACTACCCTGAACCACTGCTGCACACATGCTGCGACACGCTGGCATGCTTACCGTAGACCTGCTGAACGTGCTGCTCTCATTCACTCACTGTTCCCGTCTGTGTTTCAGATCTTCTACCCTGAAACCACAGACATATACGACAGAAAGAACATGCCGCGCTGCATCTACTGTATACACGCACTCAGGTACTCTCTCTGATTCTGTCTCTCTGTCTGGGAAGTTTGAACACAATCACATCAGGAAACCACAGAAACAGATATTGTGTTTTAAATGTTTGTTGTAGAAATCCTATGAATTCCTCTTTCATTGGACTGTGAGCGCTCCAACAAGTTGACACGCTGTATATTCGCTGCGGTCCGCTCACATCTGTGGTCTGAGCATGTTTCAGGCCTGTGACGTTTTTATGAGGTGAACGGTGCGTTTTTTTCAGCAGAAAGGCATTCAGTGGTTCACAAGAAGCTGTGGAGCGGTTTGTTTTAATAGAGCATTCCTCCTCAGGTAAAATGGATGCACAGTACAGCAGAGCAGAGGAGAGGAGAGGAGAGGAGAGGAGAGGAGAGGAGAGGAGAGGAGAGGAGAGGAGAGGAGAGGAGAGGAGAGGAGAGGAGAGGAGAGGAGAGGAGAGGAGAGGAGAGGAGAGGCATGGTGCTGGTGTTGGTGCACACCAGTACCACCAAGATACCACAGAAGCACGCTCATTAACTGTTTTAGTTAAAAGACCACAGGAAACCATCAACATAGTGGCTCCAACTGGTGATGTTGTGATACTAAGATTTGACAGAATCACAAGTTTTATCTCTAAAAACAAAACTATAACTAGTAGTTAATGTTTACGCTGTGTAGCAGATCAGAGATCAGAGGAGCTGATGACGGAGTATCAAGAGAAACATATTTAATGTGATTTATAGGATTCAGGTCAAGACATGAGGCTCTGTTTGAGTCTGCTGTCAAGAACCAGACTGGAGCTCTTCTTCCTCATCCTCCTCCTCGTCCTCCCTCTTCTTCATCTTTTTCCTCTTCTTCCTCCTCCTCTTCCTGCTTTTCTTCTTCCTCCTCTTCTTCTTCCTCTTCTTCCTCCTCCTTCTTCTTTGTCATCTTCCACCCCATCTTCTTCCTCCTGCTCTTCGTGCTTTTCCACCCCTTCTTCTTCCTCTTCTTCCTCCTCCTTCTTCTTTGTCTTCTTCCTGCTCTTCTTCTTCTTCCTGCTCTTCTTCTTCTGCTACTTCTTCTTCCTCTTCTTCTTCCTCCTCTTCTTCCTCCTCCTTCTTCTTTGTCTTCTTCACCCCTTCTTCTTCCTCCTCCTCTTCCTGCTTTCCTTCTCCTTCTTCTTCCTCTTCTTCCTCCTCCTTCTTTGTCTTCTTCCTGCTCTTCTTCTTCTTCCTCCTCCTCCTTCTTCTTGTCTTCTTCCTCCTCGTCTTCTTCCTGCTCTTCTTCTTCTTCTTCTTCTGCTACTTCTTCTTCCTCTTCCTCTTTCTCCTCTTCTTCTTCCTGCTCTTCTTCTTCTTCTTCTTCTTCTTTTGCTACTTCTTCTTCCTCCTCCTCTTCCTGCTCTTCTTCTTTTTCCTCTTCTTCTTCTCTTCCATATAACATATACACTTTCAACAACAAACACAGGACCATCTTATTACCAGCCGTGACAGCGTGTGTCTGGTGTTGTTTCCACCTTGTGAGTCTGTGTGTGAGTCAGCATGGTGAAATGTGGTTCTGGCGGGAAGGAACCACAGAAGAGGTTTAGAGTTCTCTGCCAGGTGTTAATATGTCAGTCTGTCTGTGATCTGTCACAAGCATGTAAGACGCACGTCACGTAACTTTACAGGTGTGTAGTTGAGATCAAAATGAAGGTCAAGTTTGAAGATGGGTTTGGTCCAAGCAAGAGCGCCAGAAGTAGGAGGGTAGGACGTGGGGAATGGGTCACTTTACGGCCGTGGTCCCATTTGGTGTCGTGGCTGGTGTGATCCCTTCACAAGATGGTCTGTAGTTGTCTGATATCTTTTGAATCTGAGAGTAATTTTACTCCCTGAAAAGCAGCACAGTTTATTGTTTTACCTCACAATGTACCAGTAGATAAATAAACAAATTACAACAAAAAATTCTCTGCATAATATGTTTGAACTATCCCTCATCGGCCTCTCAATAATCTGCAGCTTCACAAAGAGACACGAGTGTTGAAACATCTGTTTCCTGGTCCTAAAATCACAGGGTTGCATTCTGATATTTGCTTGGTCTGACCTGTCATTGAACGCCTCTTACCTTCATCTTTTTATTGTGGTAATCAGGTTGTACTAAAGTTGTACACAAGTATGAATTGTCTTTTTGTGTATTTGTTTCTGTATTGTTCCTGTTCTTGTGTGACCTTTCACCTTTCTGCTACTGTATATCCTGTCATGTGTCTTTATTTATTGTTTCTCTGTCCTCTTTTACAGCCTGTATCTGTTCAAGCTCGGCCTGGCCCCTCAGATCCAGGATCTGTATGGAAAAGTAGATTTCACTGGTAAGCTTGAACACGAGTCTGTGCATCTGTTTTCCTCGTTGTGTCCCTGTTAACCCAATTATGTCCTCTTAAATCCAGAGCGTAACAGATGTCACCATGTTGCCAAAGTTAACATGAGGTTTAAAATGTTTGTGAACCCTGAAAGGAGCACCGAGAGGGTTTTTTTTCCTAAGCAGGCCACAGTGTGGAGGAGCCGCTGGAAATGTGAAAGTCATTAGTAATAGTGAGAGCTTTTCCTGTCACTTGAGTTCCCGCTCGGCTCCCTGAGTCAGAAATCAGATTATCCCACATGAGCCAGGACCAATCTGTGTCCACAGTCTCTCACTTCTCTAAACCAGCCACTGATCTGCTCCTTCTGCTCTGTCTTCTCTCCCAGAGGAGGAGATCAACAACATGAAGAGCGAGCTGGAGAAGTATGGGATCCAGATGCCCGCCTTCAGCAAGATCGGAGGGATCCTGGCCAATGAGCTGTCGGTGGATGAAGCTGCATGTGAGCGGGGAGAGGGCGGGATCTGTTAGCTGCACATTATATAGTTTAGTTGATTCATGCATTCATAATGAAACAGATACAAACGTCCTCGACCGTCTGGAGGTCGTCGTAAGTCAGCCATTTTTTGGATCAGAAACCCTTTCGGCTCAGTTTTTAAAGCATAAATTCACAATTTTTTCTTACACAGTTCTAATTATAATCAGTCATTGTTCCTCTCTGAATCAATCGAAGCTTTATTCATATATTTTTTATGTCAATGACAAGACACAATTACAGCTTTAGTTGTTTTTGTCTTTGTGCAACACAACACTGATTTAGCCCAAATTGCAAAGATAATGGCTTCACTTCTACTTCGTCTATAGAGTTTGAAGTTGCATTGGTTTAGGGCTTAAAATTCACCTTTTTCTCCACTTCTGTCTATTTGTTAAAAGCAGTTTTATACATCAAAATCACTAGAAAAACTGCATCCAACTGAATGTATTTTGGTGCTGACTTTTGCTGCGAATTCCAGAATAATCTAATCTATCACAAGATAAAATATTGATAGATGATATTTAAAGGAAAAGTGAGACAGGTTTGAAAATACACTACACATTCGCTTTCTTGCCAAGAATTAGATGAGAAGATCGATACCTCTCTTCGGGATTGAGAGTGGTGTCGTTCTTCTCATCTAACCCTCGGCAAGAAAGTGAATTAACACGCTTGTCAAATTATTCCTTTAAGTTCAAGTCATAGAAATAGAATAGGAGTAGAATAGAACGGACATTCAAATAAGCGTTGCAGGATGGTCAGAGCGGCGGCCATTTTTATGTGTGCTGTTGCCATGGCTACCGTTGTAGCGGGCTAACTTCTGTAAACCGACTCACTGAGGTGACGTTAGGCGGAATTAGCAAGCTAGCTAGCCAACTAGCGGCTAGTTAGCTAGCTTGCTAATTCTGCCATGTTTTAATGCAACACTGGTTACAGAAAACGAGTCGAACAACAGACACTCCACCTCACTCCCACCGCTCCGTAGACGGACAAGCTACCGGCAAGCTGCGACCACACTTTACGGCCCCACTGATGTGTGTTGTCACCATAACAACTAACAACAATCCCCATTTTCTTATGTACTTATCAGATTACAACGGAAAACTGTTCAATGCCCCTTCTACTCCTATTCTATTTCTATGGTTCAAGTACTATATCAGTACGACAAGTCAGAGTATAATATTAATTGATTGAAACTTAACATCATCTATCAATAATATAAGATAAAACAGACAGATGAAAATCCATATGCAGCCGGCTCCTCACCACCTCCTCTTCCCTCCTCAGTACACGCCGCTGTGATCGCCATCAACGAGGCTATCGACCATGGCGTACCGGAGGGCACGGTGGCCGCTATGCAGAACCCCAACGCCATGCTGGTCAACCTGGATGCCAGCGCCGCTCGCACTTACCACGACACGCTGTACCAGGCCAAGGGAGAGAAGGTGGCCAGCTCACGCAAACGGGTACGAAGTTGTGAACTTAAGCGATCACATGGCGATGGTGAGGTTTCAGATGGCCGGAGACGAATGGTGGCCTGGGGGGGCACATTATCCTTGAGAGACCATAAAATGGCCATATAATTAAAAATGGGGCGAGCCATCGTCCACTTTTTGATTAGAAAATAATTGAACATACAGCCTGAAGCAGAAGAACATTTGGCATCAGACAGAGTAAAATGCTGAGGCCACACAAACCACTGCGGCAACAAACATTAAACCATGACGAATGGTGGCTGGATGATGGACTGACCCGGGACAGAGAGAGGAATAAAATCACTCCATCCTCTTGACAGACTTAGAGATAAATGTAGGATTTATTTATTAGAATGTAAAAAGTTAGTTTTGCCAATAGGCAAAGCAAATAAATGACCAAAATTACCATAAAGACAACAAAAGTACCTTCTGGAAAGAGATATATTTTACTCTGGTGTCCTGCCGGGGGATGTGATGATAACATGTAATGCTGTTATATTTTACTGCTTTGCTCCGACAGCAAATGGAGAATGTGGACTCAGAGAGAGATATCTACGATGAGCTTCTCACCCAGGCTGAAATCCAGGGCAACGTCAACAAGGTCAACGGTAAGTCACATGAACACATGTATGTGTTAATTTGTCTTGGTTTCCATGGTGCAGCATTGAAATGTCAACCCTTTCTCCTGCAGTGAGCAACGCCTTGAGTGCAGCTGAACAGGCGTTGCTGAGCGGCGATGAGGAAAAGTTATACGAGGCCCTTAAAGCCATGGGCGTCAAGAACCTGCAGCCCCAGAACAAAGGCTGGTACCTGAAACAGCTGCAGGCTGACCGAGAGAGTAAAGACCAGGTACAGTAGGGGTCAGCGTGCAAACCGAGCTGCGCATTTATGTCAAGAAAGTGTCTCCTCAGTGTATCTCAACTGGATTTCTTCCTTATCAGGCGTCTCCAGGAGAACCTCTGACTAGAGATGAGCTGCAGAGCGGCGTGGACGTGTCCAATGAGATTGCAGAAGGCTACCTAAAGAGTATGCACATACCACATACATTCTTACTAGGGCTGTTAATCCATTAAAATATTTAATCGCGATTAATCGCATGATTGTCCATAGTTAATAGCAAATTAATTGCACGTTTTTATCTGTTCAAAATGAACCTTAAAGGGAGATTTGTCAAGTATTTAATACTCTTATCAACATGGGAGTGGCCATGACAGTTTTTCCTCGCCAAAGTTTAGCGTAAGTTTGGAGCGTTATTTAGCCTCCTTCTCTCTTCCAATGGATTCCTTAGGGTTTCTAGTTTCATATGATGCCAGTATCTTCACTCTCTCTTTAAAAATGAGCCCTTTGCAACCTAAAAATCGCAATTTGCATTAATGCGTTAAATAAATTGGTGGCGTTTAAACGAATTTGCCTTAACTTTGACAGCCCTAATTCTAACAAAAACTGTCTTCTTCCCTCTTTCTACATCTGTATCTGTTCTTCTGATTAACCCGCGTCTGTGTGTGTAGTGTTGAAGGCCGTGGAACGCATCAACGCTGCCATCAGGGCGGGCGTGCCGGAGAAGACGGTGGCAGAGCTGATGAACCCCGACGCTCAGCTGCCTGAAGTCTACCCCAGCGCTGCAGACCTTTATCAGAGAGAGCTGGTCAGCCTGCAGCAGCAAAGCCCCGAGGTAACCAACGAAGACACACACTCACACACAAAGTGATGTACACAGAAGTACATACGTAGAACCCACACCTGCACCACCGCATCATTCTTGGAAAAAAAAGGGTAAATTACAGGACGAGTTGACCTGAAAATGACCACACTGAGGTTTGTACAGTTTATACAGTTTATACTACTACAGGGGTGGTATGCACCAAATTTCTACTTTCTCGTATTTTACATCACAATGCTGAATCAACAACATACAAAAACATAGACTTCACATTAAACATAAACAAAACCCATAAAGGCACTTTTGTATATGATGGAATTAAGGCACGTTCTACTGTTTTACTTGTTGGTGGATAAAAAGAAATGAGTTCACTGCAGCCCTTAGCAAAATCTTCCCCTCTAGAAATGTCATGAATGAGCCCCAAATCTTATCAAATGTTTTGTATTTACTATGTACAGTATGTACATTTCTCCACAGCCAGACAGTACAACGATCCATCAACCCAACTTTGCTTGATCTATTAAAAGATTTTCAACAACAAAGCAATTTTATTTTTAGTGTCAAGTAGACAAAATATAACCATCTTCTTGGGCTATTTTATTTATTTATTTACAGTTTTATGACTTCTCATCTTCAAGGGCGTAATAGGGCCAATGTAATAAAAATTACGGAGCTGGGAGAGGAGGGTAATATTCCGAGAAAAAGTCATAAATTTACGAGAACAAAATCGCAAATTTACAAGAAAAAATTTAGGATTCTCTGAGATTATAAAGTCATAAATTTGCAAGAAAAAAACTTGCTGCCGTCTGAATTTCGTTGTACCTAAAGTAGTATGTATATGTATCTTTCAGGACCTTCCCCTCTGAGCGGAAGAGCTGAGAGGAAGGTCCTGAAAGATACATATACACATTTTCTTTCATGTTCTTTCTGTGTTCTTTTATGAACATAAATAAATACTAATATACTTGAAATATTTTTCACTCGGCGGCTCACATTACCGCAGTGTTTAACAGTGGTATCTGTGGTGTGATGAGGTTGATCCAACCTTGATAAAAAAAACAAAAAACAACAACGTAAATTTGTACATTTTTTCTCTGAATATAACCCCCCTTCCCCGGCTCCGTAATTATTATTATTTATTTTTTTTACCTACAATGGTCCTAATATGTCATCACACTGAACAGATTAGTCAGTAATAGAAATAATGGTTAGTTGCAGCCCTACAAGGACATTACTTCACTTCTCAGAAGGCAGCACATCATTAGTAGTTAGAACATACAGTACATAACATTGCAACCTTTATCTAGAACTGACGGCTTCATCACCTTCACAGCTGCTTCAGAGTTTCTGATGTTCCTGTTCATGTTTCCTCTGATTTAACTGTGGAGCAACAAATCAAGACACCGTCAGCATGTTGTTTGCCTCTGGTAGTCCTCAGTGGCAGTTTGACGTATGAGGTAAATATTGTGTCCCTTGTTCCGCAGGGCTCGCTGTCCCACCCCGAGCTGCTGGTTGCCGTGGAGATGCTGTCGTCGGTGGTGCTGATGAACGAGGCGATGGACGTTGGCGACCGAGCCGCCCTCTGGAAACAACTGTCCAGCTCCGTCACTGGACTCAGTAATGTGGAGGATGAATATGCACAGAGGTGAGCGCACATCGTCTTAAGCCCCTTTCCCGATGGAAAAAAACACTCACTAACATCTGGCTTTTGTCTTCAGTGGGAAAGGTTACAACCGAAATTCATTCCCGAGACAAATGACTCTGCAGTAGTGACGGGTATTTATAACCTCCAGCTCTGATCACCAGTGTTGGAAACATAACACCTGGGTGGACACGCTAATTTTCACCCCTGTTCCGACACGATGCTATGTGGCGTGTGTTGAAGTGAATATATAATAAATAAAATCAACAGAGATTTGGACAATTATTATAATTTATTAATGTTTGAAACATACAATTAATATGCGCTCCTCAAAGCCACCAGACTCCATTGACAGAAACAGTAATTTTACCTCGCTGATCATTCAAACACACATTCAAACTCGACAGAAACAAAATAAAACTCATGAAAACCGTCTTTGTTAGTCTCTCCACTGTTCCAACAATCACCAACTCTGGTTTGGTTGAAATACCGTTAGATGAATTAGATGTGAAAAGAAAAAGTTGTTATATGCGCTCCTCAAAGCCACCAGACTCCATTGACAGAAACAGTAATTTTACCTCGCTGATTATCGAAACACACTTCATTCAAACTTAACATAAACAAAATAAAACCGTCTTTGTTAGTCTCTCCACTGTTCCAACAATCACCAACTCTGGTTTGAGAGTTTTAAAGAGAGACTGAATAAGTAGCTGATATTAAAAAGAAGTAACCACCGTAACATTTTCACTGTTTACTAACCAAGTATTCTGGCACGTTCGTGACTGTGACACGTCAGAAAATATAACGAAATGCTTACTCATCTACTCGTAATGGGAACGGTGTCTGTCGCCTAGTATTAGTGATGTCTTGAGGTTTTTGTGTGTTTCTTAACTGAACTGAGACAAGCTGTTGTTACCTGTGTGCTCCTCAGGTACATGGATGAACTGATGCGTCTGAAGGCAGCAGCCAGAGAGGAAGGCTGCGACTATCTCACCTGGAATGACATTCAGGCCAGCATCGACCAAGTCAACCTGACCGTGCAGGAGGAGCATGAACGTAAGAGACACACTCACATCCAGTTACACCCAAAGGTGTCAAACTCCTCCTCTGTGAAACTTCACACTGACTCCAAACCGCACATTTATTAATATAGACGAGTCAAATGTTTAAAAATACAATATAGGACCTTTGTTGGCCACATGTTCAGAAGTATAACAGCATACCAACAAAAAGAGTAACGCTGCTTTATTTAAGTTAAATAGTTAATGGTCAGATGAGGTCACATCATGTCTGATATTACAGCCGTCATCTTCCAGCTCATCCTCTCATATTATATCGTGATCATAGACTCGTAGAGTTTTAGTTGGTGTATAATCTCTCCGTCTGTTTGTGTATTTGTGCAGGTATTGCCGCCATTGGACTGATCAACGAGGCCCTGGATGAAGGGGATCCCACCAAGACCCTGTCCATGCTGCAGAGCCCGTCAGCCAAGATGACCGATGTGGACCCGTCTGTGGCTCAGCACTACCACGATAAACTGCTGGAGGCCCGCAGAGAGAAGGCTCACGTAAGACACAAACACAACGTACTGCTGTACACTTCTGCTGTAGAGAGGTGGAATTATAAAGTAGATGTTCAGGTTATCATCTATAGATGAGTATGAAGTTTGGGTGAAGTTCACTCTGGCTAGCGTGTCGATGATGTGATCCCTCCCTTTGTGATTTGCTCTTTGTCTAGTATTGAGGTGAGCATTATGCAAACACTTCATGCAAACAGCGCCTGGCTACAGTTACATCCAGATCCGTGAAAGCCTTTTTACTGCAGCTCATACAGTTGAAAGCTGTATACAGTAAGACTGGGTATATCATACATATAGGTGTATTTTAAGGATTCCAATGAATCCAGTTATTGTACGGGTAAAAAGAGGCCCGTTTCCAGCTAGATGTGAGTTGCCAAAAATGTGCAGCTGTTAGAGGTTCAATATTTGGTTTAGTTCAGGCAGTAAGCTGCTGGATAAGAGCTCAGATTTCTGCTCCCGAAAACAAAATATTGCACAGACTTCAGCAAGGTATCGGGGCAATGCAGCTGAATTACTATCAGTATTTTCACATTAGGAGTTAGTAATTGATTACCTTGAATTGATAATGGTTGTGTGTCCCCAAATAGGAGTATTGGTACTACGAGGAACTTTAATTTTGTGTTGATTTTGGCGGTCCATGTGGACAAAAGTGGTAGTGTGACCAAGCACCAGAGTCCCTTTAGAAAACCTCTCATTTTACTGCAGCAGGGTCTGACAGTCTGCCCCGCGCAGTGCTGGTTCTGGTTCTCCCGTGCCTCCCTTCCCTCCAGTGGGTCCAGTAATACGGCCTGGGCCTCCAGCAGCAGCGGCTCCTCCTTCGGCCAGGAGCAGAGCTTCACCTCGCTGCAAAGCCGGAGGAGGAGCCGCTGCTGCCGGGCACTGAGCGAAGCCAGATCAGGGTCTGTCGGCGGAGATCTGGTCCCTGCTGGAGTCTGAGCTGAAGGAGTTTCTGGTGAACCTGCATGATTTTGTCTGATTTAGTGCGGAATCTGACCCGGTGGCACCGATGACAAGTATTAACTTCTCTGCTGATGATCTCATTTACTTATGTAGGTC
The DNA here is from genome assembly GCA_916701645.2 of Sebastolobus alascanus. NCBI lineage: Eukaryota > Metazoa > Chordata > Actinopteri > Perciformes > Sebastidae > Sebastolobus > Sebastolobus alascanus. The sequence goes on along the minus strand of CAKAOJ020000027.1, from coordinate 6,327,096 downwards.
ATATAGAGGCATCAGTATGAAACTGAGTCTGTTTCATAACCAGTTAAAAGTTCCTCACAGTAACTTTAAACATGAAGTGAGGCACCAAAAATGTGCACCTGTTAGAGGTTCAATACTTGGTTTAGTTCAGGCAGTAAGCTGCTGGATAAGAGCTCAGAGTTCTGCTCCCGAAAACAAAGTATTATATTTTTGATATCATGATGCAGATTTCAGTCATATGAGAAGGTCAGCCAGTCCATGTCTGTTTATTTTTCTGTTTATTTATAACTGAGCAGTTGTCTGGCGTTGGTGACTGAATGAATGGCTGGATGCTTCTCAAAATGTACAAGTCAAAGATACAGATCTTCATGTGTTCAGATGCTGTACAGATGTGTTATTGTGATGTGTGGTCGTAATTCAATGGGATCCCCGACCCGTCGTGGTTGCAGATGGCTCCATGTGACTCAGGCCTCTGAGCCCCACGTGACACGAGCAGACTGCTGACGTCATGGTGTGATCATCTTTCCCCCGCTCACTTCCTGTCGTGCGTCTGTCTGCCTCTGTGCTCTCTCTGTCTCTTCAGCTCTCTGAGGTTTCTGACCCGTCTCTTCTGTTTTCATTACCACTCTTTGGTTCCACACGTGCATCTCTGCGTCCAGAGACATCGACCAGTCTTTCCTCTGCTCTCTCTGACTCATTTGACTGTAATCTTCTTCACGTTAAGTAAGGCGAGCTGATGAATGTGTGTCTGTGCAGCACATTTGCGTATGATGTCACAGGAAGTCAACCATGTTTGGGTCTTCGTAGGAGAAGCAGAGGAGCTGGGTTTGGTTTTACGACGGAGCACAAAGGTGCAGAGGAGGTGAAATCCCTCGACTCGGAGAGTTAAATGTTCGCTCTTGATTTCTTAAGAACAAAGTCTGTAAATAGAATAATTCTCAGTGTGTCCATTTTAGTACTGAGTCTGTTCTTATCCTGTGTAAACACAGATAAACGAAGTATCTTATCAAGCTTAGACTCCTAAATACTTGGCCACTGCCCACACTGTTTCAAATGTCAACAGCCACCAGTTAAACCCTCGAATCCATCATGTGGGAACTCGTCACAATTTTATAACGGGACTCAGAAAAATAAATTACAAGCGAAAAAACAGGAGAGGGAAAAAAAGGAAAGTATTTTCCTGCTGATTTCACAGGCATAGGAAATAACAAGCTGGGCCTCAGTCGTTTGCTTCCATAAAAGGGAAGAAAGCTGACCACTATATTAAATGGGCCAGACACACACACACACACACACACACACACACACACACACACACACACACACACACACACACACACACACACACACACCAGCTTCTGGCTGTTGATTGGTGCATGTGGCTGTTAGAGGTGATTAGCTGAAGACAGAGGAAGTAGTTAGTAGTGTGAGCTTCCTGTTGGCTTTCAAAGGGTCAGCACCGACGAGATGTTCCCCAACTGAGAGAGATTCAAGGTTCTTTATATGTCATTTATCAATTCAAGCAACGCAGTCATGGGCAATGACAATCTTTGGTCTCAGGTTCCTTCAACTATGCTCATAAAATGTGTATATATAAAAGGGGAAATCACACAAGTAAAAGTAAAAGCAGAACGATAATCTAAGACATAAAGTAGTCCAGTTAACCCTCTGAGACCCGCGATCACGACCGACTTTACTGTCTTTCAGAAGCTGTAGCAGGTTCATTTTTAGAGCTAGAGTAAAGGTTCAGATATCATATGAAACTAGAAAATCTAAGAAATCCATTGTTACCAGCCATGTCATGCTGGGGATGCACCGATCAGACTTTTTTCATGTCCCGATACCTGGGCTTTGGGTATCGGCTGATACCGAGTATGTAATGCATATATAGTATACAAACATAAAATTTAATTGAATAGAGCGGCCCAATTTTCACCGATATCCGATCCAGCAATTTGAGTCAATATTGGCCCGATATCCGATCTGGTATCGGTGCATCCCCATGTCATGCTAGATTGTCGGGGCGGAGGTTAAATACCGCTACGAAGTTAGGCTAAATTTTGGCGAGGAAAAACCGGCATGGCCATATTCAAAGGGGTCCCTTGACCTCTGACCTCAAGATATGTGAATGTAAATGGGTTCTATGGGTACCCACGAGTCTCCCCTTTACAGACATGCCCACTTTATGATAATCACATGCAGATTTTCAATGCAGTATATAAATGTGATATTTTTGCCTATTCTAAAATGGTGTATTTAAATATTTCTGCATACTGAGGTCCCTAAAAACTACATAAATTGGTTCTCACTGTAAAGACTCTTGTGGATCCAATGAGCCCAGCTCATGTGGGATGATGTTAGTCATCACACATAAAGGTGGAGGAGGAGAAAGACCCACATTAGTGTGTTTCCAGGTGACGTGAGGTCAGGGGAGCGGCGGTTCGCCTGCAGTTCAATTTGTGACTTGCTTCTTGGTTTCGCCTCATTAACTCTGCAGTATTAGAACAGTTAGTCAGAGACACAGACTGTGGGCTGAGGGCTGGGCCTAGATTAACAGCAGGAAGTCCTGCCCAGACTCTGACTAACAAGCCCAATATAGTCTACTACAGTGAAGTCTGCCTCTTCAGATGCTTATCGCCTCACTTTGTAACTGCAACAATCACAGCTGGGACGTTTCTCGTCGTCTTCTTTGTTCTGTATGTGTGTGTTTACAAGCTTCCCACGCCGATGTGCCTATAGACACATGCATGAGCTCAGGGTCCCTAAGAAGAAAAGTTTAGAAAGATGAATTCTAAACTACCCAACCCCCTCAGCTTTCACTTCCTCTATTTCCATGATGATGTGCTCGTAACGTGTGATGAAGCTACGCCCAAGTCTTCCTCCTCCTCCTCCTCCTCCTCCTCCTCCTCCTCCTCCTCCTCCTCCTCCTCCAGTCCCCCGCCCTCTCTGGCACCACACCCTGTCTCCCGCCAGCTGCAGGGACTCACACACGTAAATAACAATTACGTCTCCAAGTGCAACCATACAAACACTAATCATGGCTCGCCCAGGTACGGTAAGGCTCTGTTTACTATAAAGATGGAGCTCATTTGCGTCCCGCTGCATGCTGTTGCAGATGTTAGCAGCCCACTCCCCTCCTCTTCAAATCTTCCTCCAAGATCGGGTATCAGTCGTACCCGCCCACCTCTTTCACACACACACACACACTAACACACACCTCCTCTAGTCCGCCCTGAAGCACAACATGAAGGGGCGGGACACACGGAGGGGGGAGGCCGAAACCAAATATGCCGCCTGTTTTTACCTCCAGCTCTAGAAAGCAGCAGCAAACAGCTGCCTCATGTTATACAGAGACTGAGTGCTCCATCTGGATGCAGTTTGGTAGAACTACAGTTCATAATAATACAGTGTTATATTCAGTATTGAGGTCTTGGTTGTATGGTGAGCAAATGGACACTTTACAGTGTTAAAAACATCTGTTGTCGACATTTCTTTCTTTTTACGTCTGTTTGTGTATTTTTTAGGGCTGCAACTAACGATTATTTTCATTGTCGATTAATCTGTCAATTATTTCTCGATTAATCGAATAGTTGTTTCCGAAATAGAAATACTTTGTTGATCCCCGGGGGGATACAGTTGCTCTTGTATAAACATAAATATATTTAAATAAAAATAAAGGAGTATGTAACATGTAAATTATGTACATAATGCTGCAATATAAACACAATATATGTAATGAAATATAAGTACTAAAATTAAAAATAAGAAAATGAAAATATATGAAATATGTACAAATATTTGCATTAAGACTTGCAATATGTAACAAATAACCACAGTGTAAATGAATAAATACAAAATATAATGGTCTATAAAATGGTGAAGAATGTCGATCAGTGTTTCCCAAAGTCCAAGATGACGTCCTCAGATGTCTCATTTTGTCAGTTTATTGTCATAGAGGAGTAAAGAAACCAGAAAATATTCACATTTAAGAAGCTGGAATCAGAGAATTTAGACTTTTTTTTTCTTAAAAAATTACTCAAACCGATTAAACGATTATCAAAATAGTTGGCAATTAATTTAACAGTTGACACTTAATTGATTAATCATTGCAGCTCCAGTATTTTTCTTCGGGCTACCCCTCTTAGTCGATCAATCGTCTAATTGGTCTTTTTGGTCTTAGTTGACTGAGATACTTTCGTCAATTTGTCATTTTTTTATGCTTTTTTCATGCTGATTTTTTCCAAGAAACTTCTGAGCACATCTCTGGTAAACACCAGATTTAAAGTTGTGCTTTTGTGTGATTCTTTTTGGAGAAACTCAGTTTTGCAGATCTGTTGATTAAATCAATTCAGACGTTGGAATTGGAATGTGAAAAAATTATGATTAATTAAAAGTGTCCTAAATAAATAAAACATAAATAAAATAAAGCCACGCAACCAAAACAATAAATAAAATGGACTCTCGGGCTCTGTTAACAAAAAATGTGCTAAAGGTTAAACGCAACGTGATCAAAGAGAAACGGCTTCTCAATCACAAATGTAGAAATCCATCAGAGAGACGGAGATATCAACAGCCTCTGTAGCAGGAACACAGACCAGAATAATGTAATGCAACTGTAGAAGATGTTGTAATGTTGTTACTGGACGCGGCTGTGATGAAACAGTAGATAAACTTAACCACAGATAAATTAACACACTTTGAACAGTAAAGTTCAGGGACTCATTGTTCCACTCCCGACAAAGTCTGATGTATTTTTTTATAACATATTGGAAAATAACAAACTGTAGTTATTATACAGAATAGGACTGTGTTTTTTTATATAAGAACTGGCAGGGAGAATTAGTGAAACCTGTTCCTGTTGATTTTATGAAGCAGAATTAAATGAGCCTGCCTGCCAGGAGGATGGCTGTTTCATTCACTATATTTAATAGTACAGAAAGGCTGCTAATGAACCAGTTATCAAAAACCCTCTGATGTTGCTGCTGGTGCGGAATATTTAGCTATTAAAAATGTTTTTTGGGAGATGTAAGGATGAGGAAGAGTTGGTGGGATGAATGTGAGGTAGTTGTTTACGTTGTTTTAAGTTATGTCTGGTTGGCGGTGGATGGATATTTGGGTTGTGCAGAGTAGCATTGGGGTCGTTGTTTGTGAGTTGTTATTATAAATACTGGAATGATTGTCTGAGCTATGGAGAAGGGTTAGGATCATATAAGTGTACACTTTGGACCATTTTGGACATATAATATGTATTTACGTCGTTTGTTTATATTGTTAATGAGAATTTGTATATTACGATTTTGCCATATGATTACTGTTCATTTATTTATTTATTTATTTTTTATTTGTGACATGATTGAAATAAATAGATAAAATAAAAAATAAAATAAAATACATTTCTATGTTAGCCAGCTGCAGGGAAATTAACGCCTGTCTTCATCTTGATAAATGTTGGTTGACTGTGAAAACACCAGAGACAACGATAGAAATGGAAATAACTTTCTTCCTCTATCCATAACAAATTCTGATATGTTGTATTTTATTAATATATTAGTATGTTGTCACTGCTGACAGCAACCATACACACAACCCACAGGCACCTTCTACATTTTCACCTGAGAAAGGATTTTAGTTATAGTTTTATTCAGGTCTTATAGAGTTGTTAGAATAACATCTGGAGTTGTATTCTGACTCTAGTAGCTCTTAGTGTGTCTTTTACTTATGATTTTGCATGAACTTTGGTTTGAAGCTCTAGCATTTGGAGGAGCAAACAAAGACTGGCTGAGTCACATACTTTCCATTTCCAATACAGCCATGATGAATTAGAGGGATGGTGTTTGTGTGTGTGCCTGCTGTGCACTCGCTGTTAGTTTCTCAACATATTTTCCCGTGTCCTTCCAGGAGACCCAGGACCCGTCTGCTGTGCTGTGGCTGGATGAGATCCAGGACGCCGTTCTGAAGGCAAACCAGGACACAAAGGAGGCCTTACAGTGTAAGTCTCTCAATCCACTTTACTGAGCCTGTTTTATATATATGCAGGACATCTACTACCCACCTTCTACCAGTGTCCCTGATGTTTTGCGTTTGTATCTGCAGTCTCACAGTCCATCCAGGCCGTGAACGAGGCGGTGGACAGCGGCGAACCAGCTCAGACTCTGGCTGCTCTGCGTAACCCCGGAGCTGGACTGTATGGGGTCACCTCTGAGTGTGGCCAGACCTACCAGGATGACCTGTCCAAGATCAAGGACCAGAAAAAGGCAGAAGGTGAGGAGAACATTTAGGGATGAATCTATTTATCACAACTTAGTAGCTAATGTCGTCATGTCTGTCGATAATCTACAATTCTGATGAAATGTGGAGGAGTGAAGCATCTTTTCAGTGGTTTCCAGTGTTTTTAAAGGGATAGTTTGGATTATTTGAAGTGTGGTTGTATTGTAAGGTACTTCTCCATAGTCTGTGTATTACCTACAGTAGATGGAGTTTGGAGAAACAGACAGGAGCACGGGAGCAAAGCGATGTACTGCTGTAGACGGGGGCAGCAGCAAAACGCATTTTAGACACCTAAAAGAATCAATATCAGTTTAAGTGTACGCTATATTTAGAATATTTTCACGGCTTTATCTCGCCGTCAGACAGCCCTTTCTGATGGGAAACTGAAGCTGCTCTCTACGCTCTCTTCAAAGCCACCAGACTCCTTTGACAAAAACAGTAATTCGGTCGGTTAGTTTGTTTGTGTTTATTGTGTGACCGGTGAATCCGAACTAACCCTTTAAAACACCACAAGTCACACAATAACAAAAACAAACTAACCGATGGAGGCAGCGGTAGACCAGCAACTCCTGTGTTCTGAAAGGTAAAATTGCTGTTTTTGTGAATGGAGTCTGGTGGCTTTGAAGAGAGTAGAGATAACAGCTTCAGGCAAGGTAAAGCAGTGAAAATATCCTAATTATAGCGTACACATAAACTGATATCGATTTTTTTAGGTGTCTAAAATACATTTTGCTGCTGCCCCCGTCTACAGCAGTACATTACTTAGAGCTGAACTTACTGAAATAACCTTAAAATGGAGGGATGATGCTTCTTGCTACTTATTGGCCCAAAGTTGTGCCTCCATCTTGTTCACTTGCGCTCTGTAATGCTGTCTGTCCAGGTGATAATGCCAGTGAGTGGGTGAAACACTGGGTGAAGGGAGGACACAACTACTATTATAACCTGAAGGGCAAGGAGGGCACCTGGGTGGAGCCGGAGGACTTCCTGCAGAACAACACGCAGCTCAACAAGGAGGACATCCAGGTAGGTCCCGGTCCCCGTGCAGCGCTGCATGTCAGGCCGTAACTTTTTTAACGCCGCGCTAAACTGCTTGTTTTATGCTTCCTGTCAGTCGGTGGTTTCCGGGGTAACCACAGCCTACAATCGAGAGCAGCTGTGGCTGGCCAATGAGTCTCTAATTGCCAAGCTGCAAGCTCGTTGCCGTGGCTACCTGGTGAGAAATGGCCAAAAGGAGCGGATGGGCTTCCTGAAATCCCAAGACCCAGCTGTTACATGCATACAGGTGAGATACACCTGTATATCATACAGACTTCTGTCTGCTATCAGAACTTTATTATTATTATACTGAGTCTCAATCTTTTCTCCTCAGGCTCACTGGAAGGGCCACAAACAGAGGAAGAAGTTCAAAGACCGTAAGCAGTATCTGAAAGACCACAGTGACGAGGCCGTCAAGGTAAAATCATCACACAATGTCTGTAATCTGAATATTATTTAAGGGATAATGTACAGCGAGCCGGTCATGACGTTGCAGTGCCGCATCGCCCTGTCAGGTTTTATTTCACAACAATGACCCGCTAGCTGCACATTATCCCGCTTATTACACGGCTACTTACTGAAGAAATCAATAATTTGACACAAAAACGTTCCTCCAGAGTCCGACATCAGAACTGTTGTCATAGCAACGGTCTGCCGTGTAGTAATATTAGAGATGTACCAATCGACTTGTGGAAGTTGTAAATAAAGCTCACAATTTGTAACACCTGCAAGTCCAAAATAAGCCGTGGAGGAACAACCTTAAAAACATTTGGAACAACTAACTCTTTTATCATGAACATACAATTGAATTTCAATTTTCCATGACAGAAAAGTAACAAAAATGTTTGTTTATGCTGTCAAGAAAGAAAATCAGAATCGGCCAATAATAATTTAAATAGGTGCATTTAAATTATTATCAGTAGTATAAATACAGTTACAGACTGAAGGATTTCTTTTTGTCTTTCTCAGATCCAATCGGTGGTTCGGATGCACCAAGCTCGTAAGAAGTACAAGGATCGTCTACAGTACTTCAGAGATCACGTGAGTATTCATAGCCTAAAACCTTGTTACTTAAAATGATCCATTTCTCATGCAGATTACCATCTACTTGACATTTGTATATTTATTTCATGAATACAAAGTAATGAAACGGACCGCTTCGCTATTTACTGGCTCGCTGCCGATTCTTCTGTCTTTTCCCTCACCGAGGGTGAAGCATTGCCATTTTTTGCCGGTTCTGCAGCTCGAGCGTGCATGCAGAATGTCGCCCCTTTACCGGGGCTCCTCGCTCCTGTGCACGCAGCACAGTTATCCAGCAGGAAAGCAGACTATCCGTTAGGCAAATTATCACGGGAGTAAAGTAAAAAACAAAACAAAAATTCAACTAACTTTAGTCTAACATAGTATAAAATTTTTTTTCCATATGTTTTCATGTATGAAAAGACCCCAAATGAACACTGTAGGCGGACTACTTGATTAATATAAGCAAATTATTTAAACAGCGTTTGTATAGGATTTATTCTGTCCCAAACTTTTTGATCACTATAAGTGGTCTCCACTGTATAATATTAATAAGTATGTTTTCTTTAGTGTATAATCACCTGAGATATAATAAGAATCAAATAAAATAAGAATCTTTGTGTTTTCGTTACCTTAGAATGTTTGCGGGTCCTTTTCATTGAGACATTTTCACATTTTCGCGTCAGCCACAGTAGTTCAACTACACACTTGGCGAACAGGAGAAGTTTCTGTTGATTGCAGTCTGCAACCTCACTGCTAGATGCTGACAGATCTTACACACTGTACCTTTAAAGTATTTTTAAACATGTCAAGAGAGGGTAAAGTTCATCTGGTTTTGGATAATTTGAAAGAACCAAGACAATGGATTGTAAATTGTCTGTCACAAAGATTCGGGTTTAAAGTAGACAAATTAACACATTATCTAATAAAAGCTTTAAATTTCCGCTGACATTTAGTCCGTGTCCTGTGGGGTCTGACAGACGGATCATTTAGCACTCTGACATGACTGAAGTCATTTACACTCTACTCTCAGTGGATTCCTGCGGTGCTGTTTATAATAACGACTATTGATCAGCCAAGTGATTGATGTTTTCTTCTGCAGATCAAGGAGGTGGTGAAGATTCAGGCGTTCATTAGAGCCAACAAGGCCAGAGACGACTACAAGACGCTGAGTGAGTAGGATCCCAGACTTTCTCTAGTGCTGTGTTAGGTCTCTTCAGCTTTGGTGGACTCTCCCTTAATATCCTTCCTCCTCACACAGTCAGCGCCGAGGATCCTCCGATGGCCGTGGTGAGGAAGTTCGTCCACCTGCTGGACCACAGCGACCAGGACTTCCAGGAGGAGCTGGAGCTGATGCGGCTCCGCGAGGAGGTGGTCACCAACATCCGCTCCAACCAGCAGCTGGAGAACGACCTGAACCTGATGGACATCAAGATCGGCCTGCTGGTGAAGAACAAGATCACGCTGCAGGAGGTGGTGTCCCACAGCAAGAAGCTGACCAAGAAGAACAAGGGCCAGCTGTCCAACATGATGATGATGAACAAGCAGAGGGGAGGCCTGAAGGCCCTCAGCAAGGAGAAGAGGCTCAAACTGGAGGCCTACCAGTACCTCTTTTACCTGCTACAGGTAACGTCTTTGATCGCTTTGTCTCTAGATCCTGAACAACAGAATCACAGCTGCTCTCTGATAACATTTAACTGCTTCTTTTCAGACCAACCCCACGTATCTGGCCAAGCTGATCTTCCAGATGCCACAGAATAAATCCACGAAGTTCATGGACTCTGTAATCTTCACCCTGTATAACTACGCCTCCAACCAGAGGGAGGAGTACCTGCTGACCAAGCTCTTTAAAACTGCCCTGCAGGAGGAGATCAAGTGAGAACCAGAAACACAGTCAACAACAATAAATCATGACCACAGTTTTTAAATGCGATGATGCTAAAATGTTTCATCAACTGTCCGCAGGTCCAAAGTGGACCAGATGAAGGAGATCGTCACAGGAAACCCGACGATCATCAAGATGGTGGTGAGCTTCCACCGAGGTGCGCGGGGACAGAACGCACTTCGGCAGATCCTGGCTCCGGTCGTCAAGGAGATCATGGATGACAAGTCGCTAAACATCAAGACCGACCCGGTGGACATCTACAAGAGCTGGGTCAACCAGATGGAGACGCAGACCGGAGAGGCCAGGTGAGCTGGAGATCAGGTCGTCTTGTAGCTGAAGGCTTCTGTTTGACAGCAGGATGGCTAAATGTCTAAGTTTCCATCATTTATAGACCTTTTCAAACTGTGGCAGATTTTTTGTTTAATACTCGCAAATTAGAGAATATTTTGCTTGTTAGTAGAAGGGTTTTTGTGTAGTGATGACAGCATGCATAGTAAAGCAAAAAAACAGTCTTCAGAGGTTGCGATCAACACTGATGGATGTCTTCCTCTCCTGTCCTCAACAGTAAGCTGCCGTATGACGTGACTCCGGAGCAGGCCATGTCCCACGAGGAGGTGAGGACCAGACTGGAAGCCTCCATCAAGAACATGAAGACCATCACGGACAAATTCCTGTCTGCCATAATCGTCTCGGTGGATAAAATTCCGTACGTTCCTCTCTTACAGCATCACTGTCTGCATACTTACAGACACAAGTCAGCTGGTTCAAATAATATTTCAATGTAATTTGTTCCCCTGCCTGTCTCACTGTGTCTGTGTGGCTCTTATCTGTCAGATATGGGATGCGTTTCGTCTCCAGGGTGCTGAAGGACACCCTCCATGAGAAGTTCCCAGATGCTACAGAGGATGAGCTGCTCAAGGTTTACATCTTTTCTTTTAAAGAAGTATTTCACCGCTAGATAGATGGTCTTTTCATAAAATTGGGCTGTCTATGCGTTATGAAATTGGTGCTACATGACCAGAGAAAACAGAGAAAATGGGCTGTGGTATTCCTTTTAGCTCAAAAGGTAGAAAACCTACAACAACCAGAATGCACTGGGCTTGTTGAGGATGATGCACAACTTTTGCTGGCAACTGAGCGAGGAGCTCTGGGTGCTGGTAACTAAGTTAAACAGTGTTCATTAGCATATACTACCCACATTGTAATGAGTCAAAGCTGGTTGAAAATCTGCAAAGTTAACCTTTAATATTTGTAGCTCCATGGTCTAGGGTCAGTTCACCCAAATCCCCCCAAAATTATATATTTTCCCAGTTCCCCCTTAACACAGTAGCATCTAGCCATGTGTATAATTTCAGTTTGATATGGAAAATAAGAATGAGACTTTTATGCTACAACCTCAATACGATTTGGATGAATTTCATTTGATTTGTGCCATAAACAAAAACTGATATAGACAGATGGATTTGTCATCCATAAGCTTTGACCACCACATCCTTCTGCATACAGATAGTTTACAGTCATGAGATAGAAAGTTCTGTTGGACAACCATAGCTCCTCTTCTCTGGTCTCTCTTCTTTGAAAGTTTTCTCATCTTCTAACTAGCTTTCTCTCCTCCCTGTTTCTTACACATTTCTTTCCCTTTTTTCTCTTCTCCTGCTGTTGCTCTGCTCTTCCCGCCTTGCCGACCAGCTGCAGCCTCTCTGTCGGGGTGGTGTTGTCCTCCTTCTCTCCTCCTCTTCCTGCACAAGCTGATACCTGACATGGTCAAGAGCTTTTCCTCTTTTTGCACTAGCACCTACTAAACCCTGATGATTCATCTGAATAGTCCTAGAATAGAAAGATGCCAACAAAGATGTAATTTGCAGCTCTTTGTTTGCAACATAATTGTAGGATAATATCTGCTTCCTGTATATCACACAGCACCTTTAGAATATAACTTAAAGTTACTATGAGGAACTTTTAACTGGTTATGAATTAGTCTCCATTTAATAAACGAGACCATCAGACCCTGCTGCAGTAAAATGAGAGGTTTTCTAAAGGGACTCTGGTGCTTGGAAGCACTACCGCTTTTGTCCACATGGACCGCCACAATCAACACTAAATGAAAGTTCCTCGTAGTAACTTTAACTAACATTTCTTTCTAAACAGTTTGATCAATTGTTCAAGTCACACATGTTTGCTCAGTTTTCAGATTTTAAGAGCTTTTATATGCTAGTATGGTACTAATTTGATTTTGACTTTTCAGATTGTGGGGAACCTCCTGTATTACCGCTACATGAACCCGGCCATCGTGGCGCCGGACGCCTTCGACATCATCGAGGTGTCGGCGGGTGGCCAGCTGACCACCGAGCAGCGGCGAAACCTTGGCTCTGTCGCCAAGATGCTGCAGCACGCCGCCTCCAACAAGATGTTCCTGGGAGACAACGCTCATCTCAACCCCATCAATGAATATCTCAGTGCCTCCTACCAGAAGTTCAGGTCTGATGTTCATCCTTATAGAAATATGAAGTGTTGATTTTATTGTTTAAAGCTCCTTTTCCTCATCTGACTTTCCTTCTTCCATCGCAGGCGTTTCTTTCTGGCAGCGTGTGACGTTCCCTCACTGGAAGATAAGTTCAACGTGGATCAGTACTCCGACTTGGTCAACGTCACCAAACCTGTCATCTACATCTCCATCGGAGAGATCATCAACACTCACACAGTGAGTTTAGACCCCCCCCCACGTTCCCTAAATTGTTAATATCCAGATGTTTTTGAGAGTTTTTGTCTTCTACAGTGTGACTAACACGCTGACTGGGTTCTTCTATCCTTTTAGCTGCTGCTGGACCACCAGGACGCCATCGCTCCAGAGCACAACGACCCCATCCACGAGCTGCTGGAGGACTTGGGAGAGGTTCCCACCGTGGAGTCCCTCATCGGTGAGGCTTTCTTTGACAGTCTGGTTCCAGTCCAGCAAAAAAATAGCTATACAAGATTTAAGCTAATTCACAAAATTTAAAAATGGTGCCCTTAATAATCTGATGTTTTTAATCCCCTGTGAATGTCTGACCTTTACAGATGAGATGAGAGCAATTATTAACAGAAACCAGCCAGTATATTATCCTCTGATCATTTGAGCACACTGTCGCTCGGTCTGATCAGCTCTCCTTCTCCTCCAGGTGAGAATCCTCTTCCTCCTGACGACCCCAACAAAGAGCTGATGGGGAAGACCGAGGTGTCTCTCACTCTCACTAACAAATTTGACCTCCCCGGTGAGGCCAACGCTGAGATGGACGCCCGGACTCTGCTGCTCAAGTAAGTTCATACTGTAGTAGATTCATGGCCAACAAAGTGGATTAATATATACGGTTGTTCTAGAAAATAACTAAAATGTTTCCTTTCAGTACCAAGAGGCTGATTGTGGATGTGATCAGGTTCCAGCCTGGAGAGACTCTGACTGAGATCCTGGACTCAGCAGCAGCAACAGAACAGGTCAGAGATCAGATTTAGGGCCAACAAAGCTACTACTGCTGATGTTATGACCCACAATTTAAATACATTTACAGGTGTTTATGTATGCGAAACAAACCAGACCCTCACTACAAGACTGTAGTTAGCCTGTAGCTTTGTCTGTAGGAAACTACTGGATTGCTTTATGGCACAAAACAGGAAGAGGTTTCACTACTTCCTCTTCAAACCATCTTAAAAGCAACAGCTAACTTAATTTTGTAGGCAGTGAAGCGCTAATGGCATTTAAATAAAATAGTGCACTAATAATGTAGCGAGCAACAGTGAGCGAGCTGTGACCAGCATGCTGTTCGCCATGTAACAGTTAATATTGTAGCGAGCAACAAAGAGCGAGAGCTGTTCAGTAAACAAGACGTATGCTCTCGCTAACAGAAGTGAAATATTGAATTGCCTGAATAGTTGTTTCTATAGAAACATTGTTTAACGTCGACTAACTGACTATAATCCGTCTTGTTGTCCTGGGTGACAGGAAGCAGAGTACCAGCGTGCGATGCAGAGGAGGGCCGTCAGAGACGCCAAGACTCCAGAGAAGATGAAGCAGGTGAAGCCGGTGGTGGACGACAGCCTGACACTGCAGGGCAAGAAGGACAAGATCAAGAGCAACCTGCAGAGGCTGGCCGAGCTGGGGAAGGTCCACCCCGAGAACCGCTATCAGGACCTCATCAACGACATAGCCAAGGTAAAAAAAACAAAAACAAAAACATTATCTCTGGACAATTAACACAAAAACGGTGTTTTACTTAAAGGTGATGTATGTGTGTTACAGGACATCAGAAATCAGAGGCGGTATCGTCAGCGTAGGAAAGCGGAGCTGGTGAGACTTCAGCAGACCAACGGCGCCCTCAACTCAAAGACCAATTTTTTCAATATTCAGATTGATTCCTACAATCAGTATATCAAGACTTGCATGGACAACCTGGCCAGCAAGGGCAAGTGAGTGACCTTTCATTTCATTTAAATTTAAATGAATAAATTATATATATGATTCTATTCATTCTTGGCTGCCTGTTCGCTCGCCTGCCTGTTAGCAAAGTTACACTGCCGTCTGTATTGTGCACATACAAGACAGGAATTTCGAGCTAGAGGGTTAGCTGAGGCTGGGGTAAGTGTTTACATCCCGGGTCAAGGGGCCGCGGCGGTGGGAGCGACCTATAACTATCAATCAATCAAACTTTATTTGTATAGCACCTGTCATACAGGTTAGTGCAGTTCAAAGTGCTTCACAGATGACTGACATGCCGAAAATAAGACAGAAAATGTGTTAAAACAGCACAAAAGACAAAAATAATTCAACAATTTAACAATTTGAGACCAATATGGGCAAGAAAATAAAAATGATGAAAATGTAATAAAATAGATTTAAAGCTATAATAACAGTAATAGTAGTAAAACAGCGTGAAATTAAAACTAGATTAATAAAATAGAACAAAATTGTACAACTTAAATACAAAAGTGAATGATTAATAAAATAACAATGAAATAGAATAAAATGTTACAACTTAAATAGAATAAAATAAGTGTTTATTAAAATAACAATAAAATAGGATACAATTTTACAACTTAAATACAATAAACTTAGTGTTCATTATAATCACAATAAAATACAATTTTACAACTTAAATACAATAAAACAAGTGATTAATAAAATAACAATAAAATACAATTTTACAACTTAAATACAATAAAATAAGTGATTAATAAAATAACAATAAAATACAATTTTACAACTTAAATACAATAAAATAAGTGAATATTAAAATAACAATAAAATAGAATAAAATTTAACAACTTGAATACAATAAAATAAGTGTTTAATAAAATAACAATAATATAAAATTCAATTTTACAACTTAAGTACAATACAATAAGTGATTATTAAATTAAAAATAAAATAGAACACAATTTTACAACTTAAATACAATAAAGTAAGTGAATAAAATAATATAATGGTAAGCTAATAATAATAATAGATCTTCCGCCAGACAGTTCCAGCGACTCGGAGAATAATCTGAGTACATAATCTGTAGTTTTAGTAGTAGATCCAATCAACTCTTCCGCCTCTCTTCTAGTTTGGAGACCCCAGAAAGAGCAGAATGCAGCATTCATGAATTATCTAAACTATACATGTGGATGTCTGACTCCTATCAGACTTATTATTATTGTTATTCCCACATACAGTATGAATGAAATATCACATTCTGTGTCCCTTTCCTCTGGTTCAGAGCACATTTATGAATTGTGCCAAAAATCAGAACCGGGTCACTTGTAACGGGCAGCGGGTCACAGAGCTCCGCAGACTCCTGCTGGTTCTGATTTTGGACTTCTAATCGGACCTGTTTTACTCCCGGAGTGCAGAATGCAATTAAACACAGCTGCTGCTGGTTAAAGAGAAAACAAGTTCTGTGGGAACCAAAGATCAGGATCTAAACCACCAGAGTGGAGGTCCTCCTCCCTTTTATATTAGCTTGTTAGTCACAAGTGGAATTATCTGTCATCAGATCACATACATATGAAACAGACTAGTTGATAGTATATTTACCATAAAGCTATACGGTGTATAGTCAGCAGACAGCAAAGATAAATACTGGATGAAGGCCAGATGACATGGTTTGTTCATTTTCATTAGTGTCAAATAAAACCGACCTTCTGTCCTCTGATGATCATTTTCCAAACTTGTTGACCACACTTGAAGAACCGTTCATGTTATCATGTTGTACTGTACACTTGTGTTTCTCTCTCTTCTTCTTCTCAGGCTGTCCAAGAAACCAGGCGACAACAAGGCCAAGAAGAGTAAACAGGTTTCACAGAAATACACCGCGTCTCGCCTCCATGAGAAGGGCGTCCTGATCTCGATAGAGGACCTGCAGCCCAACCAGTGAGTTCTGCTTCCTTTAACGCAAAGACAAAGTCACGGCACCAAAGTCAGGTTAAGAATGTGTATTTTTACTGTTTTTGTGAATGGAGTTTTGTGGCTTAGAAGAGAGCGATAGAACGACTACAGTTCCCCATTGAAAAGGGCTGTCTGTCTTTACCTCGCCATCAGGCAGCCCTTTCTGATAGGGAACTGAAGCCGTTATATTACTGTCTTCAAAACCACCAGACCAGACTCCATTGGAAAAAACAGTAATTTTACCTCTCAGAACACAGGAGTTGCTGGTCTACCGCTGCATCGATCGGTTAGTTTGTTTGTGTTATTGTGTGACTTTCGGATCTGAACTAACGTGGCGTCCACAGCAGTACATACAGCTTAGTTTCCTGCCGGTACTCCTGTCTGCTTCTCCAAACTGGGAGCATGCTGATCGCCATCTAAGTTACTGTATGTAACGTCAATACACTGACTATAAGGATGTATATATACTGTACATTTAGCAGCGTCATCATGCAGAAACCTACGTCAGGTCACGTGGGACATTTTTTTTAGAAGAGCTTGAAGAGAAAATAGCATTTTAATGCTAAAACATACGTACGTAAGATAATAATAATTGACTCGCCCTTTAACTTCATCTCAAACATCTGTCATTCGTTAAAGCAACTTGTTTTTTTCAGCAGTTTTAGTTAAATTCATGACAATTTATGAACCAGCGGGCTGTTGTTGATCAGTTTCATAATGAGTCTTCCTTCCTGTTTCTCTCTTCACAGGTACAAGAATGCTATTTTTGAGATTTCTCCAGCAGAGACTGTCGGAGTTTTTGAGGTGAAGGCCAAGTTCATGGGCGTGCACTTGGAGACATTACAGTTAGAATATCAGGTATTGTTTCTTTTTCACGTCTTTATTTTTTCCTACAGTAAAGTAGAGTGACAGTAGAGAGCTGTGATTGATTTATTGTGTCTGTTTGTTTGTCAGGATCTCCTCCAGCTGCAGTATGAAGGCGTGGCGGTGATGAAGCTCTTCGATAGAGCCACCATCAACGTCAACCTGCTCATTTTCCTGCTCAACAAGAAATTTTATGGGAAATAGAAAAAGAAAAGATAAAAGGGCTACAGACACTGATTCAAACCACAAAACCCACTCTGAGGGTTGCAGAAAGCCCTGACCTGAACCACCCTGGCTTCCTTTCACATTCCTACTGCACTTCTCTTATGTGCCTATGCAAATTTATGTGCATTATTTTTTATTATCATGTGGATCACCATATGTGCTTTAATGGAGCAGTCCATTGTGCGACTCGAGCCGGCACACCACAGCCGCTTGCTGGAGTCTCTTTCTTACTGTCTGTAACTGTGGCTAGGTCAGAGGTTTAACATGTGTATGTTTTGCTTTAAATATTATGAATATCTTGTGCATGGGCCTTGATTAATTATAAAAAATGTACGTTTTATGTCAAGAGATCACGTTTTGTGTCTTTCTTAGCTGTTAGTTTATCTGCTCACCTGACTGATAAAAAAAAAAAAAATCTCCGCCAAAACCAAAGTGCTAGCGTACTTTTCAGCAGGGCTGTAGGACATGAGACAGCATATAGCAAGTCCTGATCTGAAGGCTCAACAACTCCGTCTCCTCTGGGCCATTTTTCACCTTTGATGTTCTGTTGCTGCTTGAAGCAAATTGGAAAAAAAACCTAAAAGAGTTGTGGGGGGGGGGAACAAGAAGCACTCCTCCTTCTTCAGCATATTTTATTTTGAAAACACTGTAAAAGACACTTTGTAACACTTAATATCAACTCTCTCCTGACTATCTTGATTTGGATTTGAACCACTTCAACACGTCCTTAAAGGAGATATATCATGAAAAACTCACTTTTTCAGTGCTTGTGCTCATACATTTGTGCATCTGGAGAAAAAGATTTAGTATGTCCCAGTAGATAGTATGTCAAACGCAGTGTGCCAAAAATACCAGGATGTCCTACTACATCTGGTCGCATTTTGCAGTATGCAAGCCAGCATGCTTTTCTGGCCACAATCCTCTGCACAGCAGATATATGAGCAAGAGTGGGACAAAGTTCAAGATGAAATATTATGATGAAGCAGTATGTCCCAATTGTGTGCATACTGCATGCAACAGGGCAGCTTCACTATGTACTAAAAGTAAAAAGACAAAGTATGAGATTTGGAACGCAGCGAACCTTTGCAAAGGTGCACTATATTTTTCTCGCAAGCCAGTCGGAGCAGACGTGGCTTTTTCGGGAGTCTTAAAGAGACAGACGCTAAAGGCCCAGACACACCAAGCCGACATCAAAGAACTAGCGGCGATGAAGGCCGACTGTTGCGTCGCCTCACGTCATCTTTGTCTTGGCCGACAAGTTGCATTTGAACCGCACCGCAAAGACTACAGCCGACGGCCAGTTAGCACGTACATTCTGCGCCTGCATGAGAGGAAATAACTCTCCACACCAGCAGGCGGCGGTAGTCTGTATTCATCATTCAAAAAGGGAAACGAGAAGACCGAGGACGAAGCTGTTGTTATGATACGTACATGCAACAAAGCGGCGTTTGCCAACCATTTTCACATCACTCTCACTCACCACTTAGCTTCATTCCAGATGTTCATGTTGTTGTGAAAATATCCGTGTGTTGGAATGATCAGATGAGATGAAGATGAAAAATGAGAAGAGCCTTCAGTGTGTGTCCTTTTGACTTTACTCGTTGGCTTTAACTCATTCAACATGCTGAATCAGTTGAAAAAACTCAGACACAGGCAGACTAAAGCCAACAGTGCGGGAGACACAGAAAAATCTAGACCGACAGACACTCACCGACGGTCTCGAACTGTCCGACGGCCGACTGTCGGCTTGGTGTGTCAGGGCCTTATGAGCAGGAGGGTCAAAGTTCAAGGTGCAATGTTTTGACGAAGTAGTATGTCCCAATTGTATGCATGCAACAGTAGGCTACGTACTTTGTAAGGGCAGCTGCATTATGTACTAAAAGTAAACAGAAAAAGTATGTGATTTGAAACGCACCCTATCTTTGCAAAGGTGCACCATAGTTTTCTCACAAGCCAATCAGAGCAGACTGGGCATATCCAGGAGGGGGTCTTAAAGAGACAGGCACTAAAACGGGGTCTTTCAGACCGAAAGTGAATACCGGTATATTCAGACGGACAGGATGAGAAAAATAATGTGTTCTTTTGAACATTAAAGCATGTAAACGTGTTCTAGTAGAAACCCAAAGTACAAGTATGAACCTGGAAATGAGCATGATATGTCTCCTTTAAGACACACACATATATTGATATCTATGCAAATAGAAAGAGGCATCAGGTATTTGACAAGAATTGCAAAAAAAAATGCATGCTCATATTGAGCTGTTAAACTCAAAACTTGATGTTTTTTTTTAACATAATTAACTTCTAATATTTGTTGCATGACAAATTCACATTACACCACGTCCAGTGTGTGCTGGCACTAATCTGGCTGCAGAGTCAGGATGTTGGTTTGTTGAAGACCAGACCGAGCCGATCGTGACTACAGCCCTCTGACATTCATAAACAGGACGTGACGTGGCACTCCTGCACTCTGCAGATGTGCTCAATCATTGGCTTACTCATGACTTACTGGAAATGACTTTCTTTATCTCTCTCATGGGCCGTTAATCTCGTATAACTGAAACACAGATTATTGTTACACTCCAGAATCAGTCTGTTAGTCTGTAAAACGTAAAATGGGACCTAGACGTGTCAGATGGACATTGAACACAGATTTTTATGATGTCTTGTTGGAAAATAATTTGACCCTATTTATATTTTATATGTTGTCAGTCCACATTATGCTGTAGTTGATGTGTCAAACCCTAAAACAGATGATGGCAGTGAGCTTGAGGATGTGCAGTATTACAGTAACTAGACCTGTTGTGGGTCCAGTAGATGTCACTCTACTACACCATCCAGTTTATTACATCAGAGTTTGACTTGTTTCACGAAGCCTTGAATTGAGATTCCATCGATCCAGATGTTGATTTTCTGTCTCATGTAAAGTTCAACCAGATGTTGACTCTGTTGTTTCTCATTCACAGTCCATTAAATGTATTTGACCTGTTTTAGAATAAAGCTCTAAAGATGCAACGTGTCTTTCCTCATCTGACAGACGTTGTTGTTGTGCAGGCAGTGCTGTAACTAAGTACATTTACTCAAGTACTGTACTTAAGTACAATTTTGAGGTACTTGTACTTAACTTGAAAATGTCTGTTTTATGCTACTTTCTACTTCTACTCCACAACATCTCAGAGCGAAATATTGTACTTTTACTCCACTACATTTATCTGACCGCTATAATTACAGAAGATTTTAACACATGATTACTTTGTAAAATATGATGCTAGTTTATAGATATAGAAAGCAGTTAAAATCAGCTCCCTCTCGACCAGCTATAACATTAAAATACTGCAGTATCAAATACCATAGTGTAAAAATACTCTGTTATAAGTAAAAGTATGTAAGTATAATCAGGAAAATGTACTTAAAGTATTAAGAAAAATCCCCTGGGAGTTGTGCTATTATATATTCTATAATTGCATTATTATTACTGATGCATTAATGTAAAAGCAGGATTTTACTGTTGGAGTTGGTTGAGCTGGAGCTCATTTTGAACTATTAACTAATGATTATTTTCACTATGGATTCATCTGCGGATTATTTTCTCCATTAATCGATTGATTGTTTGGTTTGTAAAAAATAGTGAAAATAGTGAGAAATTTACCTTCACAACCACTAGTACACACCTTAAAATCATTTTTTAAAATAAATGTAAATATTAAAGGAAAAGCAGCAAATCTTCACATTTGTGAGTTGAAACCGTGAAATGTTTTTGCATGAAAAGTGAACGATTATCAAAATTTTCAAATTTTCCATCAAACGACTGATCGTTTTCAGCTTTGCTTGTATAAACTGTTGGGTTGTTAAATTTATAACAAAACATATTTATTAAGCTCTACATATGTTATGTGATATCTTAATTTGTAAAGTAACTATAAGTGTCAAATAATATTTACAGTATATATAGTATGCCCCTGTGAATGTTCACATACTGCTCCATAATTAAACATATACTTTATATTTTGCTGGTAATACTTCAATTTTACTTTTAATGGAGTATTTTTTACATTGTGGTATTGTTACTTTTATACTTCAGGAGAGCATCTGAACTTTCTTCCACCTCTGTGTGCAGGTTGAGAGTACTTCCATAAAAGTTGATCTGATATTACGTTGCCTCAGAAATAAAGCTGACACATGCAAGCCACACTGCCACTACAGTACATAACTTACAGTATTTCTAATAGTGCAGGATTGGGTTCTTATAATGTTTAAAATAGATCATCATATTTTACTGATTTTGTTTTAATTTATTCATTTTTAATTTTAGTTATTCATTTATTGAAAAAACACACCAGAGCTGGGTTCAACGTCTATTGAAATTATTAACTACTGCCTCCACCTCCTAGTATTAACTTCCCAAAGATATTAATAATATTCAGAGGTTGAATATAACTAAGTACCTCTACTCAAGTACAATTTTGACATACTTGTACTTTGAGTATTTCTACCTTTAGTCTTACTTCACCACATTTCAGAGGAAAATATTGTACTTTTTACTCTTTGTTTGACACTTGTAGTTACAAGATACTTTTTTTTTACATAAAAAACATATACAGTATGCTTATATGATATGATGCAGTACTATAGTACTAATCTACCTAGTAGTAAACACAGTATCTAATTGGCTCCACATTGATGAACTACAACATTAAAATGCTCCTACATGTTATAGTATTATAGTATTATAGATAGATAGATAGATAGATAGATAGACAACACTAGAGGAATATAATCTATAGAATACACAATATAAAGAATAATTAGAGATAATATAAAGGACAATTAAAAGAATAATATTGTTGAAGGAAAGAAGAAAAACATCAATATAACAGGTGATTCCGGTAGTGTAAGTAGAGGACCTAAGTACTTCTTCCACCACTGATAGTATTATAGATACAGTATATCATTAGTAATCCCATAGAGAGACTGACAATAATTTGCACTAATTTTGC
Organism: Sebastolobus alascanus; assembly: GCA_916701645.2. Lineage (NCBI taxonomy): Eukaryota > Metazoa > Chordata > Actinopteri > Perciformes > Sebastidae > Sebastolobus > Sebastolobus alascanus. Next base: position 6,304,427 of record CAKAOJ020000027.1, on the reverse strand, counting down.
ACATCTGTTTATACTTTTATACTATGTTTAATTCTTGTTTATATATATTATATTGTATATTTGTAGATTTCAATTTTTTATTCTTATTTTATTCTAACACTTAATTATCCTACTGTTATTTTTACTGTTTTATGCACCAACCCACCAAAGCAAATTCCTAGTGTAAACCTCATACACCTGGCAATAAACGAGTTTCTGATTCTGATTCTGATTCTGAGAGAGAGAGAGTATAACGCAGTATCTCTGTCTCCGCCCTGTGGCCGCCGGCGGTCCTGCGGCTGTTTAACGAGGTAATGTTTTTCTCGCAGTAGTATGAGGAGGATAACAAGCCAGCGGATCTGAGTTGCGGTTACCAGCCGCTGTCAACCGACGGATAATAACCTGAAAAACATTAGCGGGCAATTCCCGCAGAAGACTCGCAGTTATAAAAAGGCGACGGAGGAGACGAGGCTTTTCCTCTCGGTGTTGTTTGTTTTGTTTTCTCTCCACCGGACTCGTCGGGTTGTTGGAGTTTGTCTGAAATCTGGATTAACACACAAGACTCACGGAGAAGAAGAAGCTGTGATATATCAACTCAAAAAGTGTCTAATTGTGGATTATATTGCGCGTATTTGTGTTTCGGAGGTTTCCCCAGTTTGTGTTCATAACATAAACTCGAAATTTTTTTTTTTTTTAAAGTCCCAGCGGACACTTGTTGAAACACAATTGACCAACGGCTCGGCAGTTTGCTAACGTTTAGTAGCGACATTTAGCCTCCGATGCTAACAACTTTCCTTCTCTTAAATCTGCCACAAACTGCCTCCGATACCTGTCTGTTTAGATGTCGGTCGACAAGTTTGTCAAACATTGTTTGAGATGGCTCTGACAGCAGCTTAGCTAACTCGGCTAACTCGGCTAGCTGTTACCCCCGTTCACCTCCAGCGTTATGTTAGCATCGGCAGCTAACGCTATGCTAACGTTATGCTAATGCTACATTCAAACAAGTGGTTCGCTGGAAATATGTCCAATATGAAGTTATATTGTACTATATTGTACTATTAACTTCTTTTAATCAACACGTTAGTCGTTTTGAAAGTTATTGGATTTAAAATATAAACACATAATTCGCTTTATTTACTCTGCTTTATTGGCACAAGAAGACAACTTTTAATAACGGGCGCTTTTAACATTAGCTTAGCTGCGTTAGCTTAGCTACGTTAGCTTAGCTACGTTAGCTACGTTAGCTTAGCTCGGCTTACACTATACACTGCAGCCACCAGACTCTCTAAAAACAACTTTGGACCAACTAGTAATGTGTGCTATGTGTTTAAAAGTCTGATGGGTTCACTGCGACGCTCACTTAAAGACTTTGGACTGTAAACTCCCAGCAGCTTCTACCACTTTCCCCCCCCCCACCACCACCACACAAGTAGCTGAAGTTGTGAAACTGCGGCCCGCACGATGTCCGGCTCCCCGGGCACAGGTGGCTCCAACCCCAGGAAGTTCAGCGAGAAGATCGCGCTGCACAACCAGAAGCAAGCAGAGGAGACGCGGGCCTTTGAGCAGCTCATGACAGACCTCACTGTTTCAAGGGTAAAATACACTTCATTCTCAGATAATTGTCATTTATTTGTGTCCTTTTTTTTGCATTGTAATTAGGGACAAAGCTCCCTCTTTCACACAGCCTCGGCTGGAATGAGCAGCCTGTTGATTGTCTGAGATTTCTGGTATTCAACCAGTACTTCTTGTTTCTCTTCATGCACTCATTCAGCAGTGGCAAACCCTATTAGCTGGTCAGTGTAACGAAACAAAGAACCTGTTTTTGTTTAATTGCAACCAGCATTGAAACAGGAAATGGGGAAAGTAGCTCCTCTGCTCCTGCACCACCCTGAAGTTCCCCTGGTTATGAATGCCCAAAGGAAGCACTGTTGCCTCCTAAGATACAGTAGGCATGTCTTCAGACCCTGCTGTGTTTGCACCTTTGTTATTCTATTATATTTAATGAATTCCCACAGGTTAAACCACCCTGCATCCTGGGCATCATGCGCAAACTCTGTACTCAAAAGAAAGGGCAGGACCAGCTCAAGAGGATGGTTCATAATTTGGGCATATCAGTCATATACACTCATATTTGTATTAAGCAGTGCTCCTATAAAACTTGTCCAAATGTTGAGGCACAATTGCTCACAACAGTCACAGTCTGATGCTTTGTTGTGTCATATTTAGTTGTCTTATGCACAGCTAAAATTAATCCAGGTTTCCAATGTATTGTGACATTCTGCTAAAAAAAAAATATATTATTTCAGACGGTCTCACCTATTTAGAAATGATTTTCAGTGGCATGTACTTAGAGCTGGTCGATATGGAGAAAATCACGATATTTTTGACCAAATACCTCTATATCAATATTGCGATATTAAATATTTTTGATAAATAATCATCAGTAATGTGGATATAATGACTAAGTGAGTCAAGACAAATAATAGAACAGTCTGGTAATTTCAGAAATTAGATCACTTTACTATAATGCAGCCTTTAAAACCAGGAAAAGACACATATGCGATATTCCGATTTCCAAAATCTAAGACAATATCTAGTCTTGTATCACGATATTGATATAATATCGAGCCCTACATGTAATGTGAAAAAGCTTGGTGCTTAACGACAGGGGAGCAACTAACAATTACTGTCAATATTGATTAATCTGGTAATATTTTTTGATTAATCAATGAATTGTTACTATATATATATATATATACTATAAAATGTCAGAAAAAAAGTAGAAACTGTCCATTACAAGTATAGAGTCCAAGGTGACATCTTCAGATGTCTTGTTTTGTCCAAAACTCAAAGATATTATAGTTCCAATGATATAAAAAAGAAAAGTACTAAATGTTCTCATTAAAGAGGTTGGAACCAGAGGATGTTTGGAGTCTTTTCTTGATAAATGACAATAAACGAATGAATTGATCAATCAAAATAAATTTTTGTTCATCAACCAGTCTGTTTATTGACTAATCGTTTTAGCTCTACTTTACAGTATAACAGAAAAATCCTAAAATAAAACTTGTTTTATTTTTGTATGACTGCACAAAACATTAAGCATAAAATCAGGTAGCGCTTTATCCATTTTTTTGACAGGAAAATAATATTTGGATATTTTATTAATTAATTGTTTCCTTTCTTTGTCATATATAATTGTAAATGTAATCTCTTTTGGGGTTTGGACTGTTGTTTGGACAAAATAAGACATCACAAAACACAAAATAATTACAGATTAATTGATAAAAAATAATCCTCAATTGCAGCCCTAAAATCAAGAAGAACTGACATTCAGCTATAATATTATTAGAAAAATAATATGGCCTGTTGTTTTAAAAAGGAGATAATGATGATGATGATGATACTGATGGTTATAATGATAGATAGATGAATATTAATGCCAAAATTATAGTTTGTTAGTGTTGTTAACTGTACTGATCATAGGTCAGACTTGCAATTACTATGTGAGAGCAACGGAGTTTGTTGTTTAACTCTTGAAAACATTCGGTCACCACTCATTCAAGGTCATTCTTCAGGTCTCTTCAGTTGTCTTTTACTAACTGCCTCTAGATATCCTGAATGAGTGACTACGTTTACATGCACAACATATTACGTTCTTGGCCATTATTCTGAAAAAGACAATATTTTTAGTACTAAGCTGTTTACATGGCTAATGAAAAAGAATATTCCTGTTTACATGCAGCCGTGCATACTCTGATTAACGTAACCGGTGGCGAACACAGCCTCCCTCTTTCATTCCTTCAACCACTTCCTTGAAAAAGTCGGTGTTGTGATATTTATGCATACCCAAAAACCTGTTGATATCCAAGTCTTTCATAATGTTTAAAAGTAGGTGTGTTTCTCCTTCCGACCACAAATGTGTGCTTTTCTTTTGGGCATGCCATTATAAAAATTGACATGACAATTTCAAACATATACACTACACATTCCAAGTAATAAAAATAGTGAATCCCTGGGCGGATAGAAAGGTCCTTTTCACATTATCCTCACGCCATTGGTTTTCAATGTGCTCTTTCTGTGAGTCCTGAATGGCCAGTCGGAGAGGATGTGGTTTTGAGGCGACCTTGAATGAAGTTTGCCATAAGGTATGAACTGTCAGTGACCCTGTGAGACAGAAAAGCCCAGTCAGCGAGTCCGAGGCTGGTCAGGACACACTGCCAACAAACAGCTGGAATTAGAAGTAGCTGCTTCAACGTTTACACCAGTGACCAAAGACTGAATATAAACCCCCTGAGGGGCTCTGAAGTACTCGAGAGCACAAACAGACTCCAGCCTTCTCTCAGCTGCTGGGCTGCAGCGAGTTGGCATCCCCGTGAACCATAAATGTGTAAAGTCTGCATGTTTGATGTTATGTAATAGCTGACACCAACACTGGAGTAAGAGGTTTAAATGGGGATTTGTTTTTTAAATATTTTCATTTGTCCTAGATGGAAAATTGAATGTTGGTGGGACATGAAAATTAATCACAGTCTGAAATATGTCCCTCTGTTTAGGGCAGCAGGAACAGTTGTAATCTGATCATTCATTGGCCATTCACAGAATTAAATTAACATTTTGGGTCTCTGCTACATTTGAAATGCGCCTCTCTCAGAATCAGTTGTTAGGTTTGGGTGCAGCTCTCAAGGTTAAAGTATTCTCAGAATTATAGACGCTGTGTTTGGAAGTTTTTAATAAGACTACATTTTTCTTAGTATCTCATCTTGGCTCTAAAGTGCAGAGAAAGGGAGAGTACCCACAGCATGACTGTCAGGGTTGTTTTTGCTTCTTTCAGGACAAGAAACTATAGTTTTTGTTGTTGTAACTGTTGTTGTAACTATTGCAACTGTCTTTTGTTTCTGTCTACTGGCCTTAGATGCCCATGAATGCTGATGCATTGAAGTTAGGGCTGTCCTTGACCAAAGAAATTCTTAGTCGACTAACAGTCATTCTGTATGATCTGTAAAACTGAGTTTCTCCACAAAGAATCACACAAAAGCACCACTTTAAATCTTGTGTTTACCTGAGATGTGCTCATAAGTTTCTTGGAAATAAGTCGTCCAGCATGAAAAAAAGCATAAAAAAACGACTAATCGTCTAAAGAAATCTTAGTCGACTAAGACCAAAGCGTCTGATAAGTCGACTAAGAGGGGGCAGCGCTTATTGAAATTATGAAATGACAAAAATGAGTTGAAGGTAAAAAATAGGGGTGTAAGAAAATATCGATACACATGAGTATCGCGATATTATGTGTTGTGATACTGTATCGATTCTCCAAAACACTGTATTGATTTTGGATTAACCTCTTAAAAATCTGACGGCGTCGGGCCCGGCCACTATTCCATTCGACATGCAGTTTTGGCCAAAAACCATGCAGTTTTTTTTGCTTGCAGTACAAATGTGTTATTGTGCCTTTTCTAAAATGGTATATTTCTGGTGTGTTCTTTATACTATTACCATTTTCCAAAAATTAGATTTGAAAAAATCTGAATATATATCTCGTTGTTTACAGTATCGCAGTATATTTAATCGTAACCCCTATATCACGATACGTATGGTATCGCCAGATTCTTGCCAATACACAGCCATAGTAAACAAAATAAATGGACTCACTGCTGCATAAATTAATAGAATGTGGCTCTATTTAACACTTCACCGTAGTTACTATGCATAAACTGACACATTTACCAAAGAATATGGTTTTTACCAACCGGCAAACAAATCAATCCCCATAGATCTCCATGTTAAAATGACAGCAGAAAGAAACATGTTTACAGCCTGGTATATCTCTATAGCTAATTTCCCTGTTCATGACAACTGTACGGGGGAGTGAATTTTTATATACATAACTCACCCGTTTAAATCATATTAAGGCTTAAAGTTCGGCACAATTGAGGCCGCTTTTAGTGACAGTTGGGTGCCGTCTCAGGTCGCTAGCTGCTAGCTAGGGGCCGTCTCAGCTCCACCGACCATCCACCTCTTTGCCCATTTTTGGAGTTAGGCTGTGTCGTCTTCACAACCGCTCTTCAGACTCCTATGGGTGACGTCACGGAGAATACGTCCATATTTTATACAGTCTATGGTTTTTACTCCCACTTTAGCCCATCCCTAATATCTTGTCAAATTCACAATCTCTTTGAGAGAGCTCCGTCCATTCGCTGTAAATCTATTGATAAAATCAAATAAGGTCAGTCTTTGAGATTCAAATTTTGCCCTTTTGGCAGCCTAAGGAAGAAATGCCCCCCCTGATTTGCCTTTTCCTGATAACAGCAGATGATTGGCTCTGTTTACCGTACCGTGGCGGCAGAACAAGCCGACTTCTGTTTTCTGCCAGGTAATCGTTGTGGCATCTCCTGGCTGTTGGAGTGCTGGCCTGGAGGCCAAGCTGCCCATTTCCTAGAATGTGTTGCCTTAACTTGTGTCCCATAAATTGCAAATATTGCTGCATTGTTATCAATTATTTTGGATGCATTTGTACATTACAGCAGAGCATTTGATTCATTGGGTTGTTACAGGCATACAGGCCTAAATGTGTATTTCTAATGAGTGACGGTCCGACTGACTTTTTGAATTCTGTACATCGTTTGCTGCTTTGAAGAGGCAAACATAGACAACTGGAAATGGTAGTTTGATTTTAGACACAGAGCTGATATATGGGTTTATTTCTCTTATTTGAGAATTGATGACAATGGGAAAGAAAAGCCCTAAGGGGTTCTCAAACTTTTTGGGGCCAGGGACCCCTTACAGGGGAGAGGACCCCCTCTTAATCACAACACCGATTACCATTTGTACTCTTAGATGCCATTGGAACTATTTGTATTCTAAAACTTTTCAGCCTAAATAATTCAGACCTGATACTTGAGACGAGTTTCATATTGATAAATGGAAACATTTCAATTTGACAACACAAGGTAATCCTTTATTAGTCCCACAGTGGGGAAATTTGCAATGTTATAGAATGTTAATACCACTTGTGTACCTTTTAAACAGAGGGGAATTTTATTCAAATTGCATCTGGACTCAAGTTGACAGCATTTATAGTCTACATTTCAAGTAAGTGATCTTACAAGCTTTCAGAAAATGAACAGTAGCAAGACTGGCATAGTCCTAATACATCCAGATATTTAAACTACCAGTCTAAAGTTGACTTTTGATAACTGCTTCAACTTATTGCTGTGTGTCACAATCATATCAGAGTTTCTATTGGCCCAAAGCTAACGTGGATGGGAGTAATGGACACAATATGCTTGTTTTATTGGCGCAAATGGTTAATTTAAAGCTAATTATTTCGCGGACCCCCTGATAGAGTGCCACGGACGCCTGGGGGTCCCTGGACCCCACTTTGAGAATCACTGCCCTAATCAACACCAATTGTGATTTTCATCCTGAAGCTATATGTTCTTTACACATGAATACTCATATGTCCAGATATTCATAACCTCTGACAGTTGTGTGTTTTGTTTTGACTGACAGGTGCAGTTTCAGAAGGTCCAGCAGCTTCGTTTGAATCAATCGCGGGCGCAGTACTACGGCTCTCTGCCTAACGTCAATCAGATCGGCAACACCAGCACCGAATTCCAGGTGGGATCTCATTGTGTTTCAGTCCACGGACAATGCACGATCTTTATCATCAGTAGTATTTATTCCAGTGTTATTGTAGTGAATTAAGACTCTATGTTGAACACTGTATGTGATGTAATTTGTCCACCCAGTGTAAATGGTTTCTTAAGGTGTGTTCAGACAGAAAGCCCACACATTTTTTCACTCAAGTTGAATTAGAGCAGCAACGATTAGTCGACAGAAAAATAATCGCAACTATTTTGATAATCGATTAATCATTGAATGTATTTTTCATGCAAAAGTGCTGTTTTCAGCCTCTCAAATATGGAGATATCCTGCTTTAGTCTGTTTTATATCATATTAAAGTGAATATCTTTGGGTCTTGGACAAAACAACATCTTGAACTTGAAGAAACTGGGATGGACATTTTTCACTATTTTCTAACATTTTGACTTGACGATTAATCGATTAATCTAGACAATAATCAGCAGATTAATCGATAATGGAAATAATCGTTAGTTGCAGCCCTGAGTTGAATCATTTTCAGCTGACACGGACTCATCTTTGCGTCAGTTCCTGCTGCCCCGGTTGAATTTAAGTCTTTCCATTGACTTTGTATGCAATCACGCCGCCACTAAGGTTTGCTTCATATTCAGTCTGACCACACAATTACAGTTCTCTTCTCTTTATACTAGGTGTTCAGTGTGTTAAAAACAGACAAGAGGCTGAGCAGGAATGTGCGCTTTTGCATCCATGATGTCCCATTGCGTTGCAGCAAAAGTTGAGCCAACTTTTTTTTGCGGGGTGGCCATGCAGTTTTTTTTTTTTTTTGACTGAGCCCTCTGCATCAGCTCCCCAGCTGTGCCAACACAGCAGTGTGATTCAACTAAATGAGGAGGCGGCATTTTTACACACAGTGTCAGTCTGAACACAGCCTTATAGATGTACTGGTGCTGTAAATCAGTGGAGTTTATTTTGTGTGAATGTACTCAAATGTTCTCTTTTAAACAAATGGATGTTTGATGTGAAACTAAACGTGAATATTTTCTTTAAAACCGTGCTTCCCTTGGGATCTACAAAATTCAAGGTCTTGTTCTCAGTCAGGGGTTTTCCAAGGTCTGAGCACAATGACCCTCAGTTCTAAGGAAAGGAATTTTTTTGTCATGGCCCCCTGAGCCACCCAACCCAACATTATTAATCACACATCATTAATTATTAAATTGTTGTTATATTATTAGTAATGGAATGTGACTAAGTACATTTACTCAAGTACTTACAGTAAGTCTACAGTGAGTCTTTTCATGCCACTTTCTACGTCTACTCCACTACATTTATCTGACAGCTTCAGTTACTTTACAAATTAAGATTTTTGCACACAAAAAATTACCCAACAATATACAGGCCTACACGTACAGCTGAAATGATTAGCCAATTAATCAATTAGTTGATTAACATCAACATCCACACATTATCATGTGAGGATTGTTTTGCATTGAGTACTTTTAATACTTTATGTACATTTTCCTGATTATACTTCCATACTTTAACTTAAGTAACATTTTCAATGCACAGCCCCCTCATTTGCATAATGAGGTAGAAATGTGTAAAGAAATATAAAGATTAGAATACATAAATACGTTTGGGGAAATAAAAAAGGGGTGAAATGCAAAAGGCAAATCATGCATAAATAAATGCATAAATACATAAATAAATACATACATTTAAAAATAAATATAAAATAATAAAAAAATAAATGAATAACTAAAAATTAAATAAAAAAATAAGTTTAGTAAAAGTGAAAATGAAACAGAAGAGCAAATAAATGTGCTCTGCAGATTTACAGTTAAATTTAACTATAATAAAATAAACAATGAATACAACTAAATAGGCTAATATGTTAAATGTATTATTGCTTTTTTCTTCTGTTTTGATATATTTGAAAACATAATATAAAGCACAATTAATGTAAATGTTGCTGATTTTGAAAAGAAAATGTGGGGAAAAGTTATTAAAAACACATAAATAAATGAACAATGATTATGATTAATCTTGCGGCACTAGCCTTAGCCTGTCCTCAAGGCGCCCACATTGAGAACCACTGGCCTAACTGCAAATTAGCAAAACGCTGTACTGGACCTTCAGAAGTGCAGAAAAGTTTCTCCTGAGAGCGTTAAATAATTCAGCTGCAGACTGTAAAAAAGATGGAATAAAAGATCAGTGCAGTAGTTGTCAGTACTTCTTGAAGCAGAGCAGTGCTTCTCTGCAGCACTCAGCCTATCTGTATCTGTGTCAGCTCTCCAAGGAGTGGGCTCTGCTGGGATACACAGCGTCCAGGTGAAATGTGCCCTTGTTACTTAAAATAATGGCCCTTTGAGGTAGAGCAGTAATTGCAACGCTGTGTTCACGTCCAGAAATCAATCCCCACATGGAGGGAGAAAACTCTTACTAATGGAGTCCATTCACCTTCTCTTCTGGGAGCTAAACTCCACAAACTAAATGGCTTCTAGATTCCACTTGATGATAACCATTTGTTAGCCCGAATTTAATTAAATGAATGCAGCGTGCTTAATGTAGAGCTTACTTAGCTTACTACATCTTCTATCTGCAGTTTGTGTGCAGTGCGCACATGATCAACAATCAAATGTGGATCATATATTCAAATCCAGAGGTTTTTGTCTACATTGGCAGCAATTAAAGTGTGAACCGTGTGGTCTCTGATAGCTGGTACAAACAGGGCGATAAAGGACTGGGGCTTTAGAGGAACAGTGTGTAACATTTTGGGGGATCTATTAGCAGAAAGGGAATATAATATTAAAAACTATGTTTTCTTTAGTGTATAATTACTTAAACTAAGAATCTCTGTGCTTTTATTAGCTTAAAATGATCCTTCATATCTACATAGGGAGCATGTCCTCTTCACGGAGTCCGCCATGTTGCTCTGCCATGTTTCTACAGTAGCCCAGAACGCACAAACCAAACACTGGCTCCAGAGAGAGCCTTTCATGTTTTTAAGTTACCTGAAGGCCACCGTAGTTCTCTGACACAGCGGTAACGTGAGTGTAAAACCGTGGTACCGCCAGCTGCCTTCTAACTTCCGTTGCTCGTAAAGTAGTGTTATTATGGTAAGGAGTTCAACGGTTTTGCAATTGACGCCTCACATTATCGCAGTCTTGGAAAGGGAGGAGTGAGAGGAGGGGTACTCAGTTGGTTGCAATCTGCAACCACACCACTAGATGTCACCAAATCATACACACTGTTACTTTTAAAGGAATGATTCACCCACAGAATGACCATTTGTATATCAATTACTCACCATGTGTTACCTTGAATTCTTGAAGAAAACTTAGTTTTTCTCTCATGCCTCCACGGTGAACGGAGAATCAAAAAAACAGAGAAATGTCTTGATGAGTTGAAGTAAATGTGGGCCGCGGTTAGCGGTTAACCACAGGAAAACTATATCAAAACATCCATTTACAAACTCTCACACAACTCGTGCAGTATAATCCAAGTCTCATTTATCCAGTCGTATGTTCACCTCACTATTTAAAACACTTCTGTATAAACAGTCTCACGCTTTCGCAGACGCGCTACTCGTCTGTAAGAGTCCAAAGTGTTTTTAATATTCAGGTTTTTAGCGAAGATGCATGTGTTTGGGAAGTAGTGAGCATAAAACTGGATTAATGAGACTTGGATTAAACCGCACGAGTTTGTAAATTAATGTTTTGATATAGTCTTGCTGTTTTTAAACGCGGCCCCCATTTACTTCAATTCATCAAGACTTTTCTCCGTTTTTTTTTATTCTCCGCTCACCGTGGAGGCATGAGAGAAAAACGTTTTTTTTCAAGAATTCAAGGTAACACATGGTGAGTAATAGACAAATGGCCATTTTGTTGGTGAAGTATTCCTTTTAAACTTGCAAAAAAAAAGTGAAAGTAAGTTTTTCATCTCAATGTACACAACAAAAGGCAAGAAATGTATATAGTTCTTTTCCCTGCATACTGATATTTATTCACTCTGACTGGTCGAAGCAATGCTTTTTTGAAGTGACTGTTTGAGTATCGAATATTTTAAGGCTGCAACTAATGATTATTTTCATTTTTAATCGATTAGTTGTTTGGTCTATAAAATGTCAGAAAATGGTGAAAAATGTCGATCAGTGTTTCCCAAAGTCCAAGACGACGTCCTCAAATGTCTTGTGTTGTCCACAACTCAAAGATAATCAGTTTACTGTCATAGAGGAGGAAAGAAATCAGAAAATATTCATATTTAAGAAGCTGGAATCCAAATCCAAACTAATTATCAAAATAGTCGTTGATTAATTTAATTGTTGAGAACTAATCGATTAATCGTTGCACCTCTAAAATATTTACATTAATTTCATTGCTATGATGCACTAATGTTGCATTCAAAGCTGGCATTTTGATGAAAGTATTGTTTATTGTACATCTTTATGCAGTCATGACTCATGCACTATGGTTTGTCATTTCTATACACTATATTTAATGGCACCTTTGTGCCTGTAGTGTTAATCAACAGTCCTTTGTGTTTGAAGAGCGGCGAAAACATTTTAAACGTAGCAGTCATCACATGACCGTATAAGTGTCAGGTAGTGTTTCAATACGATGTGGTTAAACAGTTTATAAAAGACTGAGGCTTTACATGAATACAAATTCTGTATTGGTTTCAGCTAAATGAACACAAATTCGAGCACAATACTGCATTCAAACACAACTGAAGTTGGATTAAAATGACATTTGACAAAATCTTCCTCCCTCCCTGCCAACCTGTCGGAAACTGCAGTCTTATGTGTCTGATGTCTCTTTTTTCAGGGTGGCTTTCCGTCAGGATTGGACTCTGTCAGAGGGACCCGCCACCACGGGCTGGTCGAGAGGGTCCACAGGGACCGCAACCGCATCAACTCTCCCCACCGCCGACCCATCGACAAGCACGGACGGCAGATATCCTTCCAAGCCTAAATCATTGACAGTAGGAGACCTCAAAGGGCAATCAGCGATGTGGAAGTGGGTGTTGTGTCTTCCAGGTGGTTGGTCTTTATTGTTGTTTTCTTCTTTTTAATGGCGGTTTGTCTTCGTGCTGTGGTTTCGAGCGTGACGACACTTACCAGTGTAGGCAGCTGTTTTGTAGCCTCAGGAGCAGAATTAGTCATTATGCTAATTTAGAAAATGACGCAGAGACGGTGCGCTTTACTTCTGCCTAATGGACGTTGACAGTAGGAGATCCTCAGCATACTCGAAATGCACTCTCGGGGTTGTGTATAAGTGTAGCAGAAGATGTGATTTTTATGAGGAACTTGTAGAAGGGTCTAATTGTTGCGATGGTGGCAACACACAGAGTGAGGAACATAAGCACGAGTGTTTGCACTTTAGCTCTCAGCGACACCCATTAAAATCCATTTCCCACCGAGTCCCCTCCGAGTGTTGGAGTGAGTAAGGGCAGAAAAATGTGTCTTTTTTCTGTTATTTTTGATCACAATTTTCATGGTTTGCATAATATAGGCTTTGTACGTTTTAAAAGCTGTTTTATTATTAACTGCCCCCATTTACAATGCACAGCTAATCACCGTGAATGTTGTCACCAGTCCGCTATCACATGTGCGGTGTGCGTCACATCCGAGCTGCGTAGGTATCTCATGTTGTTCAGAATAGAAACACACAAACTGGTGGTTTAATTTAGACCCAGAATTATTATCAGCAATTATTAGATTATATAATAATGGATTGCTTTGTGTAACTTGGAAATATTGTCCTGAAAGGTAAAATGAAAGCACTACTTCCAAATTTGTCTTGTAGTTTGAGCTGAAAGGGTAACTAATGTGTTTTTCAACCTCGACCCTATTTTCTCATGTTTTTGTGTCTAACTTATGGAGACAACTCACTGGTTGTAATGTCATCCTATTGGGGCAAGTTGGCACCATCATTTACGTCCACTAAAAGTGCTTGTTTTTTGCCATGACAGGCTCTGATTGTTATTATTAGTGTCTGACATTATGGAAAGAGTCTCGCTCAAGGAGAAGTCTCGTTGTGAAATCTGGCGAGGTGACGTGTTGCCGGAAGGCAACTGTGGAATAGTGGAATACATCCATGGTGGAAACGTGAGAGTTTGTTGTGTTGGAGTACAGAAAGCGTAGCTTAGTGTTATCTAAAGATGTTCAATGTCATGGCTGAATATTTAGATGATTTCGACAATGTGGATGAGGTCTTTGAATACGATGGCCGCCCGTATTTATTTGAGCAAAAGTATACAGATATTCAGATTTCACAACAAGACTTCTCCTTGAGCGGGACTTGGACACAATACCAAACAGAAAGTGAAAGGTAAAGAAAACGTTTCTCTTCTCTGTTGGGTCCTTTCCATGATGTTGTCAGACACTTAAAATAACAATCTGAGCCTGTCAGCGGCAAAAACAAGAACTTTTAGTGGACCTAACGTTACATTGACGCTGCTCACTTGCCCTCGCAGTTTGTTTTGTGGCTGCTGGTTACAAAGTTCTCCCTCAATACTGGACAAATTTCTGAAATTATTGTCCTCATTAATCACTTAGGCACAAAAACAAGGGAAAATAGGGTTCAGGTCGAAAAATACCAATGTTAAGAAGTTGATTTAAGCACTTTTAGGAAGACCAAGGTCAGTGACGTCTTCCCAACAACCAGGGCTGAACGATATTGAAAAAATATCTATTTGCGATTATTTCGACTCGCATTGCAATTGCTATACGATTTGCAATATTAGAGGAAATGATCATTTTTACATATTTATTCTTATTTTTATTTAAAAAAAAACATATCAAAATGATTATGATATGATTTTTGCGGGGATCTGTACCAAACGAAGATGTTTTCTTAAGTCTGTAGAATGAAGAAATGGTATTTTGACACACATTTCACCTTCAACAAATATTGCGCCTCCTGTGATTTGAATATTGCGATTTCGATAAAATTTTGATTATTGTGCAGCCCTGCCAACAACTCAAGTGTCTGTAATTGTTCTGAATGAGACTATGTACAGTTATAACTCTATACATGATCGCACAAAAGCGTTTCTTATAAATGATCATTAGAACTGTTGAGCTAATATCTCACACACTACAGTCCTCTTCTCCTACATCCATATTATTACATTTTATTCTGTAAAACATTTTGTCTATATTGTTTAAAAAAGGTTCTTATGAGTAATATATTGTTATTCTTTTAGATACAGGACATGGATTTCATTTCCTGATTTGGATTCACACCCAATATGTCCAATTTACATGAAACACCCGTGAAACAGCCCACTGATCCATCAGCACGCCCCCGCCTCGTAGCATTTTAATAAGCAGATCTGTGTATTTCCTGCCTTGACACAGAGATTAATCAGTGACCTGTCACTATGGCGTGTGATAGCTGGAGACGAGTTGGTCCTGTGTCCCAGCATGTGATGTCACACCATCTCTGTGGAGAACAATCGGAACAGATGCGTAACGTAATGGTTATTATGATTTAATGTGGTATTTTGAGGAAAACATTCCACTAATGCATTAGTTTTTCTTTCATTGCCCGTAAAGTATGACATCATTGATGAAGCTAGCTTGTCTCTACAGTTTGTATAGCGCTGTACATGTGTGGGCAGGGTTGATGTGTACAATAGACGGACCTGACCTACATTGAGTGGGATGTTTGACTGTTTATATTGCCGAAAGTTCAACCAGTATAGCATAGCTCTAAACATACTTGGCTGTTTCAAAGGGTTCCCGATTGATCAACAGTGTATTTTACATTAATTTAGGCAATATAAGCAAGCTCTGTGGGTTGTTTTAAATGTTCCTGTTTATTGTGACTACATGTTGTAATGTAGAACACACTGTAATGTACACAGCGTGGGTGGAGGCACTCATATAAAAGTCTGCTCTTGTTAGTATCAAAAAAAAAGAAGCAGTTGGTCCCTTTGTGTTTGGTGGGTGGTGTTGGTTTCACACATATGCGCTCTGTACATGTATGTGTATAGATGGTGTGGTCAAAATGGTGGAAAGGTCACCGGTGGTGCCAAAATAGACAGGACTGCATGTCTGAGTGGACGTCGCAGCATCTCCTTCACGAGTGCATTTCATTTGTCAGTCTTAAAATCTCAGCAGAGGGAATGATGAGCTCTCAAGTCAGATCTTAAATCTGTTTATGTGTTTGAGAAAAACATGATGTGCATTTGTTTGAGCAGGCATGTGTTTTACAGGAGAGGTCAGAGGTCACGGTAGAGATTGACACAGAAAACAAAACCCACACAGACCTGAAGAGGTCAGGTCTCTGGGTCATGTGGGAAAGTGGATAGTCTGTCACTTTTTTCTGTTCCAGACAGAAAAAGCTGACACTCATGAAAGTTTTTTGCTGTATAGAATATGTATTTGTATTTTTATTTTTCGTTTGGCTAGTCTGAATCAGGATTACATTTATACTTTTGGTTCGTTTTCTATTTAGTCTGGTTCAAGTTTCAAGTTTGTTTATTCGTCATATGCACAACAATTACAGCAAGCAGTCGTTGGCAATGAAATTCTTGGGTCTCATGTTCCCTTCAACAATGCTCATTAAAAATGTATGTACAAAAAAAGGAAAATCACACAAGTAAAAGCAAAATGAGAATCAAAGACATAAGATAGTTCAAGTTAAAATAGCAGTATTTCAGAAGGACAAGCTGAATGTAAACAGGAAATAGTAAGAATAGACAAGTAATAAATAAATATATAGGTATATACAGTATATAGAGCTAATGTGACAGTATAGTGGTTCGGTTTCACAGTGCACAAATTAAAGCGGACCAAATAAAAAAACTAATTAGCTTAGAGGCGTGTACAAAGGAGCGAATTTATCTCTTTCGTCTCGAGAGCTGCTACTTCTATGCAGGGAATCGCGGACTTTGATATATTGCTGTCAAAGTTTTTTCACTTTGACTTGTCACTGATCTACTGTGCACACGAATCCCTTCTCCTCCAGTTTATGACTTTATAAACGTCACTATTTTTGTGGACGTTACTTATCATATTCTGTATGTTCTCTTCGGCCCTGATGTCAAGCAAATATCGGACTTCTGCAGAAGTCCAGGTCAGTCTTATCCGTTGTAAACCGCTTGCAAGAGGCGGTCTCGGACCGATTGTTTTGGTCCGCACTAGAGTATGATTACTGCGTTCACAACCGCCCAAACGAACCGCATCAAAGTTTGATTAAAGCAGACTAAATGTTGGCTTGTGAAAGCGCCCTTTTAGATACTTGGTCAAAATGCCTCTAAAGTTCTTGGATGAACTCAGCTCTGCACATCAGCTGTTCTCCATAATGGTGTTTCCATTGGAATAGGTGAAAGAACAGGAAGACAATTGAGTAGAATCGCTGCTGGGTCTTTGACAGGTGCTCTTTGGATCCTTCAGGTGTACTGTACTTATTCCATCTTGTGAGGGGTTCATTGAATTGGATGGAACATGGTTTCAAAAAAATATAAAATGCAAGTCTCCTTAAAAAGTAATCCATGGTACACTGTAAAATGCCTTTATTTTACATGGCAATATGTGTTTAAAAAGACCAACGCGTTGCGACCGACATGGGTCTTTATCAGGGTAAAGCAGTAGCTTGCACACCTATATTGTGTTACACTAATGAGAGGAGTGGGAGGGTGGTTCTCCATCAATGTGCAAGTCTATTGGTCAAAAACATGGAAGTGATGCATCATCAATAGAGAGGAGAAAGAAGGAGGAGGGGAAGAGAAGGGGAAAATCCTTGAACGGCTGCTTGTTTTTAGACAACATTTAACTTTTGAAACATTTGACTTCTCATGTTGAATGGTAAAAAGGTTTTTGTAGAAAATCACAAAGTGAAAAAAAAGAGAGAAAAAAACTTGGAGTTCTTGGCGGGTCCGTAGTTCTCCTGTTCCTTCATACACTGAGAATCAGTTCAGTCTGGCAGCTGCAGACTAGACCATCACCTGCTGTGCAGAGTGGTTTAAATGATGATGATGACGGGAAGCAGCGCAGCATCTTGAAAATGAAAATGTGTGGTGCAGTTTGTGGCTCTGGCTCATCCAATCACAGTGCCATATTTTGAAAATGGAGAAGTGGTTTCGTGGCTCTGATTGGTTAAAGAAATAGAGCGTGATTTTTTTTTTTTTAATTATATCCCACTGTTACAGTCACTGTAGTTTCTACATACTGGACACACAACTTAAGCACGCCATCTACAGTTTAGAGTTGACCCCACTACTATAGCTGTTGAGTGGTGTCAAGTAAGAGCACATAAACAAGTCAGATAACCAGTTTGACAGGATAGTTCCTCCTCTGCGTCTGGAGAAACCACAATAGTGTCCCTTTTCCACTTAGTTGTATTTGTGTATATTTGAAAAGCTTGTCCCGTGTTTACTGTGAGGGGTGATAGCAGAGCTCCAGTCTGTAAATCTGTCTCACTCACTACTGATAATAATTTGTTCAAGGCCTAAACAGATGCTGTGTTACAACAGAGGTTGTCCTTGTGTGGCACCCAGTGTCTGCTTTAATTTGTTTTTGTTGATCGGTCAACATTTTTCAACCCCCCCTCCCCAAACAGCTACCCAGAGAGGAGACGGGATCCACACTCAAACACTAAAAGAGAGACTAGTGTCGGCAAGACGAAACACTACCCGTCTGAAGTCCTCCCCTTCCTCACACAAAGCCAGGAACTCTGCGTTCAGTAGTAAATCAAATAATGCTGTCATTGTTTCATTAAGTATTTGAAAAAGGCAGCTCCATTGTTCACACTTGTCTTTCTCCGCTGTAGGGCTTTGATGATAACGAGCTTACAATATGAATGTTTTCTTTTTTCTTCGAACATGTCAGACACTCATCCTACAAGAGGACATGACAAGCAGTTGAGCTTAGAACACATCCTTGTTTCATTCTTAATTAAAGTCCCCATTAAACGGATGTTAGAGCGTCTCTAACTGCCGTACTGTGACGTAGCTCACAGTGAAACAGAATATTTCAGCGGTGTACAGTTACAAGAGGGATATTAATCAAATCGTTCGCATTAGATTGGGCCGCTAAAAGGACGAGGACAAGGGAGAGATGAAAGGGAAACTTTGCCTGTGTGGTGACGTTACTGCAGCGCAGGCAGTACATGCAGTCGTTTTGCGTCGTCATCCTGTATGTACTGCCGCACTGCAGTGACACAAATCTGTAAAGTTCCCCTTGAATGAATCAGACCTCAGCTACATTGTTTTGGAAATGAAAACAGCGTTTTTGCCCACTGATATCCAAAAACACATCTCTTCCTGTCTCTCTCCATATTGCTCTGTTAGCTACTTTGATCAACGTATATTGATTCGATCCACAAATGATTGGCTAACTAGTCGCCCAGAGTTTCATTTAATTGGATGAATTTTTGTTAACGCCCCCCGAGTGCAGGATGAGGGTGGAGCTGAGTACAACTGAAAGCTGAATCACGTTACCGTAGTTTCACAAGTGTGTCGGAGAACTACGGTGGCCTTCAGGTAACGTAAAAACACGAAAGGCTCTCGCTAGAGGCAGTGTTTGGTTTGTCCGTTCTGGACAACGCCGTGGTAGCGACCTGTCATTCACAAGGTAGCCCCGCCCTAAAGCATACCCTGCTTTATGGTCTATTTGACTCTAAATGGGACCATAATTTACGAAATGAACATCATGCTGTTTTGAAGAAGACTTGAAACTAGTGATTGAGACCATAAACTCATGTTTACAATGTTTACTGAGGTAATAAATCAAGTGAGGAGTTAGGCTCATTTTCTCATAGACTTCTATAAAATCTTCTTTTAGCAACCAGAGGAGTCGCCCCCTGCTGGATATTAGAAAGAATGCAGGTTTAAGGCACTTCAGGATCGGCTTCACTTTTCAGACCTGGAGGTTGCCGCCTGCTGTCAATCTGAAATCTTTGCTTACTGTTTGTACTTGCTGTTATAATATATATATATATAATATCACAGTGATGTTTCCGTATTTGTGCCAATAATTCCCTTAACTAAATCCTACATAGAGAGCTCTCCGTATGGAGCCGTGTACCTGTCCCCACCTCTGGACAACAACTGGAGAAGGTGAGTGACACATCTGTTGAGCTGCTCACTGAATGCTTATTGTCTTCTCTTCTTCCTCTAACTAGATTATTTTACAACAGGAACTGTTTCCTCTCACCACCCTGTTTCCTGTATCAAGCCTCTCTGTATAAAGCCTACCAGTGTTGTCTCTCTACATCCAGGCACCAGCCATCTCGATCAAATCACAAATGTATATAATCAGTGGATGTCCAGAGCAGCAGGGTGACGGGGGCGGAGTTGTTGACCTTCATTGTTTGTGCACAAGAGCTGTGTTAGCAGTGGGACGGCTGCGTCTACCTAAAGGTGTTTGACAGATAGCCTTTTGCTTTAAAGGTCATGCCCAACAGCAGACGTCCTGCTGTTTAGGGATTGTGTGTTGTCACAGCAGCACCCCTGCCCTGTGGTACACAATCTCCAGCTTAGCAGAAATCCAATATCAGTAACTGCTGGGAAACGACGCTCCACTGGTTGGCCTTGATGGGAGCTGCAAGCTCTCTTTATTCCAGCTCTGGTTGTGCCTACGTAGAGCAGGCGGTGTATTGGTAGACGGCTCCTCAGTGTTTACAAGAGAGTGAATTATGGCCCTGTGATAAAAAGCTCAGCCAAGCTCCTCCCCACTCACTCTCCTTCACTCTCGCTCCGTCTCCACTCTTGTGATTTGTATGCAGGCTTGGCGGGCTGCCAATCACCCTGCCTCGTCTTCTTCCACTGTGCAGACATTCGCCAGGCTCCGTGTAGAGCGAACTGTAACAGCTTGTACTGTAGAAGTGAAATAAGGCCCACGCCCTCTCGTCATTGTTGACAGCACAAAACAGGTTGGCTGACAAACGTCCTCGGCGGAGCAACCAGACGTCAGTGTTCTCAGAGTGGGTGTGTTTCTGGTAGAGCCATGTGGCACGTAGCAATGAATGTAGACTCGCTCGTGTTTAATTTGTGCAGCGCTGCATCATGTCAACTAAACTTGTGACAGACATTTTCATTTTTATTAAATAATTACATTTTCTGTCGTGGAGGTACATGCAGACTTAGCTAGTTCATTCATACTCATGAAGTGAACCTCTTTTTGTAGTGTAAGCCTGTTTGTTATATGCTGTAAAGTGATGGATCTCAGCAATTTGCAACCAAATTATTTCCCATTGTGTGTCATACGTGGTCTCTGTAGACATAACAGTCCTCACCTGTTTGTGATTTATCAGCTACAATCAAAATCTCCCTGCTGTTGGAGTTGTGAAAAGAATATTTTCATGTGACCTTGTGAGACGGCACAGCATTTATCTCTACTTTATTCCCTCCAAATGTGATTGGCATCAACTCTGTCAAGTCTCTGCAGGCCAAGCCTAGCCTCCTGCTCCAACCTGCAGCAGATTGTAGTCACAGTGTGTTACAGGAATAAACTTCCCCCTCAGCAGTGGATTTTGGCCCACTTCACTGTCGCAGGCAGAGATACACAAGTTTCCCCTTTAGTGCTGGCTGTCCGAACAGACGAGAGTCTGAAAGCTTAGAGAGCTGCTGAATGACCACCAGTCTTACCATGAGAGAATTTTACACACGTTTTAGTTTCATTGTCTTTTCGGTTGCTTTTATGTTGATTATGTATTAGGGCTGTCAAAATTGGCCAAAAATTATGTTTGAATATTCGTTCAAAAAACACAGGTTTGAACTAGGGCTGTCAATCGATCAAAATTGTTAATCGTGATTAATCGCACATTTTTTATCTGTTGAAAATGTACCTTAAAGGGAGATTTGTCAAGTATTTAATACTCTTATCAACATAGGAGTGGACAAATATGCTGCTTTATGCAAACATATGTATATATTTATTACTGGTAATCACAAAACAATGACAGATATTGTCCAGAAACCCTCACAGGTACTGCATTTAGCATAAAACAATATGCTCAACTCATAACATGGCAAACTGCAGCCCAACAGGCAACAACAGCTGTCAGTGTGTCAGTGTGCTGACTTGACTATGACTTGCCCCAAACTGCATGTGATTATCATAAAGTGGGCATGTCTGTAAAGGGGAGACTCGTGGGTACCCATAGAACCCATTTACATTCACATATCTTCTAGTTTCATTTTCACTCTAGCTTTAAAACTGAGCCCGCTACAACCTAAAAATCGCAAGTTGCGTTAATGCGTTAAAGAAATTAGTGGTGTTAAACCAGCCCTAGTTTGAACTATTCGAATATCTATTTTTACGCATTATGTCTATAACACCGTGTCCTAACTTGCAGCGATTAAACGCAGCGCTGCAAAACGTGTTTTGAGCTGAACTTAAGTCGTTATTTCCTGTCGCTCACTTCGAAAACCCGCCATGGACGTGGAACGGCTGATTCGTGAAGTTTTGTTCTGATAATTGTAGCCTACTTATAACATTGAATATAATATGAAAGGGTAGCGTACTTTCTTATGTTTTACTGATGAGAGGAAAAACACGAGAGCCTGTTAACTCCACCTAAATGTATTCATTTGGTCTCATTTATAAAGTATTTAACATGTGTATATGTTTTCAATAACACATGCATAAAATGAGGTTATGATTACCGAACGTATATCTCTTTGTTATGGCTGGTTTGCCTATACACGGTAATTTTGCCATTTTTAAAAAGTGGGTCCCTGGAAAAAAAAGTGTGGGAAACACTTTTTTTATACGACACCTCCTCATTTCAATACAAAAAGCTAAATAAGGTGGCAGCCTCGTGGAGGGAGATCACCAGGAGATCATCTACAGCTGTTGGTTAAGTCATTTCCAGTAAAACGTGTGTTTTCTGCACACAGCTGATACGTGCTTTGTAGCGCTTGCTGTTAGGACACGGTGTCCCTCCCTGCGGCCGAGCTCTCTCCAGCATTACTGTTATTGTTGAATTATTCCTTGTTCAGCTTGACCTAACGTTGCATTTCATCTTTAATTAATGAAAGAGAAGTGTGACTCCGTCATGCGCTTCATTCAGTGCATGCGAGGCGGACAGCCGCGGTAGTGCTGCTTTTTTTTCACATTCGAGTTTTATAATTCAATATCTGTTGTTTTTTTAACTATTCGAATATATATTCAAATTTAGAATATTCGCTGACGGCTCTGTTATGTATTGAGCCCAGTTTAGTTACCAGCTTACTATTAAAACAATGTCCTGATTTGATCTTTCTTGCTGGCATCTTCTCTCTGAAGGTTCAGCCGAGGCTAACGTGGGTGCTCTCTGCTACTCGTTTCTTTTCTTTCTAGTAGAAGACAGATAAGTGAGAAGATAAGATAAGTAGATTTCTAGTAGCTCTTGGTGCTCCTGCAATGTAAAAAAAAAAAGAAAAGAAAAAAGCTGGCTTGTAAACCCTCCGGAAATTTTGGGATCTGGCAGGATGTCATGAGTGAATTACACTTGTATGATTCATAGTTGATTTACAGACTCTGGGTTTCACTGAGCATGTGAGAGAGTAGACTGGATAAAGAAGGTGGAGATTAATGTTGCACAGAAGAAGAAGTAGGATACAACTTGTCTTAATTGAGGTGTAATTTAAGAAGCCTGCAGCAGACATCATCTCCTGAAAATCACAACTGAAAGCGCTTACAGACAAAACAACAATCTCACATTTCTAACAACCGGTACCGTCGTATAAAGTATCGTAGAACATTTGAAGTGAAAGGTCACATAGAAATACAATCCAGGATTTCCCCTAAAGACTTGGACAATGGTATTACACCATCACACCGTACCTCAGCTGCACCATTATTCTGGGATGTCAGTGCAAATTCTCAATTTTAGCATAAAAATTTGAGTTTGAGTACGATAGTTACATAATTCCCAGATGTCTGTGTAGACCTCAGGGTTCAAGCAGAACTCCACAATTTAGATATCTAGTTTTCAGTTGCACTAATTGTGATTCGACATGTTACATTTTATCAACTTCTTGGAATCAAAATTGCGACACTTGTCCGGGTCATATTTCCATTGAAACTTTGCTATTTCACAAATTTGATCATGATTAATGTCATTTCAAAAGAAATATTTCACAACAGTGTCCTTGTCCCGTAGTAAGCTGTATATGCGGGCAAAATGAATGAACAGTGCATACGCTTGCTTTTGCACAATCAGTGTTGTGTTTTTACTCGTAGACTGTCTGAGACATAACACACTGTTGGAGGGTAAATGTGAAATCAGAGTCTGGACTGAAGTCTAGCCAGATTAGGGAGGCTCTTCTTCCAATAGCCTGCTGGGAAGTCCCATTGAAGAAAATTCTCTTTTGTTACGCTCCTTTAGAAGAGAAAAAAAACATTTTCCTGATAACTGCCTCAACTTAAAGGGAAGATTCTCCACCTTTTATATGGATGTCCAATTACTGGTGATGGTGAATGTAGTCAATAGAAGCAATAAATTCCTCAGTGCTGCTAGACCCAGAAAGCTGATTTCTCCTGCTCGTGGAGCCGTGCCAGCAGTGCCTAAATGTACCAGGATGCATTGCGTGCGAGCTTCTGATGCCTTTGATTAGTCCCCGCCAGTCATATCCTCTTGCACGGCTAATGCAGCCTCGGCTTCTCTCCGCCGCATTTCTTCAGCCGTATACTCTGACTCGAATAAATAGAATATCAGAGTCAGCCAAAACACTGTAAAATGTATCCTCGTCCAGGGTTCAACATTCATATTATATTGCCCCTTTACAAATTGTTTCATTTATTAACGGTTATCAAATAACAACAAAGTTAATTGTCATGTTTAATCTTTATTTAAGTAATTTAATTTGGAGTTTCACCCACATCCTCTAACGCCACCCGACTAAACTCCTGTTTCCAGGAGTAATTGAAATGATCTCTTGCGCTTCAGCTCATAAACTTTGTCTTTACCCGCCGCCATTTTCTCGCGAGTGCCCGATCGGTACTGCGCATGTGCAACTCTCAACAGAGATGAGAAGGAAGTGAGATGACTCACTCCTTAGCCACTCATCATCAGCTGTGAGTGCATGTGAGTTGCTAGATTTACTAGCCGGACATGGCATTTTAGTTGCCCCGGGCAAGCAGGTAATTCTTGTGGTTGAGCCCTTTCAGCCACAGCATCCTCTTTTTGGATGCAATTTTCGCTGTTGGAAAGGTAGCTAGTTTGTAATACAAGCAAAGACAACAAGGAAGTTCTGTTTGTTTGGGGTTTTTTTTAAACTTTATCTACATAATAGATCTTACAACAGGTTTAGGAAGTTCTGTTTTTGAGCGGAATCTAGAGCACGGCGCCTCCTGGCTGCCCAGAGGCGCAGACAAGAAATCCAAACTGAAACAGCCTATACTTCTTCCTCGCTGCCAACTACGTCATTGTCACGTCAAATGACGAAGATGGATGAAGGAAGAACAACAGATTTTACAGCTACAAACTCAGCTTTCTGGGTCAATATAGCAGCACTGAGGAATTTGCTTCAATCGACTACATTTGGATCCACATAAAAGGTGCCGAATCTTCCCCTTAAAGTCGAGCTGAAATGAAAAAAACCTTTTTAACCCTTTTCGATCACATCCCCGGTCATATTGTGCACCTATTTAACAATAAATGCCAAAACAAATACAAAACAAACACTTTCTTTGTATTTTTATATCAAAATCCAATCAATTTTTTTGTTCCTGGAAAACAAAATATGACACGTGCTTACTTAAGCTAGTACCAGCCAATTTTAACTTGTAGCTGTAGGCGGTCGTGACAGAGCTAAGATCTTTCTTTCGTTAGCTAGCTAACTATAGTACATCGGTGTGTCTTTGGTGTTTGCCACCTCAAACGTTGTTGTGTTTTCCCAAAATCGTTCCGGGCCCGCTGGCTTGAATTTATTCACTTTGAGGAAAGTGGTATCTGTGACAGCTCCACTGAGACGGATACTGTTACACCGTCGGGGCCTCTCCTAGTTTGAAAGTAAGAACTTTTAGGCTAACTTAAAAATATTCTACTTGGCTTACATGCAATATTCAATGGTTTTTTTGTTATAACATTAGCAATAACTTTACATTATCCACCAGCCATTGTCACGAGCTGAAGGCTGCCAATATGCTCCGTGTATTTCATGTCCAATCAAACTCCTCGCGCCTGCCTATCCTGTTTCAATCTGAAATATGTCACGATAAGGAAGCTAGATTCAGCTTCTCTTTAATATCCATCCATGGAAACGGTCTTTAGGCTCTTGTTGTGTTGTTGCAGTAGTGAGAGGCAGATTCCCTGCTCGTCCGTCTCAGGGGAGAGTGGGGCGGTGAGTGTTTACCACGCCAACCACATCTGCACTACATTACAGCCAGTGAGCTCTGGAGAAGAGCCACGGAGCTCTTTAACTGTTTCAGTGCTTTAATTACCACAACAGTGATCAGCTATCTGCCGTCCAGCCACACGACTGGCAGAGAGAGAGAGAGATGTGCAGTAAGCAAAGGCGCCAATTACATTGTATTTTTACTGCTGCGTGTTTGTATTAAGATGACTCATGCCAAGCTTCCCAGCCTCTCTCTGATCAAAACTTAAGAGGCAGTAGAGCAGTGCTAAGGGGTCGGCAGGCACGACAGGGGAACAGAGCTGTTCACATAGCCTTTAACCACACCATGATCAGCAGTCCGGCCAACAGATTTTATCACTCCTCTGGTTTTGTGAGGTGGCTTTTTTTCTACCCTCAAGAAAAGGAGTAGTGATTTCCCAACTTTGTCCATCTGTACTGTGTCAAGCCACGACTTTTTTTATATCCACCATCTGTCCTCCAGAGTTTACTCAAAGTATAGTGCTTGTTCGGAAATGTGGCGCGTCAAAGAATATCACTGTACGCTGGTAAGACAGTTTCTTAAATGGGACTGGTTCCTGGAGTCCTCTGGCACCAGACCTGAGTACAGCTCAGTATGTGTCCCTTCGGAGACCATCTGTTTCAGGGTCAGAGCCCTGGTCCAGTCCCACGCCCTCCTCCTCTTCCATTCACCCATCTTTGGCCTGCTATTCCCGTACCAGCCTCTCTCGGGATGAAATCTCAGACCGAGC
The DNA here is from genome assembly GCA_916701645.2 of Sebastolobus alascanus. NCBI lineage: Eukaryota > Metazoa > Chordata > Actinopteri > Perciformes > Sebastidae > Sebastolobus > Sebastolobus alascanus. Next base: position 6,277,800 of record CAKAOJ020000027.1, on the reverse strand, counting down.
TCCCTGGAGATGGCTCTGGAGAAGAAAGGCCCTCCAGAGGAGAGATCTTAACATGTTCTCTTTGGGAGATGCAGTGTGATGATTCTCTGAGGACTTTTTTCCTCCGTCTAGGTGGTCTGATTGCTGCCCTGCTGTAAAAAGGCAGTGTTAGGCTGAGTGTCCACATAGAGTTTTTTTCTGATCGCCAGCGTCTTTATTCCATAGTTCCCAATAGAGAGGTGAAGTCCTGCACCTTCCGGTGGACCACCATGGAACCTTATTACAGAAAAAATATGTACGGTAGTCAGCGGAGAGAGAGAAATATTTTTTTGATCCCGTTCGATTTGCTCCATGAATCACACATATGATGTTTGTCAATTTAAAATATAATTTTGCAAGTAAAGAAAGTCTCAGTCTGTCGTAGTATCATTTAGTTTTGTGTGAAACTGCTCAGTGATCTACAGCTCTCGTCTCTCACAATATACGTCACCAACACTAGCTCGCTAGCTAACTTAACTATGACAAAGCACAAATGAAACGTTATCTTACCTGATGTTTTTTATCCAGCGACTCCTGGTCTTTTTATCAACTGGGAAGAGAAAGAACGATCAAAACCCGTTGCTGGTTTGAGTTCATCCCAGTAGGAAACACACAGGCATCGTGAGAGAAGTCACTTATGAGACTTTTGGGTGTGTCGTCTTTCTAATTACGTATTTTCACAGTCTGATACTTCAACAGTTTTACAACATACTGCGACTTTCTTGACTTGCAAAATGATGTTTTAAATTAACAAACATCGTGTGTGATTCATGGCGCAATTCAAACGGGATCAAAAAAATACTGGTGGTTCCATGGTTGTCCACCGGAAGGGGCGGGACTTCGCCTGTCTATGAGGAGAGAGAAAAGGCGCTGCAGCCAGCGTCTTTTTTCTGAGCGCTCTGCCTTTTTTGTGCGACCGCTTCGAGCACTTTTAGTTGAAAATCTCTGAACTTTTCAGAAAAGCGCCGGTGACGTAACTGTAAAAAAAGGATGATAAGCTTGCTTTGGCCGTGTCTGTCTACCCTGAGCTTTATATGTCAGACAGACACTATCAGAACAAAGACTGGAAAACACATGTGTGGGAGCAGATCGGCCGGGCGGACACTGAATGTTGCCAGTGAGTGTTGCGCTTTTATCGCCGTTCGACGGATCATCATCTTTGCTCTACGGCTGTCAGATTGAGCGGTGACAAACTCATTCATACACAGTATGAGGGCAAGCATCTTTCGGTTGATGCTCATGGTGCAAAAACAATGTCAAACAAATGGATAGTAGCCCAAGTAGATTATAAAAAGCAAAGGAGCAAAGTTAGTCCATCGTATGATAGCAGTTGGAGTGGTGATATGTTGTCAAGGTATTGTTGTCATAGAAACATATATATGGACTATATGGACACTTACCCTAACTGCTCGTAAATACCAGCTTCTTTCTCACACAAAAATCACATCACAGACTTGGTGCGCCACCGTTCTTGCATAATATTATTCATCATTCATATGTTCTTCTCTACCACTGCACTATTGTGGCTGCTTTAAAGTAGCTGAGCCCTGCTTCTAGATGTTTACTATATGCTTGTTAGCCAAAATCCTAAATTAGTTTCATCAACGTAATTACTGTTTTCTCAACATGAGAGAATCCAGCAGGAAAGCTTGTGGCAGTAACAGATAAAAAGAACAAATCAACATGTCATTGTGTCAGAGGGGAGTTTGTTGGATGGGTGCAGCTCATCTGCATTCCACATATCTATATATAAAGATTAGCTATTACAGCCTACAGTGACGAGCTTAGTGGCTAAACCAGGTGATTTGACACATGTGGAGGTATTGTAGTTTGTCTGCTGCTCATCAAATGTCACAGTGCATGAGGGGACACTGCCACACCCGAGAGACCCCCCCGTAATATGACTGCAGACCTTCAGGCTTTAATGTTGAACTTTTAAGATCTTAATAATAGCCTTGGTTATAGTGTCCCCATCTCAGGTTATATAAAAGTGTTTCCAAGGTTTTTGAAAAGTGAAACTGTTTCCAGTTGCTGTATTCACTGTATCTAGCAAGCTACACGTCGCTACAGCGGTATGAACCCAAAATAAACAGATTGTGCTGTGATTTATTGCAATAAACGGATCTAAAGGATTCCGAAATAACTACATAATGATGTTGATTTGGAAAAAGTCTGAATTCATGCTTTGTCAGGTCTGTTACCAAGACGACAAGCAAACACCTTTTAAAATGCTTGTTTTCTGAATGGAGTTTGGATCGATCAGTGCCAGGCTATGCTAAGATTGTATCTTCTCCATCAGCACTCAACGTAACGTCATCTAGGCATAAATACGGCAGCGACGTTGTTGTTTCTACCATAGACAGTCTGTGGTTTCTACACAGATTTTGGTCGGGTCTCTGTACAGATATGATGAACTATCGTAGCTCTGGGTGACCACAGACGGATACAATACTGTCTGTCTTCATTCAAGAGATGTCATTGTGTCCCTAGATCTCTGCAGTTGTTTTGAGTACAATGTTCGTAACCGAACCAAAAGAAATGAGGCCACCATGTAAAAGCTGCAGATATATTATGGTAAGCAAGCATAACGAGAACGTACAGTAAGTACGTTCTCGTTATGCTTGGCTTGACTTGGCTGAAAAAGAAAGGTGGTCCAGCACGAAAAGGAAATTCATTCCAGTTATTTTGTGGACTATTTGTATTTTTAGAGGACTAGTTCTACCAGACAGCAGTGGTTGTTTCTATGTTCTTTCAGCCTAAGAAAGAGTCGAGACCCCTTTTTGCTGAACGCTTCAGAAAAATCCACTTAGTCGTTGTTCCCACTTCATCGTTTCAGGCTTTGACGATGACCCTTCACATCAAGTGTTTTACGTTGTTTTGCTCCTCTGGGCAGACATTACCCAGAGAGCTGGTTGTGTTTCTCTCTCTCTCCACATTCAGTCCTCAGCTGCAGGTTTATAAACCTGGCTCGGAGTCTTCCAACTCTGCTTTTAATTTATTCTGTCTTTCCATTTCCCTCAAATGTTCAACGGTATTGTGCTGTATCTGAGTATTTTCCAGGGTTCTTTCTTCCTTCCACACATGCGCCAACACTCATCATACTTTTTTTTTACCAATATATTTTCTCCTCTTCACAAACTTGAAGGCAGGAGCCAGGGGTCTCTACTTTCATCCAGTAAATTTCTGTCATCTTTTTCCTCTGTCTCTCTTTGAAGGGATCAACAGCCATGGACTGAGGAAAAACGGCCTGGGTTTAGATTAATATCACAACTCAACAGGTGACCCTTGACCCCTCTCTCTCTCTCTCTCTTTCCCTCAGCCTATCTTTACCTCTTTATCCCTCGCTCACACAGAGGACAACAATTCTGTTCTTTGTCTTTTTGCAATCTCTTGGCTACATTGCGTCCTGGTTTCAATCCTTTGTAAATCTCCGCCTGATTTGTAACATCTCAATAATCCTCTCCTTTCTTCCTTTGAAGCGCTGAGATAGAAGGCCTCAAATCTCATCTTACCACTGTTATGCTTGATTTATTAATTCTTTTTTTCTCCTGAAACATTAATCAATAGTTCCTCTCTTACTAACCCAGCTTTAGGACTCACGGCTCCTTCGCACTCTAACATCAAGGCTCCTTATTTACATTTTCTCACTTTCAGCCTTTTTACATCTTTCTCCAAGTGTTGTCTTTGTAAAGTGTTGTTTTTCAAACTGATTGAGTTCAAGTTTTCTGAATTCAATGCTAAATCCAGTTTGAGATGACTATAGAGAGCACATGGGCAGAGCTATGGGACCAACACACAGAGGAGTTCATAAATATGATAAGATATCAGCTGTACCTATTGTCAGTGTTTCAATGAGATTTATTGGAGATATTTCTTTTGTAAACGTATACTTCAACATTTTGGGAAATGTGCTTTTTTGCTGTCTTTTTTTACCTCTCTGGGTTCAATACCGTTACCCCTGTGACATGTTTATCCTTAGCTTTGCATAAAACTGTATGCTGCTGCTAGGCGCCAGTACATCCAAGAGTCAGCTGGGTTTTGTTTAAGGCCAACGAGGGTCCACTTTGATCGCGTGGCGTAAATGTTTTCACCTGCCCACGTCTGCAAGGGACCCCTATGTGGATTTACGCTTGTAGCCCAAAATTTGTGACCGCGAGGACTGTACGCGTAGCAAGTGCGCCGACTGCTCATGCTTCAGTTAATCTCTTGTTCCACACTCCAGTCCAGCTGGTAACGTATGCACCTATAGCCTGTTCTCGGTAAGCGGTCACACGTTCTATTTTCTCTTTTCGCGTTTTTATTGTTGTTCATCCAAAAACAACAAACACAGGGAGCTCTTCTTGCTTTCGTGAAGTCGCTATTTTCTTTCCTAATGCACATGCTTTCTTCTTGTGGAAGAAGTCCGTGGGACTTGGCTTAGGAATCAGAGGGTCGCCGGTTCAAGTCCCCACACGGAGCTAGTACAGAGTGTGGACTTGTCGCTGGAAAGGTGCCAGTTCCCCTCCTGGGCAAGTGCTCAAGGGCACTTGTTTTACATTTACATTTTTACATTTCTTCATCTTCATTTTTATGGCGGTTGGCAAACAACGTTAAGGTGCATAACCACCCACAACTGGAATAGAGTGTGGATCAGGAAATGTCAACAGTCGATAATTGACAGTTTTTTAAACGTGTTAAGCTACAGAAGGGAAAACACATCATATGTAATAAAAACAACATCGTTCTAACTTAACTCAATTTAAGACAGCAAATGACTACATTTCTCAAAACATCAGTATTCTTTAAAAATGACTAATTTAGGCTGTAAAAACTCATAATATTATAAACGTGTACATAGTGTATATAATAATGGTTGCTTCAGTGTATTGAAATGGCGACCTTGTTTGTGACCTTGCTTTTTAATGTAAAACACGGCAAATTTATTCCATCATATACAATGACATCTTCCATCATTGGCATATTGAATTTCAGATACTGTGTTGCTTTCCATGTTTTGAATTTAAATTACAACTTTAAAAACATGTTTAGACAATGTGGCTGGTGATCACTCTGATAATCTTAATGTACATGTTTGTTTACATATTCCCTGTTTACGTGCTATAATTACATCAGTTATCTTTATATCTGCCCAGACAACCAAACAAAAAAATGCTGTGCGTTAAAGTCTCTTTAAATTCTGATCTTGAGTCACTATTCAAGTGATTTTTTTTTCTACACTGTTTGCCATAATTAAATAAAACCAAAGCTGGCAGCTCCAAAAGCATCAAATTTGGATGGATCAAACTTAAGTGTGATTACTATAATTTGCTTCAACGACCAGGAATGAAAGTAGGAATGACTCATGAAAGGAGCCATTGAGGCTTAATGGAGAGCACTAGAGGAAGCTGGCAGAGTTTGTGTGGGTTGGCCCATGAATGTGTGTGTGTGTACAAGTGAAATGTAAACTTGTCTAAATTTACAGCTCATATATTAGAAATATATTATACAACCATGATTTCAACTCATTTTTTGTAGCTGCCAATTGAAATTTAATCCTGATAAAACATTTTGACGGACTTTATAAAAGAGAGTTGATCTTCATTTCTATGGAATGCCATTTCATTCAATATTAAATAAATAAAAAAATTTGGCTATGAAATAAATTCTGAAATAAATACATGAGACAATAAATGTATAAATAGATATAAGTATAAAATAATAATCTAAATTCAGGGGACTGAAATAAATAAATGTGGCATTAGAAATAAAAGTTACCTGAAATAAACAAATGAGGCAATAAATATATAAATAAATATAAATTTCAAGGGACTGAAATAAATTAATAAATGTGGCATTAGACATAAAAGTCCCCTGAAATAAATAAATGAGGCAATAAATAAATATAAATTTCAGGGGACTGAAATAAATAAATGTGGCATTTAAAAATAAAAGTCCCTGAATAAATAAAAGAGGCAATACATATATAAATAAATATAAATTTCAGGGGACTGAAATAAATAAATGTGGCATTACAAATTAAAGTCCCTTAAAATAAATAAATGAGGAAATAAATGTATAATTAAATAAATAAATATATATTTCAGGGGACTGCAATAAATAAATGTGAAATTATGAAATAAAAGTCCCTTGAAATAAATAAATGTGTATTTATATTTATTTCTTTATATATTTATTGCCTCATTTATTTCAGGATTTATTTCATAGCCTTATTTATTTATTTATTTATTATTTAATATTGAATGAAATGGTATTCCATACATTTCGTGTTGAGAAGTTTTACAAATATTGCAGAGCTGTCCGGTTCCCTGTATCTCCCTGTATCAATATAATTAGGGATAACAAACGTATTAGAGCCTAAATGTGTTTTCATCTCAGCCTGATAAATATTGAGTCCGGTGCTGTGAGGATGTTTATGCGTGAGGTCAGTGTGAGCCTGTAAATGGATGCAGCTTGTGTGGAGGCAGAGCAGGAAGCAGAATGACTCACTGACGTTACGGCCCTGAGAAATCCTCTGCCTCTGTCCAAGGTGCTGGAACGCTTTGCATAATTTTCCTCTTCCTCCTCCTCCTCCTCCTCTTCGTCCTACACAGAACCAACTCAGACTCGGCTCTCCATACAAGCGCTATGAACCCAAACCCTCAGGACCCCTTTGGCATGAACCAGCAGATGGGTCGATGTGCCCCCCAGCGCAATGGTGAGAGTAACACACACAAACAAACAAACACACACAACCAGAACACAAGATCCTCGCCTTCAAAGATGGCACTTTCTTTATTTGTGTGTCTGCTTGACTGTGTTTAAGTTTTGCAAGCGATGTTCTTGTTTTAATGTGTCCAGGGTCTGAAATTAGCACCCGCCAAATGCGGGTAAATTGTTGGCAGTGGCGGGTAAAATCATCAGGCCATCGCCACTTTGGCAGGCAGGGAAAACGCTAAGGATGGGAACAGAGAACCGTTTCCCGTTAAGAACGGGTTCTTAGTTAGAATGTGTCCTTAAATCTGTGCCAACTTATCGAGGCTTGTACCTCAACTCCATCATTTGGACATTATGATCCATTTTTACACTTTTTTTTCCGACACCCGGTCGGAGCAATAACGTAACTCTCTGCGGAGCCCCGTCACTTCACAAGACACGGGAAACCTCTGTTGGTCTGGAGGAGCTGCAGCATTTATTTCTGCACAAACGTCCACTGCACATTCACTAGATATTCTCAGAGCTAAACTAACTCTTCTGCAGTGTGCGCGCGTGCACGTGGAGCTGGAGCGAGCTGAGCGGGTGAGAACGAGCGCGGTGTGCAAGCAGGCAGCAGGCAGCAGGAGCAGCGCGTACCCACATGCGAGCGTGCATTGGACACCGACCCGGTATGATTTATGCGCGTAATAAGTTACATATAGTCCCTTTAAGGTCTATTTTGAACAGATAAAAACTGTGCGATTAATTTGAGATTATTTATAATTAACTATGGTCAATCATGCGATTAATCGCGATTAAATGTTTTAATCGATTGACAGCCCTAAAATTAATATATTCATTTCTGTTTGGGGCTTGATTTTGGTGAAGTGCAGCATGTGCTGCTGACCTGATATAATAAACCTGTGTTGTTTCATGGAGTGAGTGTGAATGATGATGTGGAGCAGAGCTGACAGGATCTACTAACAAGGGCAGGAAACAGCCCAGAGAGTCTAATAAGATGCTCTATGTGTTGAGACATCACCTCAACACTCATCCAGTGCTTTATACTTTGTAGAAGAAGAGCAGGTTTGTGTCATTGCAGCACAGAGTCGACATGTTTTTAAACTAGACACCCTCTCAGTCACATGCAGCATGCAGGCAGCTCTGCTCCCGTACTCTGTCCATGTCGTAGTAATCATGCTAGTTTATGGTGTTTGTGTTTCTGTTCTGCTGGTCATTTATTAACAGAGAACACAGTCCATCCAGCCAGCTGCTTTTCAGCCTCGTAAGCCAGATTAAAAGCTCAGTTACACAAATCCCCGTCAGGCCTTTGTTGGTTTCAGATGTTCTGTTTATACCTTTTGTAGTTGAATTGTATTTGGTCCAAAGAAAAAAAGATTTAACTCCAAGTCAAACAGTTCATTCTCCCTGAGCTGTTTCCATCTGAGCGTCCAGTGTGTTTCTGACAGTGTTTGTCACTGATCTCAGAGCTGCTGATGAAGTGAGGAGTGGATGAGTGAAGTGCTCCTGCAGCGGAGAACTCCTCACTGTGTTTAGCCAACAACTTTAAACAGGATATTACCTTCAGATCTGGGCCAAGTGTGAGTTTCACATACAAACAGAATCCCTCCCATGTAGATGTTTGAATTTCACCACGCTGTCTGTTGTGCTTTAAATGGCTCACCTTAGACCCAGTTGGAAATGTTGAGCCTGCCTGTGTGTTGTTTACAAAAATAGCTGATATCAGGTATTTCATGTTTATGATTACTCCATGTTCATTATACCCAGAAACTCTGCCTGTAATGATTATTTTAATTATGAAGTAATCTACAGATTTATTTTCTTGATCCATCACAAGTTCCCAGAGCCCACGGTGACGTTTTAAAATGTGTTTTGTCCGATCAACAGTCCAAAACCTAAAGATATTCTGTTTACTATCACACAAGACTAAGAAAACCTTTAAATATTCCAGTTTAAGCAGCTGGAACCAGTGAATTTTTACTTGAAAAATGGCTTGATCTGTTGATCAATAATCAAAAATATTTCTGATTAATTTAATGTAGATTGGGAGCACCTTGATAGCTGAATGGCTGCAGCAGATGCCACGTACTGTAACCGCAACAACACGGCAGTGTTAATTTCATTAACGAAAACTATTACGAAATATGTTCGTCCACGACCTTTTTTCCAAGAGGAGATGATGACGAGACGATGACGAGACGGCACCGACGTCATTAAACACTAACGGTGACAATATCAAACATCGAATATCGTTGACGAAAACAGACGAGACTAAAATGTAGTTTAAAAACTTTACCAAAATCTCTATTTATTTTCGTCACCTTCCACCTTCTCTTCCCCTCTCTCTGTCACTCTCACGCTCTCTTAACACACCCACCGTGCGCTGCGACAGCAGTGGCGGCGCTCAGTCCGTCTCTGTCCTTCTTGTCTTAGTCCTCAGTCCAGACAATTGTGCTACTATAATGCGTAAAGTTGGCGGTATGTGGGTCGGGTGGTTGATTAACACATATTTGTGCATGTTGGTCAGTTCGGATTGGGTCTCATAACGGACCGCTGGGTGCGACTGACTAGCACATCACTAATGAGCAGTCAGGAAGACTCAGAGCAGCAAAGCTGGTTAATCATTCAACCTGTGGTTTTCATCAGATAACGATAAGATAAAATCTTATGTGAAAGTTTGACTAAAATTACAAAATTGTTAGTTTTGGCAAGACTGGCTTGACTGAAATGTTCAATATAATCTGATGACTAAAAAAACATTTTGACTTTTCGTCGATTAAAACTGGACTAAAACGTTTTGAGTTGTCGTCGACTAAAACTAGACTAAAGGCCCAGACACACCGACCCAACATCAGAGAACTAGCGGCGATGAAAGCCAACTGTTGCGTCGCCTTTGTCTTAGCCGAAAGTTGTGCTTGAACACACCGCAAAGACGACAGCCGACGGCTAGTAAGCACGTACGTTCTGCGCATGCGTGAGCTGAAATAACTCTCTGCACCAGCAGGTGGCAGTAGTCTGAATTCGTCATTCAAAAAGGGAAACCGGAAGACCGAGAACGGCAGATATACAAGCTGTTGTTATGATACGTACATGAACTAAAGCAGCATTTGCCGACCATTTTCACACCACTCTCACTCACCACTAAGCTTCATTCCAGATGTTCATGTCGTTGTGAAAATATCCGTGTGTTGGAACGATCAGATGAGATGAAAAATGAGAAGAGCCTTCTGTGTTTTTTCTCTTGACTTTACTCGTTGGCTTTCCTCACTTCTGTTTCTCTTCTCGTTCAATGATTCATTTAAGCTGAACAGCCAATCAGAGTGATTTCTCTCACCGACGAGCTCCGCCGCTGATTCAACACGCTGAATCGGCCGGAAAAACTCCAACACGAACAGACTAGAGCCGACGGTGCGGGACACACCGCAAAGACTAGATCGACAGTCGCTCGGCCCCAAACTGCCGTCGGCTTGGACCTTAATACTATGCAGGATAAAAACGACTAAAACTAATAAGCATTTTAGTCTAAAGAGTAAAACTAAATATAAAATAGGTGCCAAAATTAACACTGGTCCCCGGTTCGATTCCGTCCACCGTCCAATAAAGGCAAAAAATGTCCGAAAAAATGATTTATGTGGATTTTCTAATCGATTAATGTGAGTATTTGTTTCATCTCTACTCTGCAGAGCCTCCTTCAGTGCTGAGCTGCCAGCACTAGAACCAGGCCATTCTAGTTAAGCTGTTTATGTTGGGAGATGATTATATTTCCCCAGAGGTGAACTGGATCACATACAGTACAGTCTTCTAGCATAGCCTGCTGTATATAGTCCAGCAGCACATACTACACATAGCTGAACAGGCTGCGTATCCGTTCCTCTAACTGTGACACCAAACTGGTTCACGTTGGGCAACGAGCATCGCTGCCTCATCGCCTCGCTGCCTCGCTGCCTCGCTGCCTCGCCTCGCTGCCTCGCTGCCTCGCTGCCTCGCTGCCTCGCTGCCTCGCTGCCTCGCTGCTCGTCGCCTCACTGCTGCCATCGCAGGAGCGCAGAGAGCTGCAAAGCCCCGGGGCCTCGTTGACACCTCTAAAGGTTTCAGCGGGTTTCGAGTGGTGTTAAGCCCTGGCTGATTAAAGAAGCATCTAACCAGGAATTACAGCTATGAGTCACACTGCCGGGGTGGAAACACTTAGAGCGGACGAGTTCAGCTACAGTCTTTTTGGTGTCATCGCTTTTCTGCCAAATGTTGTCAATGGAAAAGGAGCAGCATCAACAACTGTCTTTCTGTTTTTTGTCTGACCGGCCCATGAAACCGGTAGATCGGCTCATTGTTTTTTTTCTTCTAAATTGACACTCGGGTGATGATGATGAAAGATGAATGTGCTTATCTGTCTGTATCATCCCGCCCCCACATGCTCTATATGAATGTGTGAGCGCTCAGCTGAGAGGTTGTATCCTGTCGAGTAGAGAGCGGAGAGTCATCGTCGGTGTTAAAATATCAGCAAAATAAGTGATGACAAAAAAACACCGGTGGCAGCAGCTTGACGACTGCACAGTAAGCATTAAAACTGAAAGCGCTGCATTTTCCATAAACGCCACGCAGACATTTATGGCTTACAGGTACTGTATGTAACGTTCAGAAAATCCTTGTTATTAATGACACCTGCGGCCGTTAAGTGAACTGCAGTCATCATCCCACCTCATCGTCCATTAATTCCTGATAATGGACCCCACGTCGGGCATTATCCATTACATATTGTTCTGTAATGTTCCTATATTTTATTTGGACCGTTGGCTCCATGATACTAACTAGCTTGTAGTTTGCAAATTACTTTATCAGCTAATGTTACGAAGCAACCAACGGCTTCTTTGGATTTTCTCGGCAAAACAGTTCCGAGTCATTTACATAGAAATCAGTCCACAGGATGTTACAGGACAGTCGAGAAAGTCGAGGAAGGTCTACGTTACAATCCGTTCACACATTGGCAATATAAAGTGATTAATACATGTAAAATGTTACATATATTACCTTTAATGAATGAACGAATTAATGAATTATCTTTATTTACATTAACCATTATTGGGGCATGTCTTGATAAACCTTACAGTGAAGGTGTCAGTAAATAAATCATAACTAAGGTCTAATGATTCTTAAAGGCATGGTGGGCCATCTTGAGAAACTACCAAGAGTACACTAGATCTTTAAAAGATTATCCAGCTAAAAAAAAACAGCCCAGTGTTGCCAACTCTTTTCCGATGAAAGTAGCAGCACCAGCTCCAAAAGTGCCAAAATCTAGACAGAAGTCGCCAAGTCGGCAACACTGACAGTCCGTTCCTTCAGGCCTTCCTCCAAAGCCACTCCCCCAAAATTATCATTATGAACATAAACACGAACAAGGCATTTGTTAGTACTCACAGCTGTCAAGCTAGCAGCTTGTGGAAACTCCAGCGACGCGCAATGAGTGCACGGTTAGAGTGCAGGCAGTTTTACAGTCCTGTGACAGCCAAAGGTACCAGATTTATTTCTTTTTATTGTCGGAGCATTTGATTTATTGATAGCTGTCGGGATGTTAGAAGAATTCCAACAAATATAACAAAAAATGTTTATAAAATCTTTGCCAACCGTGCCTTTAATTACAAAAGTACTGATCAGTCAGGAATAGGCGTAGTTTTTAAATATTTATAATACAGACAGTGTGGGCTAAAACAAACAAGAAGCTTACTTCTGCTTTACAATCTCTACGTGTTTACAATCAGTCAGGCAAACTCATTAAAATGTGCAATACAGTGTATATGATGGAATAGAGGCATTAGAATGCGCCAGAGGAACCAAAATTAGGCTTTTGGGGCCAAAAAGCTGGCTAATGTAATCTACAGATTATTTTCTAGATCCATCACAAGTTCCCAGAGCCCATGGTGAATTTTTTTTTAAATTAGTTTTGTTTGATCAACAGTCCAAAACCTTAAGATATTCTGTTTAATATCACAGAAGATTTAAGAAAACCATTAAATATTCCAGTTTAAAGGCCTGTACATACTGGGGGTGTTTTTTTTTTCGCACGTCAATATATTTTTTGTCATGAATAATTTCACACAGAACACGAATATTATGCGGCGAAAAAGCAACGTACTACTCCACATCCTTGTGGAAAGCTCTGTTCATCACAGTGGAGTAGACAATTTTGCAGCGTCTCTTTTTGAAGGTATTTATTGTGTTTCCTCGCTAAATCTTCCTTGATTTCCTCTTAACTCATTACACGGCGTTAGTGTTTTTAGGGAGTGGCACGGTTGGTATACATGGGGGAGTGTGAAGGTTTTGGTAGGCTGGTCTGGGCCAAAATGCCGAGGCCAATTTTTCTTTTGTCCCAGTCCAGGCCTGGCGTCAGTCATAAGAAACCTAACGTTACCTCTGCAGCTGAAAGGCATCTGATTACTGCGCTGCTCTAGGAATAGACGGCGACTTTTTCTCTTAATCCAGAGCATTTACAACACCCATGCTGAGTGCATTGCACAGTGTAAGTGATCCGAGCGACACAAGCCAGACGTTTTCCATCCCAGTCGTCCCGTTTCCGTCCCAGTTGCGCCTCCCCGAGCAACGACAAGTTGACACCTTTGAAGGGGAAATGTAATGATGCCAGACCGTTGTATCGCCTCATTGTCCCATCTGCTCCAGCAGCCGAAAAGCTGCCTCTCGGCCTCAGAGAAGGAATGGGTGGGCAGCGGTTCAAATGCAAAAGAGGAGCCGAGTTGGAGTCTGAGTGATGAAGAGACATCAAGAGAAACAGAGAATATTTTCCTAATAAGTAACAGAGTGCTCTGGAAGTGATGTGGCTAAACACCAGAGTGTTTAGAGACACGGAATAGACACAAGTTAAAAGGAGGGAAAGACAAAGGCATGTGTTTCTGGCGTCAGCTCACCAGTGAGGAGGAAGAGAAAGAGGCTCTTTGTGGCACGACAAAAACAATGGCCCTCTCTTCACTCCTCATCAGTCTATGATTCCCCCAGCCAGCCTCTCTGTCCTCATCTCTCCGACTGATAACATGATGCCCAGCTGTTGTGTTTATTACTACGCAGTAATTGCAGCGTGTATTCCTGTCAGAGCGACCGATTATTGTGCCAAACAGCTGGTTAATATCTTCTAATGTTCCTCATCTTTATGTCTCCACCGATCATCCCTCCCCCTCTCCTTTGTTTGTTTGTTTGTTTCTCGTGGAGGCTGGAATGCAGCTAGTGTAAATGAGGCAGAGGTGGACGGCTCCGGAAACGGTGAGTTGCACATTCCTCCAGTAATCTTTAATTTGGGGCGACTGTAGCTCAGTGGGTAGAGCGGGTCGTCCTTTAACCACAAGGTTGGCGGTTCGATCCCCGGCTCCTACAGACTGCATGTCGAAGTGTTCTTGAGCGAGACACTAAACCCCAAGATGCTCCCCGGGCGCTGACAGCAGCTCACTGCTTCTAAAATACTTAGGATGGGTTAAATGCAGAGGTCAAATTTCATGTATGTACCTGTATGTACTATGACAAATAAAGGTTTCTTTCTTTCTAATCGAGGGATAATCTACATCAGTTTGTCTGTTAACACATGATTAATTAAAGTGTACCTTCTTCTCTGCAGTCTTCTCCTTCCCCACCCTGACCAACGAGGAGAACCTAATAGGTGTCAGTAAGCCTCTTCCAAAGCAGCTGTGGGAGGCCAAGAAGGTGAGACTGCTGCTCGCTTAGTACTTCCTACATCAATGTGTGCAGAGCTCCACATGAACTTTTTACATTGGTTGCACTGGTGTGCCTAACTTTTACATTTAGGTGCACCAGCACGTAATTTAGCTGCACCCAAACTTTTTCACTGCACCTTTTGGCGCCACAATTTTTCACAATTTTAAGTGTTTTGTTAGTTCCCACAGGCCTACACATTGGTTATTGTTTAACACATAATGTAAATGGTTATAATAAAGGTGCAGATAAATGTTTACAAGTCAGATGAGGCCATCTCCGCCAAAGATGTTGGGTCAGAAGGGCGCTTATTTCTTTAATACATTTTCGCAATCGATCTTTCTGAGGTTGTAGGCTCAGTTTTAAAGCTAGAGTGAAGATACTGGCATCATTTGAAACTAGAAAAAACCTAATGAATCCATTGGTACCAACCATGTCATACTAGCTTGTTGTGAAGGAGGTTAACTAATGCTCTCAAAGTTACGCTAAATTTTGGCCAAAAAAAAAACTGTCATGGCCATTTTCAAACGGGTCCCTTGACCTCTGGTCTCAAGATATGTGAATGAAAATGGGTTCTATGGGTACCCACGAGTCTCCCCACCGTCTTATTTTCTCTTTTGTATATTTTATATTTCTCTTTAATAATAAAGCAACTGTATTTCTTATCCGATTAATTGATGTAATAATCTGTATAATACTCAATTACTAAAATAATCGATAGCTGCAGCCCTACACTGGTCCAACTTTTTCTCTCCCTATACCCATTTGGTGCATTTAAGTGCCATATTACATTCTGGGTTTTAAAGAAAACATTTTTCTGAAATGCAAACAAATAAATTAAAAAAACAATTTCAAATTGCTTAAAAAAAAGGTACACATCTTATGAGATACTCATATAGAGGTAACTGATAGAATGGTGATGATGTGTTCGAATTCAATATTGTTTTTTTGATGATTTTTAGTACTTAAATCCGTCCCAATGCCATAATACATTTTTGTGCTG
Organism: Sebastolobus alascanus; assembly: GCA_916701645.2. Lineage (NCBI taxonomy): Eukaryota > Metazoa > Chordata > Actinopteri > Perciformes > Sebastidae > Sebastolobus > Sebastolobus alascanus. The sequence goes on along the minus strand of CAKAOJ020000027.1, from coordinate 6,262,379 downwards.
GAAGGCTGAATAGCAATCTACAGTAGGCTATCAACCTGGAAATAATATTCTGAAGATTAATATTCAGTGTTAGTGTTATTATTATCTTGTTGTAATTATGTTGTTTCTGTTTCAGGTCCAGTCTCTGGCATCAAGGCCGAAATCATGTGAAGTGCCTGGAATCAAGTAAGTCTGAGGACAGAAGTCAACGTTTATTTTAACTTTTTCTTTTTATCCCACTGTGTCCAGATCATCATTAGTGTGATGTTTAACGAAAGCATTGTTAATGTGCAGTAGCTGATGGAGCTGGTCAACAGATATGAAATGCTTCACATTCCCATGTCTGTGTTCCTCTTTACATCTCGAACCCTTTTGCAATAAGAGGAACACAGTTATTACAATCAGATTCCACGGGCATTGTTTTCCCACTGCAAACCACCTCCGGTGTCATGTCATGATTTAGAAGGGAACGGACGGAGCGACTCAGGCATAATTTAGAGTTCATATTATCATACAGAAAGCAGTACAGTCTTCTAAAGAGATTTAAGATTCTCTGAAAGATAAACAAGAGAGACAAAAGCAGCCAGCACCAAGCTGCCTGGGCCTCTTTTATTTCATGCTGTCTCTTTTTCTGACAGACACTATTTGTGTTTGTGGAGGCAAGCGTTTGTCCATTGTTTTGTGCTGTGCCAGTTTGTGTGTGTGCTTGTGTGGTGGGGACAGACAACAATGAGTCACTGTTGCTGCATTAGCAGCATATGAGCAGCAATGGAAATTAGAGAAATAATGGAGGAAATGGAGAGTGGGTGGAAAGAAGAAGAGGCTCGAACAAGTGGATGGGAGTCAAAGAAACGTCTTGTCAATCTGAAATGGCAACGGCAGCACGTTTAATGACCCTACGTGTTAATTATGCACAATATTTACATTAATTCAAATGGATTGTGAGCATCAGTGTTGTTTTCTATGTATATTTGCTGCAGTATATTCCCGTCTCCGGAGCAGAACCCCGGCCTGTCCCACTACCAGGGTATGTTAAATACCGGCGGCTCCCTGCCCGACCTCAGCAACCTGCACTTCGCCTCGCCACTCTCCACCCCGCTGGACCCTGAGGACAACGGAGGCTACCCCAACCTCAGCGGGGGCAGCAGCACCGGGAACCTGCCGGCCGCCATGATGCACCTCGGCATCGGCAACTCACAGGGTGGGTGGAGCACTGCTTTGTGTTTGTGTGTATGTCAATGGTTCCCACCATTATTTACATGTGACTTTTAAAACAAAGCAGCTACATGCAACTTCTTACAGGTTGATTTACAGGTTTGTTTTTATTTTTTTATTAGCGCTTAATATTCACAGGAAAAACAGCAAAGATTAAAGTGGCAATATAAAAGTTTTTTGCTTTAACTTATCATTATGAAGTAAATGTTGATTGCACAATGTAATGACTACAGAACATAGACTGTATATAAGAAGTGGATGTAGTCAGCGTGACGTCACCCGTTGGTTTGTGGACTACAGTTTTCAAGCCTCAAGATTGCCAATTTGGCTGTTGCCATCTTGTTTTTTTGGAACCAGAAGTGTCAGGAGAGGGTGGAGCTAAGTACAACCAAACGCTGAATAAGACATTTTTAGGCGACCAAAAAGTTTAAAAATAACTTGTCAAGTGAAAACACAATGTGAAAGGGTTAAAGTTGTAAGACGAAAACACGGACAACTCCCAGACCGGACAACGCGGTGGTAGCGACCTGTCAATCACAAGGTAGCCACGCCCTAAAGCATCTCCTGCTTTATGGTCTATTTGACTCTAAATGGGACCATAATTTACTAAATGAACATCATGCTGTGTTGAAGAAGACTTGAAACTAGCAACTGAGACCATAAACTCATGTTTACAATGTTTACTGAGGTAATAAATCAAGTGAGAAGTAGGCTCATTTTCTCATAGAATTCTATACAATCAGACACATATCTTGAGGTCAGAGGTCTGGACCTTCCAGTGTTTCCTCACCAAAATATAACATAAGTCTGCAGCGATATTTATCCTCCTCTGCGACAAGCTAAAATGGATTCCTTAGGTTTTCTAGTTCCATCTGATTCCAGTATCTTCACTCTAGCTTTGAAACTGAGCTGCTGCAACCTAAAAAACGCAAGTTGCGTTAATGCGTTAAAGAAATTAGTGGCGTTAACACCTTATTATCATGTTAACTCTGACAGCCCTAATTTGAATATATTTCTTGCTTTTTCCCTGGTGGTCTGAATAAGTCGCTAAATTTGTGGCGAGTAGTAGCCTCTGAGGAAAACGTAAAGTGATCCTGTTGACTTTGCGACAGCGGCGGCAAAATAATACCGCTTGGAAACGATGGTGGGAAGTTGAAAAGTTGTCTGTTGCCACTTTAAAAGGAAAGCTGCTTTCTGTGCTGTGAGTTCATCAGGTTTCAGTGCAGAGTCAAACCTGATGCTCATATGAAGTTTTCTCTCTTCCAGCTCTCTTTGCACAGTTGTTGCTTTCATCTCTTCATCCACCATTTTATCCAAATTTGGCATTTTCCCTCCGTTTCTTTGCCTTTTTTGTGGCATACTGGAAATTAATGAAACACATGGGTTTTTTTGAGGAATGTCTGTCCCTGATTTGGAACTGTCACTTACAAGAATTTGTCTTGCAGGATTTGGAGTGTTGCCTAGCAACACAACTCTAATCACAGGCTACATCGTTGTTCAGTGTGTTATCTGAATTTACTTAGACTTCAAAATCATGCATGCCGGTGGAAGTCTTTGTAGGTTTAATAATGTGAAGGTGTTTGAGTCTAAAGTTGTGAACCACGGCTGCAGTTCTTTGAGCAGGTTCCAGGTTTCGTCCGCTGCCAGCCTACCGTACATTACGGATAGCTCATTGAATGATCTCTCTGTCTCCAACTTCCTCACTGATCTGATCACACCCGCTGCTGCTCCCTCTCAGGCTTTCCTCTCTGTACTTAGTGAGTCTATGTGTGGTTGGGCTCCCACGTTGAACACAGCTCAGCTTGGCCGAGCACCAAAGTGAAAGAGGAACTCTGACCCTGTTTTGGCTCGCCACAATCAGCTCTTTTCTTTTCCCTCAGATTCCCTCTGTCTTCTCATTTTCCTTCTCTCTGCTCTGCATCTTTCTCTCCCTCCACAGTCGCACAATAAAGTGTAGTGTTTTGGGTCGGGGACTGGAGAGCACGCTGGAAAATAGAGTACATACCACATCATAACTTCCACATGTTCTCCTCGGTTTCCAAGGGCCCGTATCTGCTCTGGATTATTACATTCACTTTAATGCACATTGACACTCTGATACCTTTTCAATCTGTCTTAATGTCTTGTTATCTTCACTGTCCCTGCAGGTCTCTCCTCCTCTCTGAGCAATCCCTCGATCCAGGCGTCCCTCAACAACTGCCAGCTGCAGTCGTCGCTCAGCAATCCCTCCATCAACTCGTCCCTGCGTCTGTCCAGCAGCTCCCCCCGGCGACGGCCCGCTCCCATCAGCCCCCTCACCCTGTCTCCTGGCTCCGAGCAGCGCCGGGGTCTGGCCAAGCAGCTGTCTCCCACCATGTCCCCCTCGCTGTCCCCCATCACACAGGTACACACACCTTCACGTTCCCCTGATGACGACAGGGATTGTTGACTTTGTAGGAATAATGCACTGGAATAATAATATAAATTCACGTCTAATATGAGGAACATACTATGTTTGTGCAGACTAATACCTACCATACACTAGGAGACTTTTAAAAGACTGAAGTCTGACACCCTCTCACATCCAAAGACAATGTGTCTTAAGTCTCAGAGTTTTTAGTCACAGACTATAATATTTTGCAAAGACTGGGGATCTTGCAGGGTCACTATTTACAAGACTACAACTAGATTCCTTTAGAGATGTCACATCTGCTCCTGGTGGAAATTTACAAGAAGAAAAACTTTTGAGAAACAAGTGGTCAGAAATTGCTGCAGCCCTCGAAATCCCCGGTGAGTATGCTATAGCTAGCATATATACCGTATGTTTCAGCTGAAGATTGCTGGCTTCAGTCACATAAATCGACACACGTGTATATATGAGGGAAAGAGAGAGAGCGAGCACTGCAGCCAGATTTATATGATTGAAGCCAGCAATCTTCATCTGAAATGTACAGTAAGGTTAGTTTGAAGGCTAACAGCAAACATTCCAGTAGCTAACGTTAGCCTGCAAGTAGCCCCGTTTGTGACAGTGCTTAGCTAGCTAGCTATAGCATATAGCATACTCACTGCAGCTTTTTCCCTTCTCCGCTCTATTGTGGTACAAATGGGAGGACACGTCAAAGAGACGCTCTTGTTCACTCCACAACTCCACCAGTTCCTCCATGTTTACTTTCTACCCCGTTTGCTGCTTCCTGTTTGGTGCTGGAGAGAGCGTTCCTATTGGTTGTTGAAAATGTTCGCGTCATTGAACTTACGATAATATTAAACTTGTTTGATTTTATCAGAATGTCAAGACAAGAAAAAGACTGACTTCAGACAGCTTGGACTGAGTTTTATGACCACCGTACACTAAACGATCGAGATCATGGGAGCGCGCCACAACTGTAATAAAACTCGCGGGATTTTATTCCAACATTGGAAATATGTCTGCGACAGTGAAATCGCTTGAAAAGTCGTTTGGTGTGAGGTTCGGCATAAGAAAAATAAATTCAGGGGCGCCCCGATAGCTCAGTTGGTAGAGCGGGCGCCCATATAACAAGGCTGAGTCCTAACCGCGGCGGCCATTTCCGCATGTCGCCCGCTCTCTCTCTCTCCCCCTTTCTAGACTGTCCACTGTCCTATCAATAAAGGCTTGAAAATGCCAAAAAATAATCTTAAAAAAATAAATAAATAAATTCAGGAGTGTTTTGTGTTGAACTTTTGTTGATTTGTTGGGGCATCTCCAGTGTCATCGCAGTGTGTAAACTGAGAACTACTGCTGTCAAAAATACTAAAACTAGAGTTAAAATAAAAAAAACAACTTTTGCAACAATCGGGAATGTACAATGATACAATATAATGTCTGACCTCCAAGTAAAAAATCCTGCCTTTGCAAAAAATACACTGGTGCAATTTTTTTTCTCCCTGATTTGATGGAGAGAGTAATGACACTACAGTCAGAATAAATAAACATCAAGTCCCAACTTTTCGTTAGACTTGAAGTCTTTAGTGACTCCTGCTGGCTTCCTCTGTCCTGTGTAGGGAGTTGCTTTGGATACCAGCAACATGCCAAGAGAGCCGCCCCCACCCTATCCGCTCTACCAGCAACCCCAGCATGCAGTGGACCAGGGCCGACAACGGCAACAGCAGCACCAGCAACAACAGCAACAGCAACAGCAGCAACAGCAGCCGCTCTCCCCCCTTCAGAACATCCTACTGGACTTCAACACGAGCCAAGTAAGAGCCATGAAGAGTGTCTTTGTCAGGGTGTGTGTGAGTGTGCATGGACAACACGCTGTCACACACACACAATCATCTTTTGTGCACCAGTATTTGTGGTTTTCTGTGCGCGTGCATTCTTGATGATCATAGTTTGCTTTTGTCTCCCTGCAGGCAGACATTCATGTGGACTAGATTCAACATTGTCATTTTATTAACCAACACTTAGTTGAGCAATCACATTTACTGTGTAGTATGTTAAATAGGCAGGTAATAATAATAATAACAACAGACAATAATATTCTGCAAATGTTGTCTAGAGCTATAAATATAAAGGTCTGTAATACCTCTGAAAATAAAGACATGAATCTTGATGGAACTAGTGGATTAAATTCAACAAGTTGAGTTCTGATCATTAACAGGTGTTCTAGCCAGTCTAAGTTTATTTTCAGTAATCTGTTAATTTTTTTTCCTGATTAACTATTTATTTGTTTAGTCTATATATTATGAAAAATGTCCATCACAATTTCCCAGAGTCCAACTTTTGTCCGACCAACAGTCTAAAACCTAAAGATATTCAGATTATAATTATATAAAACCGAGAGAACCAGCAAACCCTCACATTGGAGAATAATCCTCTCATTTAACTATTAATTGGTTATCATAATTTTTGCTGAATAATGTTCTGTCGATCAATTAATCAACTAATCATTTCAGCCCTAGCCACGTTTTATGGTTCTAATGTGATTTGCTTATATTCCCAGGTAGTCGCAGACAGTTACATTTAGAGCTGCAACTATTTTGATAATCCAGCTTCTTAAATGTGAATATTTTCTGAATAGTTTCTTTACTTCTCTAGAGTACAAGACATTTGAGGACGACATCTTGAGCTTTGGGAAACACTGATCGACATTTTTCACCGTTTTATAGACCAAACAACAAGAAAATAATCAACAGATTAATCGACAATGAAAGTAATCGTTCGTTGCAGCCCTGGTTACATTTATATTATTGCATAACCTAAATAAAGCCTCAATGAACCGCTTATAAAAAGTTATTTATTTACATCACACGCGTCATATTAAATCTTAGAAACAAGAACGGGCAGTCTGCTTTCTCTCCAGATTTGACAACATTGTGATGTTTTGGGATTCTTTTCTTTCCTGACAGCACAACAACATGGCGACACTCTTCAACGACCCCTTCATGGAGCCACAGTACAACCGCCAGACCAAGACCCACCCCTATCAGGTACTGGTTCGCACGCACGCACGCACGCACGCACGCACGCACGCACGCACGCACGCACGCGCACGCACACACACACACACACACACACAATAACACAACAGTAAACACAAAGGAGTGTGTATCTTCAGTCAGGATTCATCTCAACCAGTAATGTTAGGTTGTTAATAGCGTTGCAAAAGGAAAGGACTTGTTGGCCTGTTTTTTTTTTTTCTCTCTGTTGTCCTCACAGAGTCTATCTTTATCGGCAAGCATTTTTATAGGCCACATCCACATATGTTTTAGTTTGGTCCGTCTCTCATTGTTCTGTTTCATATTGTAATTATTCTTTGGTTTCTCTCATTGTTCGATATTTTATCTGTGTGTGAAGCACTTTGTAATGGTGTGTTTTAGAAGGTGCTATATAAATAAAGTTTTACTTACTTACTCAGGAAATGTGGATGTAGAAATGTGCAATATTTGTAATGGGAAAAAACATTTCAAAATAAATGTGTAGTGGGAAAATCCCTGCTGCAGATGAAATGGTGCATTCACGTGCTCCTCAGATGATCACAATTCCAGAGCCGGGAAGTCGTTCTTCCAACTTCAGTGTGTTCATGAGCTTTAAGTCGTAATGTGGAAACAACATGAACACTACAAAGAAGAAGTGTTGTATTTTATTGCTCAGAGCGTTAAAACAACAAGATAGCTATTTCCAGTATTTGTGTGACAACGAAGAGCAAAAGAAACGGATCAGAAATATGTTTAATTTCAAATAATAATAATAGACTAATAATATACTTTTCTATGTGGACAGTTACAACCTAATACCATATTACAAATTACATGTGAGCAAAAAATGTATATGCAATACGTGAATTGATAAAACGTTTCTTACCATCAACCCAACATTTACTTTTGTCCGCCATGTTTCTGCGCAATATGACATCATCGTTGTTCCCAGTCGGTAACAAATTTTTCCGATTATTCGGACACCACATGAATGCAGCTTAAACCCTGACGGGATGATCGAGAACCTTGACTCAAAGCTCAATCTACTTTTTACACAGACGTTAATATTTTGCACAAACAAGTGTAAAAGTGAAGCAACAGAATTTCTTGAGCCAAAAAACTATTTGGATGTTTTGCAGTTTTCCATGAGCACTGTCTCTGTGGCTTCCGTTCATTTCTGCCCTGCAAGGTTAGCTTTTCAGCAGGATGTTTCCAAATCTTCTGAATGGATTTTCATCAAATTTGGCCCACACAATATATTATCTAGTAATTCAGTATTTGTCAGACCTCAGAGCTGAACAGAATGTGTCATGGCCATCAATTGTAGTGTTAATAAGGTTTTCTATTCACTGTGCTTGTTATGAGAAAACACTCACGTAGAACTGAGCTGCCAATGTGAACCCAACTGATTCTTTCCATTTTTTTTCCGTTTGCCATTTTCTCTCCGCCATCTGCCGTCTAGTTGGACCATTTCTCTCTGTTGGAAAACGCCATGAGCTCCACGGCGGGGGGTTCTTGCTTCGACCCGTCCTCCTCTCCCTCCTTGCTCTACTACTCCCAGGCTGCGCTCTCGGGGCTGGGAGGCAGCCACGGCAGCCTGCAGGACCCCATGCACATGAGGTCCAACATGCTGTACTCCAACTGCAGCGGAGGACTGCCCAACATCATACTCACTGGTAAGTCTCAACAGGTGGGTTGGCCCTCATAGGCCACCATAGGTACATCCTGGGGAAGAAGAATTCAGTGTTTTGTTTGTTTGTTTGTTTTTAAAGTGGCAATCACGAAGATTTTAATTAACTAATTTCTTTAACGCATTAAAGCAACTTGCGATGTGCGATTGCAGGCTCAGTTTTAAAGCTATAGTGAAGATACTGGTATCATATGAAACTACAAAACCTAATGAATCCATTGGTACCAACCATGTCACACTAGCTTGTCATGAAGGAGGTTAAATAACGCTCCAAACTTGCGCTAAATTTTATCGAGGAAAAACTAGCATGGACTTTTTCAAAGGACCTCCAGATATGTGAATGTAAATGGGTTCTATGGGTACCCACGAGTCTCCCCTTTACAGACATGCCCACTTTATGATAATCACATGCAGTTTGGTGCAAGTCATAGTCAAGTCAGCACACTGACACACTGACAGCTGTTGTTGTCTGTTATCTGTCATTGTTTTGTGTTGTTAATTGATTTCCAATAATAAATATATACATACATTTGCATAAAGCAGATAAGAGTATTAAATACTTGACAAATCTCCCTTTAAGGTACATTTTGAACAGATAAAAATGTGCGATTAATTTGCGATTAATCACGATTAACTATGGACAATCATGCGATTAATCACGATTAAATAATTTAATTGATTGACAGGCCTAATGTTGTCATAGGCTACAGTCTATTTATTTTTTCATTTGTTTATAGGCCTACATATGAGCCTTGAGCAAATTCGTTCTTATGGACCATCGCTGTCATTTATTTGATGCCATTATTGCACATTTTGTCGCAGTTTTGTTTCAATAAAAAGGAAAATCCTTGAAGTTCTGTTTGTTGTCCTCATCAGACAATAATAGCAAAGTAATGTACCGTAAGTTTGAGCAGAGTTTGACAGCTTATGTGGTCGCTGTCGTTCCCCCTTCCATCGCCGTTTTAATGCACGGGCTGATCAAGGCTCAAGCCCGATGGCCGAAACAGGATGCTCCGCATGTAAATATGCAACGTCAGCGGGAGTTTACTCCAACACAACCTGCCACGAGAGAACAAACACAACTTTTTCTAGCAGCTGTATATCTGACTGAGATCTGTTGCTCTTACTGACTGACTGAGTAAAGAGTAAAAGAGAACAAGGTTCCCTCCTCCTTTTCTCTCTCTTTTCCTCTCTGTGATGTGAAAAAAATCAGAGATTTTATTTTCGGGCCTTATCGCCCAGCTATAGCTCCAGCTTTGTTTTGACTGTCAGTGCTGATATTTGGGTCTAACCGTGGCTGAACAGACAGTGATGTATTTTTAAAAAAGAGCTGTCATGACTAATGATGAGGGCAGTGAGACTGTTAGCTAGAGCAAGAGGAAGTGTTTTCCGGACTGGAGGAAACATTCACCCACCATCATCTGTTTCTCTCTCTCAGATGACTCCAGTCTGTCTAAGGACATCAGCAGCGCCCTCTCCACGGTGCCTGAGTGTTTTGACTCGGAGGGAGGCTTCCCGTTGGAGGACGAGCTGCGCATCGAGCCCCTCAGCCTGGACGGTCTGAGCATGCTCAGTGATCCCGACATGGTGCTGCCGGACCCGTCTGTGGAGGATACTTTCCGCAGTGACAGACTCTGAACATGAAGAGCGTCGGAGAAAGAGAACATGGATTTGCAGTGTATAGAGTGTACAAATCTGAATATGCATGCAATCAATCTCTATATGGCCACTGTGCATGCATCCACTGCCACTAAGACTCATTAAATGTGAAAGACACCGTGTACACAGTCATGCTCACACACTTTTTAAGGAGGAGACTTGTGAACAAACACTGTTTACATACAAAGTTTCCCTCACAGATGCTCCAGCTCGTATCTCTCAGACATTATTTTAAATGAGGTGGATTGATGCAGTTCTGGGTTTTAAATCAGCTCCCCCAGACCCCCTCCAGACCCCCTTACCCCCGCCCGCTCCAACCAAAAAGACTTCTCTCTGCCTCTCATCACCAGCTCACAGCCCCCCTGAAGCCATGGCAACCTCATCGCCATGGTTACACACCATAGCAACAACCACATCGCCATGCTGAAGAGCAGCAGGAATGCCAACACACACATTTATTTACTTTACAGCTCCAGTTAATAAAGGGAGTGGGAGCCCAGAGGTGCAGTCACTGTCCACAGCTGGAGCAGTGACGTGTGTCAGTGGTAAAACATCTGGCAGCCCAGGAGCAGTGGCATGTGTCTAAAACATCTGGCAGCCCAGGAGCAGTGGTATGTGTCTAAAACATCTGGCAGCCCAAGAGCAGTGACATATGTCGGGTGTAAAACATCTGGCAGCTCAAGAGCAGTGACATGTGTCAGCCCAGAAGCAGTGACATATGTCAGTGGTGAAACATCTGGCAACCCAAGAGCAGTGACATATGTCGGTTGGAAAACATCTGGCAGCTCAAGAGCAGTGACGAGTCCGTGGTAAAACATCTGGCAGCCCAGGAGCAGTAACGTGTCTGTGGTAAAACATCTGGAAGCCCAGGAGCAGTAACGTGTCTGTGGTAAAACATCTGGAAGCCCAGGAGCAGTAACGTGTCTGTGGTAAAACATCTGGCAGCCCAGGAGCAGTGACATGCGTCAGTGGTAACACATCTGGCAGCCCAGGAGCAGTGACGTGTTGGTGGTAGAACATCTGGCGGCCCAGGAGCAGTGACTTGTGTCGGTGGTAAAGCATCCGGCTGCCCAGTTTTCTTCAGGTGAAGTTGAAACCAGCTGTGCCGTTGTGGTTACTTCAGGCTCTTGAACAATCATGGTAGAAATGAAGACTAGAGAGATTAGCGCTTTTGTTTTAAATGTATTTCTTTACATTTGGTATCAGATTATTTTGAGTTGTTTGCCACAGATCTATAAATATAAATATACATTTATATAAATATATATATATATATAAAAAAGTCTCAATTTCTGTCTGATTAGAATGTATTGTCAAACTCGAAACAAAAAGGGCAAACTGTTTACAAAGATGCGATTTTAATAAGTAAATATTACTTAATTAAGAGTATAGATTTTTGAATTTCTAATTAAGAGATAAAATTGAATAAATGCTATATTTTTCCTTGTGATTTGGTTGGACGCCCCCCCCCCCCCCCGCCCCTCCTCGGTCACAGACGAGTCATCTGTGATTTCCTCTGGCAGAACTTTGACAGCACTGGGACGGCGTCGAAACCCATTTTAAAAAAAAAGGAACTTTTTTTGACTTGTTTTTCTTTTTTGAATACTTGTATGTACATTCATTGCATATGTTTTATTTTACATTTTGTACTGACTCGTAATGGCGCTTTTACTGTACCTTAAATCTTGTTGTGAATAAGGGCATGCGCGCTGTGCTACTTCGGATCGATTATGCCCCAAATATCTGTTTGCATCCGGCTTTCTGTCCTCGTGTTATAACAGTACAGTGACCCCCCCCCCTTTAGAGAGGAGACTGTAATCATGTGGACATCGGACATCATGTAACATTGCACTTAACCTCTTTTTGCACTAATTGGTTCACAGTGTGTAGACTGATATTTTTTTACACCTGTTTTTTTGTTTTGTTTTTTACCTGATAACCCAAAGAAGTTGAATGAAGCCATTATTAAGAGACTAAATATGAATAGTCACTGCACATAAACACATTTCAAAACACCAGCAACAGGTGTTTGCTAATTAAATAATTGACATTTTATTTTCTAGGCTTTCAGAGTAATATGTATTTGTAAAGAGCTCATATTTACATATGATTATGTAATAACTCGGCCATTCAGGGCATTGACTGCCCTCTAGTGTCTGTTTTAATAAAATCAAAGAATATTTTTATTGATATTGTTTCTGAAAAGGATTTGGAGCAAATTTACTTTGCTTCTTTCAGCTATGCAACTTATTTTTTCAATTAAGTGCGACCTGTTGAACAGGTGTACATTATGCAGTGTTGATTTTATGTGCACAATGTGGGGGATCAAATTAGCCAGAAATCACAATATTACATGTGTCCAGTGTCCACAGTGTGTTGACTCTCGGTCTATAAGTTGAGCGTCTGCTCCTGCAGGATTCGGCATCAACAGTCTGAGAACAAGAGAAACATTTGTAGTGATTTAAAGTGACATTATTGGACTGCAGGTAACATGGTGCATGGCGCTGTTTGTGTTTATTATTGTGTTTTTTTTTACAGTCGGATGATGTCGAACCTGCACTGTGAGGACTGTCGGTTCTTTCTGAAAGAGATTATTTGTCAAATACAAAATGAAGAGGGGTGTCGGGGTTATCATGAGATTTCTAAGAGTTTATATTTCAGCTATTATACATTTTTATCCGCTCTCTGGATAGCGACGGAGCGACTTTGCAGTTTAATCTCCCTGTTGTTTATTCAACGTCCCAGCCTGTTTCCTGCTGTCTTGCCTTCTGCTGCCTTACTTTGTTGTATTTTTCATATTCCAGCAGTATCAGCTCGTAATCACCTCCCGTTAGCTTTAGCTCTGTTCGGTACTAACTGCCCGTTGTCCTTCTCTGTCTCACTGTCTCATTAGTTTTATTGGTGTCTTACCTTTTTTAGTCCCATATTAAAAATGTACAGTTCTGTTATTTAAAGAATGTTTTTTGTCCACTAGTGTTACTACTTTTTTTTTTTTTTTGTAATGTCATTTGTTTTTCCCCAAGATATAAAATGTTCTTGGTTTGTAACGTATGTTATAGTGCTTATCTTTCTGATTTAATATAAACAATAAAACTCTATACTGTGTATTAAAGGTTCTGTGGTGATGGTTCCTGCCAGGAGATGGCAGCAGTGTGGTGTAGTCCAGATGTGCACAAACAGAACAGAGATGTCTGTCCTTTCTGTATGCTGACTAATTATTTCAAAACAAAGTCAGCTTGTTCTTTATTTTCTTTTTGGTGAGAAGTTTTTTAAAACAGCCTGTTTGGTCTCATTGATCAGACAGAAGGCAGCTTTATTTTTAAAACAAGCAAACAGACCATCAGATTAGGAAGAGACCGTGAGCCAGAGGTGATTTCCAGTCTAATTAAGGTCAACAACATGAAATAATCTTTTCCCTCATTTCTGCTGTAATTTGTCTTTCGTCCTCTGCCAACATTCACTAAACTACGTCACCAATCTCTCACTTTTAAAATGTAAAAGCCTACATTTTGGAGAAATATCTGGACATTCTGCAGAAAATGTATCTTAAGTGAAACATCTCTCACCCCAATCCTGTTTTTATATGAAGTCTTAGACTCTTTCTTGGTATTCCAGCTGCGTCCTTTCAGGTGAAACTGATGGCAGTTATACTCGATGTTTATTTGCCAAGATCCAAATTGGAGTCAGATGGTAACAATCTGACGCCGGTTCCTACCTCCCAACCAGCCTGCAGAGATGATTAACTGGGATTAAATGATGGGGGACAAAATTCACCACCAGATTCCTTCTCTGTGTTTCCCTGAACGGTGATTCCTTGTAAGCTGCATAGAAATATTAAAAGTATTATAACTTTGATAGCCTCTTGATTTCTTCAACTAAGGCTTCAGCTAAAATTAAGATTATTGTTTTACACCAAACAAAGTAGATTTTGTCCCCCATCACTTACAATGGCACTGTGTTAATAACGGATCTCTATACGGACAAGAAGAACAATTACAGCAACCTAAAACTGTTTCAACACACATAAGGGCATGTGAGACTTGATTTAAGAGAGAAGGTCACTGTCTAAATCTATTTTGTGGACCCAAGAAGAATAGCTGCAGCTAATGGGGATCCATATAAACTAAACGAACCTATCCTTTAAAGGGAAACTTCTGCAGTTTTCAACCTGGACCCTATTTTCCCATGTTTTTGTGTCTAATTGACTAATGAGGACAACACTTTCTGAAATTGGTCCAGTATTGAAGGAGAACGCTGCAGACGGCAGCTGCTAAACAAGCTGTAGTGTAATCGCTCGGGGCAACTGCTCACCGTCAGTGATTGTCCTCATTAGTCACAAACACATGGGAAAATAGGGTTGAAAAATACCGAAGTTACCCTTTAAATATGTTTGGTAACGTTTTACCGAGGAATGGTTCATTTAAACTGTCAAATCAGTGGTTCTCAGTTGGTTAACATCGGATTTATAAACCTGACATTTGGTGACCAGCGGGAGGGAACTGCAGTCTCTGCGTTCACACACACACAAACAGTGTATACTGTATATAGGAGAGTGTGTGAGGACGGTATAGTCTGGCAGATGGACAGTGTGGGCTCCTGGAAATCAGCCAAACACACACACACGCACACACACACACACACGCACACACACACACACGCACACACACATACACACACACACAGCTGAACAGATAATCACAGTCATCAGTCAGAGAGCTGGAGTTGGTCCACAGAGAGAGTCTGGGCAGGTCAGGATGCCAGCAGCCTCAAATACCTCCGAGGATGATTTCATCACATTCCACATACACTCTTATTTCCACATATATATATTGTTGTACGCTCTCTATGTCACATGTTCTGTATAACATACATGGTAAAATCATGTATGACACTTTTAAAAAGGTGTCGTGTAGTGGTCTCACTGAGATTAGAACATAACCAGAACAACCAGAATTACAATACATAGTTACCTACCATAATTCTAAACATTTGGTAAAGTGACCGATCTGATGTTGTTAGTTCAAATTAGTGACATCATTTGTATATCAGTCAGGATGGCCGAGCGGTCTAAGGCGCTGCGTTCAGGTCGCAGTCTCCTCTGGAGGCGTGGGTTCGAATCCCACTTCTGACAGACAGTGTTTTTCACTAAAATGATATTGTAAGATAGCCAGATAGAGAAACCCTCGCTTCGTAGTGCACATTAAGCAATGTGTTTGTACACAATACCAACAAAACGGTTTCCCATATCCCTCATTGTTAGTAGGACGTCTTTCAAAACAATAACTATATGTTCCATTTCCCACATCTTCTCTTGTCTGTGAACGCAGCATTAGCTAGCTCTGCTCAGCTGCAATCACTCGGTCGTGATGTCCAATGATCCACCTGAAACACCTGCCAGGAGACTACAGGTGAGAAAAGATACGGTTTCAAACATGTTGAAATACAAACAATCATTTTGTTATTGTCTCAAATATTATAATAACTTGATAACTTGGGACAAAATGTTGATTATCAAGTGATAAATGGTTCCACAATTGTCTGGAAACGAAGACAAGAATGTGTAAACTTGACAGTGGGTAATTTTAAGCAGTCAGACCTTGTGTCTACAATGTTGAAGTAGTCAGTTTATAGTAATTAATTATAAAGCTGAATGACTTAAGCCTTTGTGGTTACATATGTCATTTCTGTTCTGAATGACATATTATCACCATAGAAATAAAATGGGATATTATTATATATACTATATTATATTTCTATGATTATCATTTATAGCTATAAAACACGTCTAACATTGTTCTGCAGTACCAGGCAACAGGGGTTTGGACATGTGCATGGGTCCTTGGTGTAATGGTTAGCACTCTGGACTCTGAATCCAGAGATCTGAGTTCAAATGTTGGTGGCACCTGATTTTTTAAACAAGAATAGTGTTGAAACTATGACCTTGGTGGGACCTTTTGGTCAGATTCCCTACATGTTGCTATGGGAATTCTGTACTATAACGTACTATATCATGACATATTTAATGTACTAGTCGAGTTGGGATGTTGCACTGACACCTTTTTCTAAACCAAAGCATCAAAATACTTTTACACTAAATTATCTGTGAAGAGCAAACAGTTCTGTTTCCCCTTCTTCTACGTCTGGCAACAAAACTCCACATTCTGCTGTGATAAATGTGTATTTAGCAGCATGTTAGTGTCTTTCATCCTCACGCTGTGCCATGAATCAGGGGACCAGCTTCGTGTCGACCCTGACCTCTACAGAGTCCTGAAGGTGGATGGGAGTGGAGGTCGTTTCTTCCTCCTCCCTCACCTCACTTCTCCGTCTCTATGTCTTTATAATCTCTCAATGTCTCCCTCGTCGTCCTGGTCGTTGCTGCTTGTTACATCTTTGTGAGACAATTTTCCTATTCTTCATTGAACTCAATTTATTTTGACACTATTTATGGATTGATTCAAATTGTAAACTGACGCACGAGGAATATTGATCATATGTTCAGCATTGTCTTGTCGGTTGACTCTTCTTCTCTTAAATGTCTGTCATAGCAGCAATTACAAAACCACAGAATTTCCTGTTGTCTCCTCGTTCCCTTCCTGTGTGTTTCCTCTTTCTTGCTTTAATTTGCTTGCAGTTAACTGTTCCCACGTCTTTGTTCTTTTACTGTTTGCCATGAGAAGCATCCTTGACTTTCACTCTCTGTTTTTACACGTTTTGCGGATGTTTATGTGGCTGAGTGAGTCCTGCTCTCTCTGCCACCCAGACTCCTCACAGAAAAGCTATACGCTAGCCGTGACCGAAAGCGTCTCCAGATTGGATTCTGCAGGCGTTTGTAATACTGATAAAAGAGGAGATAGAAATGTGTTTTGATCACTTTGTCCCGTTTTCATTTAAATGCTGGGCAGATTTCAAAAAGTGCTGGCGTGGAATGAAAGTCGGGGAACGGCCCGTGCTTTTTGATGGACTAAATGTTTATTCTGTTTAGAATAAAAGACTCACAACAGAGCTGCTTCACTCTGTGTTTTTGCTGTTTGAGACACAAAACAGTGAAGTCATTTAATACTCTGTCACTCTTGAGCTCTTCTGGCATCAACGTGTGTGAGAGAAGAAAGAACATTTTCTTGAGATTCCTAAACATCAGCACATAGCTAATGTACATAGAGCTAAACAAATACGGAAATATAACTTTTTTGTTTCACCATATTGTTTGAAAACCTAGCAAAGTGTTTTTAAAAACACTATTAAAGGTACTGTTTGTAACTTCTTTCACTCTTATAAATCATTGCGGGTCGGTGTCCCATGCGCGCTCGTGTGTGGCTACGCTGTTCCAACATAAACTACATGGAAGCACCAAGAGGAGGGGGCTGAAGCAGGAAAACACTAGGATCAGCATTGATTCATGGAGAGACCTTCGTCTGGTCAGCTAACATTACTGTCAAGCAGGTGAAATGTGGTTTATATTTTATATTGTGGTTTTAGCTGATGTGTGTCGCCTCACTGTGTTGATCAATGCTCGTTCATGTCAACAGGACGCTTACTTTCGTTGACTTAACAGCCACAGGTGTCGCTGTTAAAAAGCAATTTCTGATTCTTACATAGAGTCCCTTTAAAGTCATGAAAAACACCCTTTTCCAATAACCCATCTTCCACCATCTCTAGTCCTCACTACACCACACGTCCTGGACAATAAAACGGGTCTATTTGCTGTCTCTTGTGACCGATGGGAAAACTGTGTTATTGCAGGAAACTTTGGCTCCAATCAGCCACAGGAGGCAACAGTGAGCCCATATTCCATCAGAAAGAGGGGAAGAAGATACCGTACTGGTTCAGTACAAGCCACACAGGATTGGAGTAGTGGCTAGAAGGGAGCCCGCAAACTGGAGAAACTCTCGCAAGATTGTTGAGGTTAGGCATGGATCTCGAATAGTTAAGGTTAGGATAGGTCGTTGGGCAGCGAGTCTCACGAGAGTTTTTGCAAGTTTTTGCAGATCTCAGATCAGATTTTGCGGTTTGTGGGCTTCTATCTAGACATGACCCAAGATTGGTGCTTTTTTTTGTAAATGTTTTAAATACATACAGACAATTTTGTCCTAAAGGACTTGGCTACTCACAAAGTAATGTAACCAAGATAGTTAATAATTAAAAACAGGTTATGTAAAAAAAAAAAAAAAAAAGCCCTGTTCAAGGGTCATGTCTAGAAGGTAACAAACAAGTCGCGAAACTCTTGAGATATGGTTAAGGTTAGGATAGGTCATCGGGCAGCGAGTTTCGCGTGAGTTTTCGCACACGTATTCGCAACTTGTAGTATGACCCTGTTCAATTGTGTACTAGTGCTTCCCAAGCCCCAAAGAAGTGGCCAAACGGCGGTACTACAACTTCCGTGTCCGTCATGTGACGTCATTGGGCCCAAAAAGACTTTTTCCCATAGACTTACATTGGGAAAGAGACATCTGTAATTTAGAGGATAATTTTTTTTGAGGTAAATCAACTCCCCAGTATGAACACTCTAATAGTCCTTATTTAAATCATTAGTTCCTAAAAGTTGTAAAACGCACTAATAGCCGAATCCAGAGTTATTTCCCTTACTCTGTTCATGTGAATGAGACCCAGACCGAGGCTGGAGCGAGGGCTGGGAGGAGGAGTTAAAGGAAACGCTACCTGCTCCATGGGCCCAATGGATGAAGAAGATCGCCGGATGATCCGGGTACTTTATCACTCGGCAGTCGAGCCATTTTGGCTTCATGCACCACTGAGATACATTTTCTGATATGTCAAATGTAATCTACAGCAAAATATGCTTCTTCCAAATGTAATTTCATAATCCATCCAAGAGTTGAATCACAGTATTCCCCCCCCCCCCAAACAATCATTCAAGAGACGAGTTTCATGGGAACATCTAATCACTGTATCAACTAAAAAATCTCAGTTACCGTTATGTTTGTGATCTGTATTTTTAGCATGCTGGGACTCAGATGGCAGCGCGGTCACACCTCTGCTGTTGTATGTGTTGCGAGTGACTGAAATAGTTTTAATCCCACTAACAACAGCAGCAGGATCAGAGCTGAACGGGCTCAAATAAACCTCATTCCCAGAACAGGAGGAGGTGCAGCAGCAACTGATCTGCGGTCCGCCCTTTGAATGGAGGCTTGGATGTGGTCGGTGCTGGTTTTGTTTACATGCTTGTGTGTTGAGCTATTCTCAGCCAACAAGTTTGAACCACATTTCTGCTCAGTGGGAACATCTGTTGGCAATAAGCGAGTCAGGGATGACTGTTTACTGCGTGTTTGTGATTTCATTTAGTAAAAGTGAAGTTATTTTTACACTCTGCAGCTGTGCTCGGTGGGCTATAGATGTTTGTATTGAGATGTTGATTAGTGTTTCTCAGACTACCGTGCCACTGACATAAACACAACTTATCCGCTGCATCTGTGCAACCTCAGCAGCCCGAGGTGTTTATCTATGTTTGTGATTTATTGTTCATGCAGTAACATCCAGCGTGCCGGACAGGAGGCAGCCTGCACTGAAGCGTGAGCTTCACTGGACTTCACGTGTGAAGGAGAGACGATGAGATAACGTCAGCCTGGACAGACGCAGCAGATGTTTCCCATCCAGACGCCTTGTTTAGACCGCGTCAGACGGCTTACAGGTCGGTGTGAATTTACAGGGGAAAGCCACATGTTTACGACCTCAGAGTGGAGGGATCCTCAAATATCACTCATCTTACAAATATGCAGATTCACGGCTCAGTTTCACAACACTTTGAGCTAAATCTGAATAAAATAAAATATTACGGCTGATGAAATGTATTTTTTCTTTATGAAAATGAATGTAACCTTATACTAACGTGATCTACAAGACAATCATTTGCCTTGAAATTGTCATGTTGCTGTTTTCTTACTTAGAGACCTTTGTTCATAGTGAATGTCCTCACAAGGTCCTGAAATACACCAGGAAATTTATTCCACTTCAGCTTATTCAAAGGGGACATATCATGCTCATTTCAAGTTTCATACTTGTGTTTTGGGTTTCTACTAGAACATGTTAGCGTTAATGTTCAACACATTATTTTTCTCATCCTGTCCTGCCCGCTCCGTTTTAGCGCCTGTCTCTTTAAGACACCCTCCTGAAAAAGCCCAGTCTGCTCTGATTGGCTGGTGAGAAAAATATGGAGCACCTTTGCAAAGGTAGTTCTCACGCTGTGGGCGATATATTCTAATGAGTCTGTATGTGACATAGGAAGGGGAGCCACATCTGAATGGATTATTTCACAGTTTGTGGGTTGGTAGACACTAAAGATATCCAAATGTATGTGCACAAGCACTGAAACTGTGAGTATTTCATGATATGTCCCCTTTGATTGTCGGAAATTTCCTCCAAATATGTTACTTTATTTTGCTGCCTGGAGATCTGAGGCTTGCAGAATCAATAATCTTTTTTTAAAAAAAGCCTTTTGTTAATGTTTTATTTTTCCACTATGTTTTTATGTGTTTTGTTTATTTGATTGTGTGATTTTACTTGGTTTTATTGTAATTTGGGTATTTAATTTTGTTTCATTCTCTGTACTTTTACATAGATTTTATTTAATTGTGGTGTTGTATTCATTTTTAAATATCATTTTTTGAAATATTTTAATATTTCAATCCAGAAATAGTATCATGCTCTCAATCACATAATAATCTTTATCAGTGATACGCCTGTCATACACAAAATCTTCCTAAACATGGAAAATTTTAGACACATTTGTGTTCTCTTTACTTCACATTACAAGCAGTCAAACCATATAACCTGCAGACCACACAGCCCAGTCGCACAGCAGTTCATGAAATAGTCACAAAATTTATTGTATTTGTGTACATAGAAACAAATTTCACCTCACATTTTCGTGAAGGTCAGCACAAAATAAATTTGTATGTAATCCACGTAATTATGAATCGGGAATTATAAAGAGCAGCGAACACCACATAGGGAGGAGGTCAGGGTGGATAGATGGGTCAAAAAACACAGGACTTTCGCCCAGGAGACCGCTGTTTGTGTGTAACCGTGTGAAACCACAAGTCAACGTTGATATTTGTAACGTAATTTATGTACTTAAGTTACAGCACTTCCTGAGTTATTTGAACCCAAACTGCGATCTTTTCCTCAACCTAACTAAGTAGTTTTATTGTGAAAAGACTGGAGCGGAAATTGACACGTGCGCCACGTGTTGCTGGACATTCGTGGGAAAAAGTCGTGCTGAGCATCACGAAAAAAAGGGAAATTCGTGTCTATGTACACAAATCAATATTAAATTTGTTACTATTTCATGAACTGCCTTGAGACCGTGTTGGACCACAACATCCCCTTTCCACCAGCAGACATTTGCTGATGTTCTTGTGTGGAGTGGATGGTTTCACCTCTAATTTGAACCACCACAACAACCCACATTTGGTTTGTTGGGATGTGGTCACCCTAGGTTTTCACAATGTTAAATGTGCTCTCTAAAAGTGTGAGAGTACCCCTAAGGACATCAAACAAACATATTCTAAACTGAACAATGCATTTTTTTGCATTGTAACATTACTGTAACTAACATCTTATTGCACAATGTGTACAGATTTACTCATCCAGCCAGTTGAAAGCAGCATGTTACTGTTTGCTTTCTGTACATAAACTCCTGCTGCAGATGTTCAGGCTGTTTTACAGTATTCAAACAGTCCAGTAAACGCACTGGATGGTATTTACTGGAGGATTTAAGTGGCTTTTTGTGTGTGTTGTTTTCTCCCATGGGAAAGTGGTTGGTGAAATGACGGCGGTGGTTGCGTGTAATGCATAGCTCTTATGATGAGTTTGGACAACACATAGCTGCTTGACTGCAGACTCGGGGTCAGGGAGGCAGCGCTGTTTGTTGCACACGGTGTAATTGTCTCATACCTTCCTGCCAGCTGTAAATCAGAGCCGCTGCTCTCTTTGTTCCACCTCCTTTATTTTATGAACTTTATGAACCCCGTATATCAATCCTTCACGGCCCGCTCTCTACGTGATTCTGCTGCAGCCATTAAGCCAGCGCCATATCCAGAACGTGTCATACCATCACGTCCACGTGTACGCCGATGTGTTGCCCAGGTGACGGGCGACAGCTTGAGGTGAAAGCAGGAAGTGCCTGCAGGGTCTCCTCTGGCTCTCACAACATAAAAGCCTGTCATGTCATCCAGCGGGCACAAACACCTCCACTTCAAATACCACCCATGATGCATGCTGGGATGGTGCCACGCTGTTTCATATCTTCACACCCTTTTCTTCTTTTATCTTTTTGTGGCTGAACCACGTCTGGAATACAATGAAATATAATTAAATCAGTCTCCTCAAGAGAGTCTTCATTTGCTGCATCCACATGCTCTTGTGTTTACTAAATAACACAGATATGCTGATCCAGATTATTACTATTTTTCTCCCCAATACTTGATGACACTTGATGATTTTAATCACCTGTATGTGTTGCCCAGACCTGCATGTTGTCTCGTTACAGACATGCAAAGAGGAAAATGGCGCTTTGAGAGTGCGTATCTCCGCTAAGGATGCTCAAACTATTTTTTTTTTTTGGTTAATGTTAGCATCTGTTTTCAGATCTGCATCATAAACAAAGTGATAAGATCATAGGATACCTAAAAAATACTGAAAAAGCTCAAAAATGAAATGTTTATACATATTTATATGCGCCAAAGAGACATAAATTCATCGTAGACATAGATTAAAGCTTTAGGTGTTGCTTGGCTCCATCTTTACCAGACAAAAACTGACCTGCTTTCACCAGGTGGGGTAAAGCCATTAAATCTGTATTGATATTTAATACTTAATGTCAAACAGAGGAAGACTATTAAAAACATAAAATGATGTTCTCTGTGTGCAACAGTCACCTAAGAGGTGGGACCAAGTCTCTAGTCTTTGCACTCAAGTCTCAAGTCCAGACAGTCCTAAACTTTGAGTTTCGAGTCCTAAGCAAGTCATGATGCGCTCTTCACCATACAGTATGTAATAACATTTGCGTCTCTGTCTGTAATTTTCTACCCACATGTTTTGCATACTGCAATTAGTTTTTTGTTGACCAGCGTATAGTTTTTGTACGCAAACAAAATTATCTGAAAGGGAAATGAAGTGATTCGTGGCACATTTTTTAAATACTGTAACATACTTTTTTAATCTTTGGGCTTTGGGGTGGAACATATCAAGTGTCAAAGTCAAAAGGCTCAAGTCCAAGTGAAGTCAAGAGTCATTGGTGTTAAAGTCCAAGTCGAGTTGCAAGTCTTTCAAGTCTGGAGTCATCAAATTTGTGACCCGAGTCCACATACTGTACTGCTATGAACTAACTCTGGTGAGTACTTCAACACTGCTTCATTACACTGATGTGTCATCATGACTTGTTTCTGTTTATACTGATTTAATTCTTTCATTTCTATCTGATGCAGAAAAAAGTTCCTTACTCCACTTTACCGCTGTGTAAATTAGGACGACATTATGGTTGAAAATAAGATAAAACAACTTAATGTAAATGGTGCACAGACAACCTGAGGTTATGTTCTCTGCATGAGATATTTACAATCATTGAAAGATGGTTTAGTTGAGTGTCTTTGTGTCATTACAGTGTTTCAGAAGACATAAAATGGACTTTGTGTTTTTGTTGTTTAAAAGGACCAACAGAGTGGTGAGTCTGTCCCTCTATAAACAATCTAGGTATCTGACCACCTCCTGTCACTCTGCTGTTAACGAGCTCGTTAGTGTAAATGAGTGACAGCTGCTGGAGAGTGAGCAGGAGTCTCAATCTGCCACATAAACTTCTGAACAGATCATTATAACATTAATAAAGGTTATTATAAAGGCTCTGAATCAGGACCAGCAAGAGGACAACAGAATTTTACATATTTTAAGACCAAAAAAGGCATCCTGGTGAGGAATTGTTTGAAGTGTAGTTCATTGTCTCTGCATTTGAACCAATAACAAGCTCCTTAAGTATGATGTAATATGTTGCTGAATGTGAGCTAAATTGGTCATATATTCCATTTTTTTAGAAGATGAAGAACTCTGGGTGAACCTCAACAAAAGGTAACTGCATCCTTTTATTGTATTGTTTTCATATGGGAGGTGAGTTTCTGATGTATACTTGAAATTAACTTATCTTGACCACAAACAGTGTTTAATTTGTGGAGTTTTATTTCTAATAATAACATTATCAATCAGATTATTATTATTATTGGTAAAAAAAACTTTAATTGTGGACATGTTTAGTTCATGTTTATGTTGTGCAAAATCGGAAGATCTCCACAAATGGAAATAAAATTCTGATGTTGGGCCCCGATAGTGGGTGCACTTTTTAATCCTCCAGGTACCAGTGTTGTAGTCAAGACCACCTAAACCGAGACCAAGGCTGTATCCGAAACCGCATATTATACTAGTAGTACGTACTGATTTGGCCAAAATGTAGGATGTAGTATGCAGTAGGCGAACAAAATCAAAATCTACAGTATGCCAAAAATACTTGGATGTCATACTGATTTGGAAAAAATCTCCAGTATGTATCGGACCAGTCTACCTCGCCTACTGTATCCCACAATGCAAAGCGCTGGAACAGTCACTTTTGGTAATTTTTGTAATGTAAAGTAGCGGAGGTTTGCTGTTTACCTCCTCTTTCCAAAACCGGAAACCCGCGAAACGCGGCCTAGCGTACTACAAAATAAATTGATTTACATTTCATACTACATACTACTGACCAACGCAGTATGCAGTATGCAGTATACAGTATACAGTACATACTGCATACTGCATTCGTAGAAGGTCTGCACACTGTAGCTCCCTTTAAGTGCAATTTATTGGCACATCTTAGTTGATGACATTTCGAGCAGATACTCTTAAGATTGATTTAAAGGGAGCTGCAGCGTGCAGACCTTCTTCTACATTTTTCATTGCTGTCTTCTACTGGTCCAGCACCGGCCTACTACGGTTTTGAACGTGCGCGACTACTTAACGACTTGGATCTTTCAGATCAATTTGAGGAGTGCCTCTGTGGTTTGCATGTTCCACATTTTATTGTAAGTGTGTGGGACTCGTACATGGGAGAAGTTTGCCCTCTGGGCCTAATGTCACAAATCTCTTTAGGTTCAGGTAACAAACCTACTTGGTTATGTTTAGGAAAAGATCCTAGTTTGGGTTAAAATAAACCCTTAACCCCCCAAACTTCTCCCATGTGCGAGTCCCACACACTTAACATAAAATGTGGAAACCACTGAGGCTCCTCCACAGGCATTCCCATAAAAACACCCACAAAAAACAAATGAAGATTCCTCTTCATTCACCTCTTTTATTGCCTTATATAGAGTATATGTGTGTATGTTTAAGTGAACCAGGAGAAATGTCTTGATAAAATAACTAAAATGCATTGTAGAGGTGAATCTTTAGGAGTTTTCCTTTGTTTTCTATGAGCAATCACAGTAATGATGTTCACAAATAAATCAGACAATGCACAGCAAGTTTATTGATATGCCCGCAGATGTGGTCGTGAAATAAAATCCAGTCCTCTTTGTCTGAGACCGAGACGAGGCAGAGTAAAAATGCGGTCGATTCTGAGACCGAGACCTTCAAAAAGTGATCTTGAAACCGGTCTGGAGACCAAGACCGATCTCTCGAGTACTACAACACGGCCAGGTACACTACAATATTTAAAGTCGGATTTAAATTGGAGGTTTTCAGACAGCAACAAGCTAAAGCACATTTAACTTCTCGCCTGCAGCTGTTACAGTAATGTATATGATTTTTCACACCACCACCGGCAGTCTTTCATCAGCGCCGGTGTGTGAAACCCGGTCCACTCATCAAGTTTCACCATTCATACTGGCAGGCTGCCAAGCTCAGTAAAAACCTGAAAGAGAGGAGGGGGGGTGGATAAAGAGTGTAACACTCCTACTCTCCCCCCCCCCCACCCCAACCAACCTCCCCATTAATGTCTTTGAGGAGTGGTAAAGTGCCTCTTCGGCTCAGAGGCCTCTTATTACAGAGCAGCAAACTGTGTGCTGCCAAACACACACTCACACACACACACATTGAGAAAGAGAGAGCGTACGTGCATGAATGTGATGATTACTGTAAACACTTGGCTATCTGTGTCTCAGTAACCACACGCAGCTCTAAACAGTGAAGTGTGTTCAGTAAAGATGGATGTACAGGGAGTGCAGAGGAAAACGTCTCTACAAGCTGAGACAAGCACACAGACCTCGGAGCCCCGAACTAATCATTATACTTTATATATTATATATACAGAGGAGCCGCTCACTGCTGACGGAAATATTACTATATCATTTATGAACTGATAGTCAACTGTTACGGATCTGACTATATGAATTTATAATAATTTACAACCCTTGTCTAACTGCATGGACTCATAAAAAGCTCAACCTGATCTCATATGACGCTATATAAATAGACATTTTAAGGACATTTCTGCAGGTCATGATAACGCACTTTAGGCTTTTCATGTGTCATTTAACGCCACAAAATCTTCGCGGCTATGTTTATGTAGCAAAACCACTTAGTTAGGTTTAGGAAAAACTTGGTTGGGCTTAAAGTAAATACGCAAACAACGTACCATAAGTACGGAAAACACGTCACTAACATTCAAAATAACTCAACAACACGTTGGGAAATGAGCACCGGTCCTGGTTGAAAGTCCTGTGTTTGTTGGACCCATCCACCTTCCCCTCCCATCCATCCATCCATCCATCCATTTTCTTCCTCTTATCCGGGGCCGGGTCGCGGGAGCAGCAGGCTAAGCAGGGAATTCCAGACGTCCCTCTCTCCAGCAACGTTTTCCAGCTCTTCCTGGGGGACCCCGAGGCGTTCCCAGGCCAGACGAGATATATAATCTCTCCAGCGTGTTCTGGATCTACCCCGGGGCCTCTTACCAGTTGGACGTGCCCGGAAAACCTCCAAAGGGAGGCGTCCAGGAGGCATCCTGATCAGATGTTGAACCACCTCAGCTGGCCCCTTTCGACGCGAAGGAGCGGTGGCTCTACTCCGAGCTCCCTCTGGATGTCTGATCTCCTCACCCTCTCTATAAGGCTGAGCCCAGCTATCCTACGAAGGAAGCTCATTTCGACCGCTTGTATCCGCGATCTCATTCTTTCGGTCACATCCGGCTCAGCTCCCTTTTCACCACAACGGTCCGGTACCTCCCCTCCCGCCCACCATAAATATATTATTTCTCATATTTCTCACTTTTTATTCTACATAGCTCTGAGCGTAGCATATTCACGTGGATGCGTTTACATCGCAGTCAGTACAGACTACATGGCGTACACGTGACACGCCAAAAGCAACAAAAGCGTTGTTATTGCATGCGTAATGACTTACAAATTACTGTGTCATTCATACGCTATTTGGTGAGTCCAGGCTGAACTACATGCTTGACTACATTCCCCTTCACCTTGATGGTGATGAATCTCTTCACAACACAACTGGGAAGAAGACAGACAAATTGCACCTCCAAGAGCAATTTGAACATTTATACCTAATGTTAAGTAACTGTATTTCTACTTGAGAGAAATATTGTAGTCGTAGTCTTAAAGGCAGGGTTGGTAATCTTGAGAAACCAGCAACAGTACGCTAGATTTTATCCAACCTAAAAAACGAAAAATCTCTTTTCCAATGAAAGTAGCAGCACCAGCTCCAAAAGTCCCTAAATCTAGAGAGAAAGTCGCAAGGTCGGCAACACTGACAGTCCGTCCCTTCAGGCCTCCCTCCAAAGCCACTCCCTCACAATTATCATTATGAACATAAAGAATGAACATGGATATTGTTAGCACCCACAGCTGTCAAGCTAGCAGCTGGAGGAAGACTCGCGCAGTGAGTCAGAGTATTTGATTTAATGATTGCTGTCGGGATGTAAAGAGACTTTCAACAACTATAACAAAAAATGTATTTGAACATTACTACCAACCATACCTTTAATTCCCTGATAATGAACCCAAACATATGTGTTATTAAGGAAACAAGACTTCTGTATAACCTGAGTGATAACCTGCACTCTGCTGAGTGCTGCTGGCTGTCTGATGCAGATTTACGGCGCTGCAGGCTCATGTTGTCAGCAAGTCAACATATGTTGGTTAGTAAATCATTCCTTTGGCGTCTGTAAGGGGCTTCAGATTACTGCAACATCACATCCAGTGGTCTGATACAGCATAATATTTACCCAGGCTACATGACCCCGTGTGGTCAAAAACAAGCTAACAAGTAGCAACGGCTACTGACAGCTGAGATCACAGATAAACCTGCTGCTTTAACGTCCCTGCGGCTCTGTGAGGAGAAACTTTCCTCTGTTGTGTCTGCACGTCTCTGGATGATAGTTCAAGGTCGTGTGGTGAAACTGTAGCACAGCTCAGATGAATTGTCTCCGCCCCGGCTGAGCTTAAAGGTGGAGCCGGTGCTCTGAGTTCACAGAGAGGCCGTGTGGTTGCTTCATCAAAACCACTAAGTCGTCCCATTTGTACCGCGGCGAGACAAGCAGCGAGGGGAAACTGGAGATGACCTGCCTCATACATCACAATATGACTCCAACTGTAAAACAAAACCTGTTAAAAGGGGATGTGGTACTTCAGGTGTGAAGCTCGGCGAGAGACAAAGGAGATGCCCGAGGGATACAGTTACACTTAAAAAAGGAGGGAATCTCAGACGACCCTGTGAGAGAGGAAAGCTGGTATGGAGTGATTAAGACAGAAAGTTGTCCTGACATGTAGATGAGGTTTATCTCCCTAAAGCACAGTGAGTCAGAGCAGGAGGAAGGTGACGGGATGAGAGGAGAGGAAGACGGGATGAAGTTAGCAAGAAGAGTGAGTAAGGATGAAGGAGGGACTGATGGGGAAAGCATGTGTGTGATGTACAGTGAAGTCTGTAGTGAAAGCAACACGTTCTCATCCCAACACGTCAAAATACTGACGCTTTGTCAGACCCCGCAGCGTCACTTTTCGGTCCACGTAAACACGTGAATTAAACAAAAACACTTGCTTTGGTTCAGGCAATAAAACCACTATAGTTAGGTTTAGGAAAAAACAACATGGTTGGGCTTAAAATTACTATGTTTGTACAGTGAAAATGACACTGAACGTTGTGAACATGAGACACGAACGAACAGCTGATTGTAACGTGACTCACAGGACACGAACAGCGGTCTCCTGGATGAACGCCTTGTGTTTGTTGGACCCATCTAACGCTCACTTTTTATACTACATCACCACACTCCCGCTGCACAGTGTTTAATACTGACGCGGATGGGTTTACATTGTAGTTAAAGCTTCAGTAGGCAACAAGTATTTGGCATATTGTAATTCAAGTGTTCTGAGAGATAACTAGACTTCTGCTCCTCCTCATGGCTCTGTTTTCAGGCTTTAAAAAATCTAGCCCGTGACGGGACACTTGGACCAATCACAGGTCATTTCAGAGAGAGAGAGCGTTCCTATTGGCTGTGCTCCTGCTGGTGGGCGGTGCTTGGTATTTCCTCGACTGATCTCAACATGGCTGCCGGGTCACAAACTTTCTCATTTTACAGCCAATCAGTAACTACAAGATGTTTCTGAAAACATCTGAGGAGAGAAATAGGCATTAATGTAACAGAATATTGATTCATATTTGATCAGCGCTGCCTAGTTTGACTGTTTGATCGGAGTTCGTGAGTGATTGACAGCTGCTCAGAGACGGCAGGCACCAGATCAGCTATGACTGCTTGTTTTCCTCCGGTCTGTGAAATCTTGCAGATGCCATATGGAGCACCGGAGGACACCAGAGGAACATGATGTTTTTCAGATTACCTGTCTCATGCACTACTGTCAGGATATAGTGACCGTTTTATAAAAATAACTTTTTTTAATCATATTCGCTCCATTTCTACCGACTGCTGCTTTGACCTGAATGTTTATGGATCTCCAATCTCCAATATTAAGTAGTGTTATTTAGACTTTTAGGCTAATGGATTATTTGGTACTAACTGCACAATAGGCTACCTGGTTGCATTAAAGTTATGAGCGCAGAGATTGTTGTTGTCAGGTTTTTGATTTGATCTTCCAGCCCTTTAAAGCAGCTCTTCTTCTTCTTCACCTTCATGATTCCTGTAGGAAACTTTGTGTCACCTCTGACTTCAGAGCAGCTGCTGGGCTGTGATTGGACGAGAGAGGCAGGAATGTAACGCTCAGG
Organism: Sebastolobus alascanus; assembly: GCA_916701645.2. NCBI lineage: Eukaryota > Metazoa > Chordata > Actinopteri > Perciformes > Sebastidae > Sebastolobus > Sebastolobus alascanus. The sequence continues at coordinate 6,232,219 of CAKAOJ020000027.1, read as the reverse complement.
TGGAGAGAGAGAGAGAGAGAGAGAGAGAGAGAGCAGCAGTCAGGGTCGGTGGCTCTCTGCGCTCTTTACCGGGCTTTCCTGCCGCTCTGTGCGCACATTGGAGCTGTTCGGACCGAGAGGAAGCCGCTCATAAAGAGAAGAGAAGAGAAACCTACTGGAGCTCTACCTGCTGAGACAGGAGATTCTTTATATCCGGGCAGGACTGGGCACAGATCACCTGCCTGGAGGCGATAACACTGTACTAGGCTGCACACTTCAAGAACAACTTTGCTTTTTTTCTGTCTGGAATAATGTGTAGTGCACATGTGAATCACAGCTAGTGGCTTCTAACGCAAAGAAGAAACAGAAAATACACCTTCGTGTCAGAGAAAACTTCACCTTTTTTGCACCTTCAGCAGAAGATGCGCCTTTTAAAAAACACTTTCCCGAAAGAGAAAACTGATGTGATGCGTTTTGGGAACTGAAAGCAGCTGTTTGGATGGACGAGCTCTGCAGCTAAGAAAAAAACCTTTAAAGTTTCCCTTAAAGAAGCAGAAGAATATAAACCCCAGGAGAGAGAGAGAGAGAGAGAGAGAGAGAGAGAGAGAAGGGGGGATATGGATGGTGTTGCGTGTGAAAGCCGTGCGTCGGAGCCTGCAGCTGGGATGCACTGCGCATCTGAGCCGCGACGTTTCACACCGTGATGCGGGAACAAATCTGCACCGGACAACGAATGAAACACACCTGAATCCGACCCACAAGGATCCACTATGTCTCCCTCACTACCGACGAGGTAAGACTTTAAACCTGTGTGTCTGCTTCCTGCAGAAAGCACCGCATGAGAAGTGCATTAGTGTGATTTATCAGAAGTGTTCAGCTCTGATGGGTAGTGATAAATTCCAGAGGCAGGTTGAGCTTTTCTTTTTTTTTTTAATCCCAAGTGGAGACTGTTTGTACTGTGAGTTGCATTTCTGGGGGGAAAATATGTGGTGGCTTTAAATATTTACCTTGACTTATTTTGCTTGCAAGGAGCTGCGAAGCCTTGAACATGTTTTTGCAGTACAGTGAAGGATGGGAGGTGATAAATTCCAGGGACAGTTGAGGGTTTTTTCCCCCCCAAGTTGGAAGCTGTTTGTTTTGCACTTCATCACAAGAACTGCAGGAAAAATGTGGTGCATACTTGCAACATGTCATGCATCATTTGACTTTTGCATGAGAGGAACTTGACCTGAGGCGGTTTAGATAACCCTGTGGTGTGTGAAGGTTTCCTCTGAGGGCAGAAGTCATATCCAGTCTGGTGTAAACTACTTCCTGCCAGCGGGTGAGGTAATCCTCCTGCCATACAGTATCTGTGATATTGCAACTCCTAGCTCTACATTCCTCCCGTCCTGCTCCACTACCTTTATCTCCTAAAGGTCACCGGCTATAAATACGCTGCTCATATTTGATCTAATCCCATCCCTGCAGCAGAGAACATAAACACGGGGGGACTGCAGAGGGTCGCACTGAATTCTTCTAAATCTGTCTCTTAATATCGGAAACTTAAATTCACCTTGACCACCTCTGGTCCCCTGGTATGGAGGACAGAACCTGCCAAAATCAAAAAATAAATAAAGAAATGACTCAATAAATAAATAAATGTCATTAAATGTAGCAAAAATAATATTAAAAATAAATATAGCCATTAATTGATTGATAAAATTTGACATAAAATGATATTTTGATTTGCTTCTATTTATTAATTCCCTTATTTATTTACTCTCCTGTTTAATTTCCCCTTTTATTTATTTATGTATTTATTTTTTTTATTTTTTTATTTATTCATTTATTTTTGCATTTGTTTTTTGTTTACTATCTATTTTTTTAAATGTACGTATTTTTTTATGTGTATTTTTTTAATTCATTTAATTCCGCACGATTTTCCCTTTGCATTTCACTCCTTATTTATTTCCCCAAACGTTCTGTATTCTTTTCTTTATACATTTCTTCACACTAGGCTTGCCGCGGTAGTCAGTGTTACCGGTGCTACACGGTGGTCGGGCACACACCGATTACATTACTTGCCCACAGCCCCCACCGTCGTTTTAGGATTTGGAGTCAAAGCAAAAAGCAGAAGCGTCTATTTGGCAATACGTCCGATTTAAACCCAATGCTATAAGGGAACCATGACGTTAATGAGTTAATCGCCGTGTGGAGAACGCAGCTGCGTCGGGTGGAAACCTGCGGCATCGCAGCGAAAGCTCGCCCGGAGAACATTCATCGGACGGTAAAGATCAAAGTAAGCGCGCTACACATATTGACCGTCATCTTTTCATGTAAAATGTCCGGTGTAATCGGTAACACCGGTGTTGTCACAAGTTTATTAACTGGTGGGAAAATTTCCTCACCGTCACATCCCTACTTCACACATTGCACATCTGTCTGCATTTCTGCCTCATTATGCAAATGAGGGGACTGTGACTCAACGTGTGTCACGGGGTCAGAGTGCATAGGTCAACAATATGCCAGCCAGCTAGCTACGCACCAGTCTTCATCTCCGGCTCTGTACAGCGGGTCGTCGGCCTGCTGCTGCCTCGTACCGGTACAGGTGTGCAGATCAACCGTCTGAAGCTGAACTGTTTCACCGAGCCACCGTAAATCTCCTCCCCGAGGTTTAGCTCGTTCAGAGCGGGAACCTCCAAGCCAATGCCACCGGAAACGCTCCGCGTAGCGACAACGGCACCGTTGACCAAATTTTTTAATTTTGGCAGGTTCCGTACTCCATACCCCGGGTCACTCCTCTCAGTGGAAACAATACATGCCAACAGTTCTCTCTGCACCCAAGATGTTAAAGAGTGATTTTCCCTTTTATGGGCTGCATTGGATGTAATGTGTCAGGAGAGATGTGTCGGCTGTCTGTCAGCCTGTACAGAGAGGACGAGGAAGAGGAGGGAGAGAGAGGAGGATTTGGCTCAGGGCTCAGTTTCTGTCTCTCTGATAACTCTTTGGAGGAATGTTTGTTTGGGAAGGAGCCCATCCGCCCCATGAGCAGATTTAATCTGCTTACCATGGAACACTGAGCATATAGCTTCAAAACGAGGACTCTAATTTGGTGTTACATGCTATGATGTCACTCTGTCCCGCGGGGAGGAATGTCAATGCTTTTCCTCCCTGTGGATGTGGAGCGCAGTATTTATAAAAACCTCTTTGTTAACTAGGCCTAATTGTCTATTTTATAATCTTATAAACTCCAAAAAGTTATCCAAACTTTCTGACGTCCTTTAGGTAGAACATTTCTGTACTGAAAAGCTCATTTTCTACAGATGTACCATCACAGGCTCTGACTGTAATGGAGCCCAGATGGAAACACAGCTTCTGATCCACAGTAAAGTTATAGAGCAGTAAACTCAGCCTGAACTAAAGGTAGAGGTAATGAAAGAACTTAAGGTAGTAAGTTTATTGAGGAAAAAACATTAGCCCCAGGTACAGAACGGTCTGTCATTTTGGTATTGTGGATGTCTCTAAATGAGTCCTTAGTTTATGGCTGATCAGTCGACTAAGATTTCTTTAGTTAATTAGTCATTTTTTTAGGCTTTTTTTCATGCTGAAAGACTTATTTCTAAGAAACTTATGAGCTCATCTCTGGTAAACACCAGATTTAAAGAGGTGCTTTTCTGTGATTCTTTGTGGAGAAACTCAGTTTTACAGATCTGTCGATTAAATCAACTAATCAGTTTGAGTGTTAGTCGACTAAGAATTTCTTTGGTTCGAGGACAGCACTACCTTAGTTGCTCTGGATAAGAAGCCAGTCACAGGGAATAATCACAGTTGTAGTGAATTCAAAATGATTTATTGAGTCATCTAGAAAACACTGTGCCACAGTTACCGAATTCATCCAAAATTGAGCTGAAATTTGAAAGTGAACTTGATTTAAACAGCTGAATGTTTTGTCAGATTACTACAAAGTGTGAGCTTTAGCTTCTGATGCTGTTGGTGGTGCATGTAACAGACTTTAAAGGTCTTTGATACTGGAGTGCACCGTGGGAGTCTTAGTTAACGTCTCCTTAAGGAACCATCTCAAGGTCTTCTTAAGGTTTTACGTCTGCCTTTGACTTGTTAGATGTTTTCTAACACGGTTGCTCATCTTTTTTACTGATGATTCAACCAGGAGAGTTTCATGTCCATTCGGGTCTTGAAGTGCTCCAACTGTGAGTCACCTAACGTCTAATAGAAATCAAAAATGCTGTATTACACTATTTCTTTGTCAATGTTTTATTTAAATCATTGTTTATAGCTATACACTTTTGTCACTTGTGGAACAGCTCTCACTGTATATCTAATCTTCTCTAGCTTTAGAAAGGACATGATATCACTGAGCCACTGAGTGCTGGAGGGAGCTTTAGTAGACTTCCAGTGAAGAAGAAGATGCCGTCCTGCCAGTAGTGAAAGCTAGAACATCTATTTGCTTGGAGGTGTAACCGTTGTATAGTCTTCTGGAAACCCAAATATGGCGATATGGGGGGCTTTAATGGTATAAATGACAAAGAGTAGGCCTACTGTAACGTTGCAACAATTCGCCGCCTCTTATGTGGCTGTCCAATCAGAGTTGATGGTAAATGTAGTCGATTGACGCAATTCCTCAGTGCTGCTATATTGACCCAGAAAGCTGAGTTCTCCTGCTGCAAAATCTGTAGTTCTTCCTGCATCCAGCGCCATCATTTTAAGTGACAGTGACGTAGTTGGAGACGAGGAAGAAACTACAGGCGTTATGCTCTAGATGCTGCGCAAAAACAGAACTACCTTGTTCTCCTCGCTTGTATTGCAAATTAACTACGTTTCCAACAGCAAAAATTGCATCCCAGAATGAGTGCAGAGGATGTTTTGGACGAGGATACATTTTACAATGTTTTGGCTGACTCCGGCACTTTATTGGAGCATTAACCAGCAGTTTATCGAGCAGGAGACCTCAGCTTTCTGGGTCAATATAGAACGCACTGAGGAATTTATTGCTTCAATCGACTACTGATTGGATATCCACATAAAAAGGTGGCAAATTTTCCCTTTAAGGTATTTATTCAAAGAAAATGTTGAAGACCTCCCTCATGTCATGTCCCTCTACAACATCCTGCTCTTCTAAACACTGTTTCCAGGTTACTTTGAACCAGGTCTTGAACTTGATTCACTGCCGAGCCCTGCTCTCTGTCAGTCCGTCAGTTCCAAGGTTCAGTCAGATAAGAGTTTACTGCTCTGTGTGTGTTTGTGTCTCTGCAGGAACGTGATGAAAAGCCTCTTCTTTACTGTTTGAAAGCTTTGCTCCAGAGCAGGATTAGGGTTGTGTTTTTTACACAGTTAGTGAGTTTCAGTGTCTGTCAGCGGGATGTTTAAAACCCAGAGAAAGAATTTCCATGAAACTTGATGGACACGTGGGCTTGGCGCCAAGGAACAATTGATTTGGTTTTGGTGGTGATCCAGATCTGGGAGTTCTGCCACTGGACCATTAGTGTTTCTGAGCTGTAATTATGAATCTGATGGAGACAGAAACCTCAGAAACTCCCAGCCCTGCGGCTACATTTACAGCTTTTAGACAACATTTTTTTTGTATGATTTAAGTGTTAGGTGTAATGTGTTCAAGAAGAGGTTGAGTCTTTTTTTTCAGATTTCCATAAAGGCCTCATTGTTGGCATCTGCATGGTAGAAGAAGTGATTACCCTCAGCTTGCTTTTTAATATTTAAAAGCTCATCATTCATCATGTTTGTCTGTTATTCTCCGTTACTTGCGTACATCTCTGCATGTTTCCCATGTTGTAGATGACCTGAGAGGCTCTGCTTCAGTCAAAGTGGCTGTGAAAAGATAATCTGATAATCCCTGAGGTATGACGGTGTACCAGGTTTGTTCTCCCTGTCGTGGAAGGAGCGAGTTAAGTGCAGCGAAGCGGAAAGGGACCATAGTTGAGCAAGAGGCTGGGTCTAGACATTTTGGCAACAACAAAACCAACAACACGATATTAATGTCTGTGTTTGATTTAGTCGTTTACCACAACAGTCTCTGGGTGCTTTGTGCAGATATACAATAGTCTTTGATTTCTTTTTGTTACAGTGTTTTACTACGTCTTCAAGTGAGGCAGCTGCTGAGGCACAAAGACCCTCCACTTGTGTTCAAAGAGGCTCGTTTTGTTTCAATGCGAGCTGACCGAGGACACTGAGCGTCCGATTGTTGCCGCCTCATTCATAGTCAGCGCAGACCCCGGGGTCAGAGCTGAGCACAGAGCCCTCGCACTGAACATCTGTTAAAGGTTGTGTCAATTCATTCAGCAGCATGCTCCACATAACCGTCAGACCCTCCACCGGGCTCGCCCAAAAGCTGGGTGGGTCACAGCTAAATCTCCGGGCGGGTCAAAGGTTAAAACCGGCCCCTGGTTGGAAGACGTATTGCTTTTGCTAACGTGGTGGGTGTGCAGACAAAAGGGACGCCTACGGGTCCCCCATACAGAAGCACTTAGACCCTCACAAAGAAGCTGAAGGAGCAGAGATCTTCAGTCAGGTGTCTCCGGTGTTGACACGACTCGTACCGGGTCAAAGGACACATTCTCACCTGCAATGCACTCTGAACTAGAGCACGATGTAATTACATGATAACAGCATGGAGCGGTTGTTTATTTGTGCAGGGTGGGAACGTGAGAGCTACCTGTCTGTCAGGGTGTGTCGAAGCAAAGGTTACAGAGGAATTATCAGTGAGGGTGGAGAGCCTCGTTCACCTCGTTCTGCTGCTGAGGCTGGATGGAGAGTAGTTGATTTGATTTTAGAGGTGATCTTCATCTGAACAACAGTGTGTAACATTTGGGGAGATCTATTGACAGAAATAATATTAATAAGTATGTTTTCTTTAGTGTATAATCACCTGAAAATAAGATTTGCTGTGTTTTCGTTACCTTAGAATGAGCCGTTTATATCTACATAGGGAGCGGATCCTCTTCACGGAGCCGGCCGCCATGTTTCTACAGTAGCCAGGAACGGACAAACCAAACACTGGCTCTAGAGAGGGACATTCGTGTTTTGGCGTCGGTTACCTCCAACACACTTGGCACACGGGAGAAGTTTCAGTTGGTTGCAATCTGCAACCTCACCGCTAGATGCCGTGATATCCTACACACTGCACCTTTAAGACAACCAGAGTTTCTAAGCCATAATTAGAAAGAACCGAAGCTGCACATTCTTTCAAAATCTATTTTATATTAATACTACAAAATGTTTAGATTTATTTAAATCCAAATCTGCATCAAAATACAAAGTGATATCAATTCATTGCATACATTATTTTTTAGATTTAGATTAAGAAAATTTTAGATTAATAACTTATTAACTTAATATTTAACATAAATATTCTAACTTTCCATCTCAGTGTTCACCATACTCGACCACATCAGTCAAATCAAGCGGAAATTTTGGAAGAGAGTGAAAAGTGCAACAGTTCCCAGAGCCCAAAGTAACGTAGAAAACTAAGAATTTTTACCAAAAATTAATTGATGAATCATTTCAGATACCAAAATGCACAAATCTTTCGGGATCAAAGTTTCACTTAATGTTATTTTACGAGGTACTCTGCTAACTAACATGCAAACAGGTCTGAAAACAAAACTTTGGAAGGGATAATACTAATTTATGGTGCTTCATTAAAGTGTGTGTGGGGAAAATATGACATCCAGGATGTTTGGGCTAATTATCACCATTATCAATTAGTCTGCTGATTATTTTCCAGATTAATCATTTAGTTTGTAGGATGTCAGAGAACATTATGAAATTCCCAACACAATTTCAGAGCCACGTTCAGATAAAGCTAAATGGTCTTGATGGTTTCAGCCTTCTTCTCATTATTTGTTTAATGATAAGAGTAGTTGAGTGTTGTAAGTGTCGGGTGGGGCCGGTGGGTGTTTCTTCTTCCTCGGTCATGAGAGCGACTAATGTCAGTGAAAATAAACAAGGAGTCTCGTATTGATTAAAGTCATTTCCCTCTGCCTGCCCCGGAGCTATTCACTAATGTGCTGCTATAATCTTAATGAGAGCCGGAGGAGGCGGACTGACCCCTGCTCACCTCTGTGGGGAACCCTGTAGGGAGGGGGCCGACCACTCAGTGACCAGAGCTGCTAAAGCTGGAGCCAAAGATCAAGTGAAAGGGAGACAAATGACTTCATCTTTGTGGATTACAACAGTATTCATATGTGTAATTTAGCTTTAATGAATGTAAACCCTGCTCATTACTACTGGAAACATCTGTAGCTTTGTGCATCAATGCAAAAACAAACTTTAGATGTTGGTCATCTGTAAAAATGTATATCATCCAAACAATGCACCTTTTTTTTTTTTTTTTAAACAAAAATAGTAAAAAGAAGTTGTCTGATCCATTTTTTAAACAGATTTTTGGCCACCTGGGGGCAGCAGATCACGCTGTAACACCACAGCGACATATTCTCACCTTATAAAGTTGTATTTTTATATATATTTTAGGGCTGTCAAAGTTAACTCGATAATAACACATTAACGCAATTGTCATGTTAGCTTTTCGTGAAGGAGGTTAAATAACGCTCCAAACTTGCACTAAATTTTGCCGAGGAAAAACTGTCATGGCCATTTTCAAAGGGGTCCCTTGACCTCTGACCTCCAGATATGTGAATGAAAATGGGTTCTATGGGTACCCACGAGTCTCCCCTTTACAGACATGCCCACTTTATGATAATCACATGCAGTTAGAAGACACAGAGCACTATGAGCATTCATTTGGAGTCATGTGTCTGTCCACCCGTTGAATGTAAGTCCAATATTCTCTCTCTTTTAGCTCTGTGTTTGGTCTCCACCAACTCCTGAGGTAAACATCCAAGCTCCCAGGAGGAGCTTGAAGCCAGTTTTTATAGTGGCCGAACGGAGGAATAAAACTTCCGTGTCTGTCACGTGATGCCATTGGGCCCCAAAAAGACTTTTTCCCATAGACTTAAATTGGGAAAGAGACGTCTGTAACTCAGCGGATAATTTATTTTAGGTAAATCAACTTCCCAATATGAACACTTGAATAGCCCTTATTTAAATCATTAGGTCCTAAAGGTGTAAAATGCACTAATTGCTGAATCCAGAGTTATTTTGTTACGCCGAGACCGAGCGGTTGGGAGTCGGGGTTAAAGGAAACGCTACTGTGCTTGCTGTATGGGTCCATAGATGTGGAAGTAATTTTATATCCAACAGTCGAGCCATTTTGTCTTCATGCGCCACTGAGCAACTTTCATAGGAATGAACAGGCTCCCGCCTCCAACGCTGCATCCAGTTCTCTTAATACATCCGAGTGAACCACATTATGCATAGTGATTTGACCCATGTTTGATATAAAAAATATTGATTATAGAAGCTTTGATCAAACCTGAAACAAGAAGAGATAATGGAATAAATATTTGTTATGCAAAACTGTTTTGTCTGTAAAACATTCTAAAAAATTGCGTTCAGTATATTTTACAAAACTGACCATTTTGCAAACCATCCAGATGTTTTAGAAGACTTTACTGCAGGCCTTTGGATTCCACTCATTACAGAGCATTGAGAAAATGAATCAGCAGAGTTTTGAAACTTGCAATTCATCACACTAGACATCAAGTCTGCATTTAGTTTTGTCACAGTTACACTATAATTATGAGGTAATGCAGTGCAGACTTTTCAAATCAATCTGTCTTAACTCACAATTAAATAGACCAAAAAAGAATGCAGACCTGTGATGAATTACAGGACTCAAGCAGGTTTTTAACTGTAGTAAAAATACACCCAGATATTTAAAACAGTAGTAGAAACTGGTCAGGGGGTAAAACTTGCACACACAATGGTCCTTTAGTCCTGCATCTGAGATGTTGGAAGTAGAATAAAGTCTGTGTGAACATCAATCATGATTTATGAACCCATCGGCTCTTACGGTCAGCGCGACCTTCCTTGTTCCTCCGATATGAATTCCCCCATGTAAGGCCAGGACGGGAGCCGAGGGCGCTGAAGGGAAGGGCTGCTCGGCCGAGTGTGAGCGAGATGTGTATCGTTTAATTGGACAGGGCAACTACCGACCTGGGACGGAGCCAAACACTCTGGAGCCGCTCTGAGTTTACGGCCCGGGGAGAGATAAAAGAGGCTGAGAGAGATATATGACGGACAGACTGATGGAGATGTGGGAGAGAAGGTCAGAAACAGAGAAGATTGAGTCGCTTCATGGTTCATCACAAGACAGACCGTTAAACGTATGACACACTGTTAGAGGAGCAGTGCCAGGAAGCGTTCAAAGAGAGGGGCTTTCCACGAATCACCGGCACTTCTCAGAAAAGGCACTTGTTCTGTGATGAATCAGAGGGAGATAAAGACGGAGAATCACTGTTTCCTCGCCGTGTTTTCCCGGAGGTAAAGAAAGAGAGGAGGCAGCTAGTAGAGCAAACACAACAGAGACTCAACACAAGGCTGGTATCTGGAAGCACCTTAGAAGTGGCTCACTGTGTCGGTACTACAGTTGCTTATAATTGCTTTTGATATACAAAAACGTGCTGCTTTTGGTCTCAAAATGAAGCCATCGTTGTGGTGAGGTAGTAGATCATACATGAGGTTTACTCTGCTATCAGGTATCTGTTCCCAAGCTGATCTACAAGGTCAGTATATTTACCAGCCGTGACACTGGTGGTGTTGTTTTCACCTTGAGTCTGTGTGTGACTCATCAGGGATGAATGTGATCCTGACCTGGAGACACCTGCTGTAGGAGGAACTCCCACAGAGGAGGATTAGAGTACTTTACCAGGTGTTTATATTTCTGTCTGTCTGTGGACAGATGTTCAACACAATGGCGTTACAACCGTGTAAGATGCAGTCATGAAACTTTACAGATGTGTAGTTGAGATCAAAATAAAGGCCGAGTTCAAAGAAAGAGGTGTGGTCCGAGCAAAGGTGCTGGAAGTAGGCGGGTAGGAAGTGGTGAAGGGTCCATTGGCCCCTCCCACTTTACGCCACCGGCTTGATTTGGCGTCGCGGCTGGTGTGATCCCATCGCAAGAGTCTCTAGTAGGAGGGTAAGAAAATATTGCCGGTAGGTCAGTGATAACAAACTCATGCTGCGCAGCCAAACATTATTCAAACCCACAGAACTTTATTTTAAATCGTAGTGGAGATCCCAACGTTTCCAAAGATGCCAAATATGTCAGGCTGAATTCTGGGTAGATTTGTATAAAATGATGCACAAGACACAGTGAATATTTACATCTGATGTGTTGGTGCAGCCATAAAAACATGGAGTCTTGAGTTTGTATATTTCTCTCAGTGTAAACATCATGCTGCTTTTTTGACAAAACAATCTCACCTTAAGGTCCAATGTGTGTTTGCGTAAATCTCCACGTAGTAAACATTTTATGCTACATGTATGCTAGGCTAAGTTTGAGCAGGCTGTAATTGAACTCTTATTCTGATTATTAGGGAAATGAAAAGGCTTCATGTAAACGCAGCAGGTGACACCGATACAGCAGGTTTTCAGCATCTTTTATGTAACGGAGGTCAACAGTTGGACGGGGGTAGGTGGGGGGGGTAGGTGGTGTTCAGTCAGGCAGGCGGTCTCTTCCTCTCTTCCTCTCGGGCTGTGTGGGAGTTAATAAGGCACTGTTGGGGTGGTTGGGGGGGAATTAATGATACTGGCTAGATGGGGGGGCATTCCTGACCTTGGCTCCTGCCCACGGGGGGTCGCAGCAGTGCGGCAGCTTATTTGTGGATATTATCAATGACCTAAAGACCTCGGCTGTTTGAAGTGTCGTGAAGAGACGTGTCTGTTTCCTCCCGTTCTGCTTCTCAAACACCTGCTGGAACAACGTCAGCATCCCTTCTGTGTTTGTGCGTTCCTGTGTGTGTGTGAGATGTAAAACGGCGAGGGTGATGTTCCCAGCTGATTGACTGTGTTTGTTTGTCTCCCCGTCTGCAGGAAGCTGACTCTGTGCCAGGCCCTGACCTTCCTCCTGCTGCTGGTCGCTCCCGTCTGCCTGTCGTCCCCACAGAGTGTAAGTACGCCCCCCCCCCTCATCAACACAACTCACCACACGGCCTCGACAGGAATGCTTCTGCTCACTGTCAACACCTCTCACTGTATTATTGACCCTGGATTGATCGTCAACCAGCTTCTTCTAATGACGTAGTCAGCCAATCACAACCAGGTGTAACAGGCTCCACTACGCAGGGCAAGTAAACGATAATAAACCTGTAAAACAGGAGAAATAATGAAGCAGAGAAAACTTGCTGCCGTTCGTCTGGTCGGTCTTGCCAGAATTTTTATTTGAACACATTTTCAAATGCTCTATGTCTTCCCCTTGTTTCCACTCATTCACACAACTTCATGTGTCTTTTTGGTCTCCATTCACCAAAAATTAACAAATGAAAAGTACCTAAAATTAGGGCTGTCGAAGTTAACACGATAATAACGCTTTAACGCAAATTTGTTTTAACGCCACTAATTTCTTTAACGCATTAACGCAATTGATCTTTCAATCTTTCGAGGTTGTAGCGCGCTCCATTTTAAAGCTAGAGTGAAGATACTGGTATCATATGAAACTACAAAACCTAATGAATCCATCGGTACCAACCATGTCATACTAGCTTGTCGAGACGGAGGTTAAATAACACTGCAAACTTGCGCTAAATTTTGGTGAGGAAAAACTGTCATGGCCATTTTCAAAGGGGTCCCTTGACCTCTGACCTTCAGATATGTGAATGTAAATGGGTTCTATGGGTACCCACGAGTCTCCCCTTTACAGACATGCCCACTTTATGATAATCACATGCAGTTTGGGGCAAGTCATAGTGAAGTCAGCACACTGACACACTGACAGCTGTTGTTGCCTGTTGGGCTGCAGTTTGCCATGTTATGATTTGAGCATATTGTTTTATTTTAAATGCAGTACCTGTGCGGGTTTCTGGACAATATCTGTCATTGTTTTGTGTTGTTAATTGATTTCCAATAATAAATATATACATACATTTGCATAAAGCAGCATATTTGCCCACTCCCATGTTGATAAGAGTATTAAATACTTTACAAATCTCCCTTTAACGTTAATTTCGAACAGATAAAAAATGTGCGATTATTTTGCGATTAATCGCGATAAATCATGGACAATTGTGATTAATCTCTATTAAATATTTTAATAGATTGACAGCCCAAAGTAAAACACATTTGGACACAAGCAGACCGGGAAATAAATCCACATGCTACAACATCATCGCTATGACTCATTATGAAGGAATATAAACCTTTCTTTACATTAGTGCTGTACTCACTAACAAGCCTGTTAACTGTACTCAAACCCACTGCTCTGTATATTCCCAGGCAACATATTAGCATTAGCATTAGGCTAGTAGTATTAGCATTCAACGAATATCCATAGGGATGACCTCAAACCAATATTACACATCTTATAAGGAGAATACACATGAAACACTTTAAATATTAATCTAACCAAATGCACAGGAGCTGCAAACATAAAAACTGGATTCATTAAGTTGTACACAAGTCAGGCGGCAGCCATGATGTCAACCTTTGTGTTGTGCAAATACACAAAGCTAATATCTGGATGTTTCAAGTGCACCACTGACTTTACACACAGGACCTTGTAGTCCCCATCTGTCAGGGCCCAGGGCCATTTCCCACAGCCTCCACACTTTTTCCTGCCTTTACGTCCTCTTTTTCTTAGGTTTGACATAGTTAACTGTTGTGATTAAGCTAATTTGTGCAGAGAAAAATTGTGTTCTCGGGTTCCAGAGAGGAAAATCCAGCTAATTTAGATAATAAACCAATCACAGCCCTCTGACCAGTGTCAGATGTGAGCAGGTCTGCTGGTCGCCGCTGCTGATTGGATTGTTTTCGCAGCGTGTTTGTCTTCTGGTGGTATTTCGTCTTGGTAATGTTCCTCTTGGTCTCTCCACGCTCTGATTGCCGCCGCGCCACCTTTTCTCCTCCGACCGCAGCGTCCATCTTTCATCACTGTTTGTCTCGTTGTCAGGCAGACTTCCCCCAGGCCCGGCTGGAACAACCACACACAGTCAAGAGATCAGCTTCCCCTAGTACCCGCTCTCTGTCACATCAAACACAGGAATGTATGGAGGGTCAACACACACACTAGGTTTCACTTGTGTCACTTAAACAGAAGTGATGACTCGTTGAGGAAAACAAAATACTGCCACGTTTAAAAAAAGTTGTTTTGGATGTTTCAGATTGCTGAAACATTTTCTGCATTCAGTCATCGATGCAGCTGCACTGGAAACGTCTCTGTTGTCCAGATGAGAACACAAATAGAGAAAATAGATCATGAAATGCAAAATACAAGACTAAGAGCTGGTTGTAACCATGTTGAACTACAGGTGCATTTCTCCTTTTTCTGAGAGTAAAGTGAATACAAAGGCTGTGAAGTGTACTCATGTTATTGGCTTATAGTTCTATACAGTTGTGCTCAACTTAGAAAAAGACAAACGCTCAGAGAATCCAACTGCACGTTCACTACAGGCTCCGTAATAATGCGACGGCGGATGTTATTGACGTGGGTGTGCCGTGGTGCTGACGCAGGGAATTGTGGCATTATCTCCTTTTCTTTAGTAAAGGATGGTCCAGTGTGTCCTGTGCTAGAGGAGATAAGAAAGGAAGCATTGAAGCACCTTTCCTTAGTATTTAGAGAACGACCAGCTCTTATCTTGGCGGCTACTGAGATACTTCCGGGTCATTTCACTCCGTTAGGATCCTTCCTAAGAGAAATTTACTTATGACCGCAGCCCCTCTACGGATCTGAATTTCTGACAGATCGGTTGCCGTTTGACGTTCAGTTTGAGGGGGTTCACAGCAGCTGATCAATAGCCTGAATGATCAACAATCAGGCTCTCAAACGATCAGATGGATTTCTGGCACATTTTGGTTGTCTGTTTTGCAGCAGCCTGAGCAGTTCCACGGTTTGATTTCTCTCTTGGCTGCTGTCAAAGGATCCGTTATAAACTGTAGTGAGCTTGTTTTAGTATTTTTGGAGTAGTATTTTACATGTTGTGGCTGAAACTGTAGTCTTGAACAAGATTGTGCTGTGATTATAAAACTGAACTTTGCTGCAGAACTGACACCATATTGTCTGCATCCTCCACACATCTGTGGCTCCATATTTTTCTTCCATTCAGGGTAGAACTGCACACAGCAACAAGGACACATCTTTTATGAATAGACTTTGTTGTAATTGTCACTGGACAATCATCAAGAATTCACCAAAACATTATCACTTGATCTTTGACCCACAAAAAATTCATTTAGATCTGTTCACACATGTTTTAGATGTCCTGCAGACAAGACAACAAACAGCACTTGATCAATTAAATAATGATTAAAACAAAAATATGGAGGACATATTACACAGTAAACTAAAGGACAAGATGGTGTTCTGTGTGTATAATGTGGAAAATGTATCATCAATGGCACTATGTCAGGCAGACTGACTTAAACGAACAGTGTGCAGCATTTAGGAGGATATATTGGCAGAAATGGAATATAATATTAATAAGTATGTTTTCATCATTGTGGAATCACCTGAAACTAAGAATCGTTGTGTTTTTGTTACCTTAGAATGAGCCGTTTATATCTACATAGGGAGCGGGTCCGCTTCACAAGCCGAACGTTACTGTTCACCTGCGTGTTGGACTGTAGAGTCTGTCTTTGTCTCTCATGTTGTGTGCAGTTTGCTTGTCAAAGAGCAGACTTTTTTTCTCATGTGAAAGAAGGGAGGGGGGGGGTGCATTGTAAAGGTCAAAGGTCACTGTCATTAATGTAGAAAGCCAGCCTACCCCATCTCCAACTGTTATCAACGCTAATTTGAGCTGCGGTAACACTAATGAGGGCAACCTCAGGTGACCCTGCCATGGAAAATGATGGAGAGTCGTAGCATAGGTCGCTCTCAGCTGTGTGTGTGTGTGTGTGTGTGTGTGTGTGTGTGTGTGTGTGTCTGTGTGTGTGTGTGTGTGTGAAAAATTCTATTCTACGAGTCACAAAGTCAAAGAGCCTCAGTGTTTCGGCTGAAACAACATGAATGTCAGCGCAGTTAGACGCTGATGATCAGCTGCAGTTTATCAGTTTGGAGGTTTGGATGTTGTAGTTTTATCACAGAGGTGGTTGTTCAGAAGGCTTTGCAGTAATCATTTTTATGGATGATAAATGTTATGTTTATGTTGATGTTAAGTGCAGTGTTGACATACTTTTTTCATTTTATTTTGTCAGAGTGACAAAACAGGTGACAAATTAGTGAAGATACTGGCATCATATAAAACTAGAAAATCTAAAGAATCCGTTGGTATCAACCATGTTATACTAGCTTGTTGAGGAGGAGGTTAAATAACACTCCAAATTTAGCTAAATTGAGGCGAGGAAAAACTGGCATGGTCGTTTTCAAAGGGGTCCCTTGACCTCTGACCTCCAGATATGTGAATGTAAATGGGTTCTATGGGTACCCACGAGTCTCCCCTTTACAGACATGCCCACTTTATGATAATAACATGCAGTTTGGGGCAAGTCATAGTCAAGTCAGCACACTGACACACTGACAGCTGTTGTTGCCTGTTGGGCTGCAGTTTGCCATGTTATGATTTGAGCATATATTTTATGCTAAATGCAGTACCTGTGAGGGTTTCTGGACAATATCTGTCATTGTTTTGTGTTGTTAAATGATTTCCAATAATAAATATATACATACATTTGCATAAAGCAGCATATTTGTCCACTCCCATGTAGATAAGAGTATTAAATACTTGACAAATCTCCCTTTAAGGTACATTTTGAACGATTAAATGTTTTAATGGATTGACAGTCCTATTGTAAACATAATAAATCAAGTGCAGAACATGACAGAAACATCCTAGTTACACCACTCAGATGTGATTATACATTGGAGAATCCTGCATAACTTTGCATATTAATGAGGAAAGTGGTGGGAAACGAGGACAACAGCTGTTTTTGCACATGTTCTTGTTCACATGTGGGCTGAGCGTTAACTCTCATCTTGCACAGCAGATACTCCAGATGACTTCAGCCC
Source organism: Sebastolobus alascanus (assembly GCA_916701645.2). Lineage (NCBI taxonomy): Eukaryota > Metazoa > Chordata > Actinopteri > Perciformes > Sebastidae > Sebastolobus > Sebastolobus alascanus. The sequence continues at coordinate 6,215,175 of CAKAOJ020000027.1, read as the reverse complement.
CTCCTGATAGAAAGGTAGCTGAAGCAGTTGTTGAGTGTGTGTGTAAAGAGTTAATAAAGTGTGTGTGATCCAGCTCCTGTATGAGGAACCGGTGGGAACGCTGCCAGTTGTCAGTCCTCCTCCGGGGCAAACACTCAGGAATGTGTTTGAGATTTCTCTAATCACTTATATTGTTTGTCTCTGATGGTCCTGATCCACCAGGCTCACAAGGTTGGTCTCATACCATCTTCTCTCTCAATGGATCCTCCTGTTGTTGGATTCTTGGCTGTAAATAACGTGTTTTGTTCGGCGTCACCCAACACACTTTTTCCTCTTTCACAAATGATCTCCTGTCATTCTGCCACCACTGTGGTCTCTCTGTCTTCCTCTTGTACACTAACACACATGCAGGGATTGTGAGCTGCTGACAGTTTCCACCTGACAGCTTTAAACATGCAGATCAACACTGCAGAGTGATGCTGCAGAGTGATCGCAGTAGACAAGAGAGAGTCATGTTGTTCATGACTGACTACATGAAACACAATATAAACAGAAAATCAGCAGCTGAGGATAGAAACTGATCAGTGTGACGTCTGCAAACATTGACAAAGATGCAAATGCAAAGATTTTACATCTTTCACTAATTGTGTTTAGAGTTATCAAAATGTTATTTAAAAAGTAACTAACAAATAAGTAGTAGTATTCAGACCTTATACTCAAGTAAAAGTAGCAATAGAACACTGTAAAAATACTCTGTTACAAGTAAAAGTAGCAATATAACACTGTAAAAATATTCTGTTACAAGTAAAAGTAGCAATATAACACTGTAAAAATATTCCGTTACAAGTAAAAGTAGCAATATAACACTGTAAAAATACTCCGTTACAAGTAAAAGTATATAATAAATCATTTTAGAAACTCATTATAGGTTTTCTATTCCAAATTTAATCAGAAAAGTAACTAAAGCTGTTAAATAAATGTAACAGAGTAGACGTATATAGTAGCTTACAATGGAAATACTAAAGTAAAGTACAAGTACATCAAAATTATACTGTTAAAGTAGGATTACCAAAAGAAAGTAATTGAAATACTAAGTTTAAGTGCCTTAAAATGACCCTTGAGATTCTCTTGAGATGCAAAGTCAAAACATTTTTTTCATAAGAGGTATTATTACTATTAAGAGGTACTTTTTCTAATGTATATGTCTCAGTGGCGAATTTTAAAATGAGTTTGTTAGCTGACATTGATTCTTCCTCTGTGTCCCTTTGTGTTAAATGTCAGTATTAAAGTGTCTCTCTCTGTCATCTGTGTCTCAGTCGTGGGTTTCTGCGTGGCATCCCTCCGGCGAGGCGTCATCAGGGCGTCCGGCGCGCGCCCGGCGGCAGCTGCACTTCAGGAACGAGTGGGCGGCGTGGAGCGGCTGGTCTGTCTGCTCGCGCAGCTGTGGGAGCGGCGCCTCGGTGAGGACGCGCACCTGCATCACCAGGTAAATATCAGCCGGACCCCTGGTCACTGGACCTGGAAGGGAGAGGAAGATATTTGTTTTTGGTTCCCAATGATCTTCAGAAATAATTTCAAAAGTGCAACTTAAAGCCTCAATGTGTTTACTGTTTCTAGTAGTGGAAGGTAACTAAGTACATTTACTCAAGTGCAGAACTTAAGTGCAATTTTGAGGCATTTTACTTCTACTCTACTACATTTTGGAGACAGATAATGCACTTTTTACTCCACTACATTTAATAATAAACTAATAAATGATGATGTATTATATATATATATAATGCATCATGGATTATAGTCCAGTAATATAATTCATATGATTCTGAATTGGGTCTTTCTGCATAATGAGTACTTTTACTTGGTACTTTAAATATATTTTGATGCTGATACTTTTGTACTTTTACTTAAGTAAGATTTTGAATGCAGGACTTTTACTTGTAACAGAGTATTTTTACACTATAGTATTACTTAAGTAAAACATCTGAGAACTTCTTCCACCATTCTTTCTGAATTGTATACATTAAATGTATTTTAAATAATATATTTATATATTTGAAATAATTTTGGTGGTTCTTTCTGTTGACACATATTTTATAAGTAAGTTGTGAGAGTATCAAATGCTTTGCTAATATATTTCAAATCTATCTACGGGATTTGATGAATTTGAACCAATTTTTACCCAGATTTTATGTCTCCGTGCTCCCAAAAGTTTGTTTCCTGCAGCAGAAGGACACTGATCACAGTAGTTTACAGTGAATCAGGCCCTGTTGCGATGTTAAACTACATTTACATTTATTCATTTTGTCCATAATGACAAATACAAATGAACTACAGAGTTACGCGGCAAACAATATTTAAAGAATTAAATGTTCATCTATTTCTGAATAATCTGAACAAATACTGATAAAGTCCCATTTTAATAAAATAATGTGACTAACTATCTATATGTGCTTTGTGTATGAGAGACTTATATGGTTTAACCAGATGTTACAGCAGCCTGCACAGTGACGACATAGTTTCCATCTGATAGTGAAAACTCTTTCCTGCCGTGTTTTCTTCGTCTCTTAAATCTCTGTTTTCTTCTTCTGTGTTTCCCAGGAACCCGGTGGGCGGACCGTGTTCAGGAGATCCCAGACAATACAAGATCTGCAACACCAAGGTCAGTCCGGCTGAAAGCTTTTCACACAGTATGAAAAAAGCCACTTTCGATTCAAACACTGTAGAACAATGGCTGCTGTTTGCTCTGGAAGGTGTGTGTGTGTTCGGGGCAGGTGTTTCAGGGTGTGATCTGGAATTTCACTGACATATTAACTTGTGTCTTCGCCGCTCTGAACTCTGGGATTTATCTCTGAACAGTCAGGTATCAGACCTGCTATTGTGCTGTGAGGTCAGCGGATGTGTGTCAGACATGTTGGGCTGTGTGTTGGGTGTGTTTGGACAGCCAGTCGCCGCGGCCCGTGTTGATTAAAGGAAAAACACACAGATGGGTCGCAGCGTGTTTAAGCATGCTGGAGTGTGTGAACATGTGGCAGTTTGTACGCTGTGATTAGCTCACAGCTTCGATGAATGGAAGCAAATCCACGACTTCTCTCTCTGCTGCAACTCATGATATCAACATGAGGTAACTCTTTCTGTTCACACTGAGACATCTGGGGACTCACCACAAGGTTGTTCATTTAAAAAGCTTAAACTTTATTAGCATCATCATATACATACAGGTACATACATGAAATTTGACCACTGCATGTGAAGCGCCCGGCGAGCAACTTGGGGTTCAGTGTCTCGCTCCACTGCGGGTTTTTTTTTTTCGACACCCCTTGCGGCCGCCACAGCTCAAACACACTTCCTCCATTCAAAATGAATGGGTGGACACCACTGGATCTGGTGTGAATGCAGCCTAACTCTCCACACCAGCAGGTGGCGGTAGTCTGTATTCATCATTCAAAAAGGGATACAGGAAGACAGAGGACGGCGGATATAAAAGCCGTTGTTATTATACGTACACGAAACAAAGCGCCGTTTGCCGACCATTTTCACACCACTCTCACTCACCACTTAGCTTCATTCCAGATGTTCATGTCACTGTGAAAATATCTGTGTGTTGGAACAATCAGATGAGATGAAGATGAATAATGAGAAGAGCCTTCTGTGTTTGTCCTCTTGACTTTACTCGTTGGCTTGCTTTCCTCTCGTACACTGATTTGTGTTTGTTATGGTTGAGTTTGAGATCAACTTTCAGGGAATTGTGTGTGTGCAGGAGTGCCCCCCCAGCTCGGAGGACTTCAGAGAGATGCAGTGTGCTGCCTTCAATGACAGACCGTTGGTGGCTGGAAACTCCTTCAGATGGACCACCTTTCATGGAGGTCAGTGAACACAACTCTGCTTCAGCTGCTGAGGACTTGTTGTTTTGGAGATACAAAGTTTTCAGAACAGTGGTGTAGATACACACATTTTTTCTGCAATACAAAATGGTTAACTCTTCCTATCTTACTGGCAGTAGATAAAAACGGACAAATATAGTTCTGTCAAAAGCAATCATAGCTACAGAAGTCAACTGTGATTCAAGAGGACCAACCAAAATCTCAAGACTTAAATCAAGTGTCGTCAGAACAAGTCAAGAGTCCAATACCAGCGTAATTAGAAAAATATATTTATATATCTAAAAGTACTAGTATAAATGTATGCATTATTTTTGACCTCATAACTATAAGTTCTTTAAGGGTTGGTGATTTTTCTATCACATACTTAATTTTATATTAAAATGTGAAACAGGAAATTCAATTTAGTAACCACTTATTGATAAAATCCAGATGAGGTGTTTTTGGCTAATCCAGTGAATTAAACACCTTAATTAAATAACATTGATGCAAAAATCCTGTGATTCCAATAAATCAGTCCTGCTCTTTCTTTTGCCCACCGTGGCCTGATACAAACAGATTGGAAGAGACATTTTTTATGTAGTTACGAGAATTACAAAGAGTTGCATTTTTTATAAATGATCCAATCAGACCGCACCAAGTCATTGATATGATCAACACAGGTTTGCGTGTGCTAATATTATTCAGAAGAAATGTGATAAGCTGCTGATTGCAGTTTAAATTTTTGTGTTTTCCCATTTCTCTTTTTGCGACATTTCAAAAGCTTGCTTAAAATTCGCTTGACAATTGAATGCAAACATGGCTATTGTCTATGTAAGCAGCAGTGCAATGCATTCTGGTAGCACAGCGTTGCTTTTCGAGAGACGGACCGCCACGTTTTCTGCAACTTTATGTAAATCAGGGGCGTCCAGCGCGACTCGCCACCTCGAGAAACTCCCAAATGTGTTCAGAAACACACAACTATTTTTGTAATATACGAGAAAAAAGTTTCCAAACAAGCCGCCATGTTGGACGGTTTGAAGCTGGGAGCAGCCCACGAGTGAAAGCGTTCGTCCAATCAGGTGCCTAGTGCCTATAGTGGCAGCCCTCCAACCGTCCAATATTGGGAAGCGGTGCGACCCCTCGCGTCCAAAAACGCCCTGATATGCGTCTGATGCACTTGCGGTCTAGACATGGGGCAAGGTGGGGAGGCAGTAGGGAGGCAGATGGTTATTTCCATACTACATTGTGTTTTTATGAATGTTCCACACGTGTGCAGGTTTGTTGGTGCTCAGAGTTTATGCGTTCATACGAGGGTCTGAGCGTCACTCCTCCTTGTAGCTTTGCAGATGGGAGTGAAGTATATTTTCTGTCTGTTGTCCTTCATGTGTAACATTAGTTACTGTGTTGTTGGCAGTGATGTGGTGAGCTTTCCACGCTGCCGTGGTTCTCTCGTCCACTGTGAGACCTGCTGGGTGTTTAATCCACACGGGGTTATGAGTTTCTTCCATGACATCTGCTAGAGTTTTTTCCCGTCTCTTCACCTGCTGCCTGTCTCTGTGTCTCAGCCTCCTCCCTCTCTGTCCTCTCCTCTCCTGTTTCCTCATAATAACCTGAATGAGTGACTGACTGGAGATCTCCCCTGCAGGCTCTAACCCCTGTGAGCTGAGCTGTCTGGCCCTGGGACACAACTTCTATTACAACTTTGGCCGAGTGCTCGATGGGACAGCCTGCGAAAAGGATCCGGGAGCGGTGTGTGTCAACGGACACTGCCTGGTGAGTGGCAACAATACGTGTGTGTGTGTTCGTTGTATTCATGCATTTCATGTCTGTGTTTTTCCCTCACTGTTCCCCATTTCAAAGTTTTATTTCAAGGATAATCTTAATGCTCTTCAACATATAGACACAGGAGTCTGCAGGATAATTTAATGATATTACAGGTTTATGTTATGGCCATCAAATGTAATTAATTTAACTTTATATACTAAGAAAAATCATGTTTCTTCCACTAGTTTGGTGCGGTGGTCCAAAACGCTGCACCGTAGTTGCCAAATTCACCCAGAATCTTAAAGTGAAGCAATTTAACCTGCTGAATGTTTTATCAGATTTCTACAAAGCATAAACTTTAGCTTTTGTTAGCAGCACACGCAACCAAATTTAAAGCTCTGTGATTGGATGTTTCTTACCAAAAATTACCAAAATGCTCTTTGGAGCCATATTGACTTCTCTCTTTACGTTTTTACAGGTTTCTACCTTTTGACTTATTAATCAGTGAACCAGGTGTTTTCTAATACAGTTGAGTTTATACAACCAGAAGAGTTTCATGTCCATCCAAGTCTTGGAAGTTTACATGCACAAAATATTCCGTTTTTTGCCCTTATTCTAAAAAAAAAACGATATTCTTACTAAGCTGTTTACATGGCTAATGAAAATTAATAATCCATTAATATTCCCGTTTACATGCAGCTGATTAACGTAACCAGTGGTAGACTTGTTTGACAGTGCGAACACAGCCTCCTTCTTTCATTCCTTTAGAAAAGGTCGACATTGTGATATTTGTGCATATCCAAGAAATCTGTTGATATCCACGTCTTTCATAAGGTTTAAAAGTAAGTGTGTTTCTCCTTCCAACCAGAAATGTGGGCTTTTCTTTTGGGCATGCATCTCCGCAAACTGTCGGCTAGTTGGTTTGTGTCCAACACACAGATCTGGCTGTAAACAGGCAAGAGGCCGTGCGTCACAAACTGCTGTAAAAACCCCAATTGAGACTCATATTCTGAATGTGCTGTATACATGTCCAAAGGATACTCCTAAAACTCGAATATCCAAACTGAATATACTGTTTATATGACCCGTATCACATTCAGAATATTGTCATATTTGGAATAATAGTGGAATATTAGTGTGCATGTAAACATAGTTATTGTCTATGAGAAAATGAATGGGATGTTTACCTCCAGAACCCTGGATGCCTGAACTCTAAATGAGGCTGGATTGAGCTCTCCTCTCTCTCCTCTCTTCATTCCCACCCTGTTGTGGTGTAACTGGTGTTGACTACTCTGACTGGAGCTCTCTGGAGACCTGAACTCCACGCTGTGCGTTCAGACCAGCGTGCACTCATCAGCCTTCATTAAGCGTTACACAGTCCAGAGTCCTGCTCCCACATCCCTCCTTTCCCCTGCTCACCCTCTCAGCCTCACACAGATGGGGATAGTTGGACATTAACTGGTGTCCCTCGGGTGCTGCAGCACCACAGAGTAATGAGATACATGCGTAATACTCATCTGCTACATGAGGGTAAACTCATCAGCAGAGTTATTTTACACCTCTGACAAAGGATTAATGCTTGTCTATGTTTACATATGTCTATATATATGTGTGTGTGTGTGTGTATGTGTGCTAACGTGCGGCGTAAATAAGCGGTCTTTGGGTCGTTGACGCGGCTGGTCGAGGTCAGAGCAGCACAGGGCCTGAAACAGGAAGCAGATGCAGCCTGCAGCTGGTCCGGAGGCTGCAGGTCACAAACTGAGATCAGACTGCAGAACTAATGGCTGGTTTGGACACAGTGCATGTGTGTGTGTGTATATGGCACAGCTCATTTTTCATTGTTAAGGCGTGTTTTTTATTTGCAGTTGCCAAATGTTGATCTGGGAGTTTGTCCAATCAATAATTATCTAATTTCAATCTATAATAAATCTGAGTAAGTGAGTCTGAAAATAGTGAAACATGCCCATCATAAGTCACCAGTGCCAAAGTGGATGTCTTCCAGTTGTATGTTTTTTTCCGGCCAACAGCCCAAAACCCAAATATGGTTTTGTTTTATGCTCAGTTTAGAATAACAGCAAGACTCAAGCAGTCTACAGCCAAGTTAGCAGCTCTACTGATAACGTCAGCATGCTAACATCACAATGACAATGCTAACACGTTGCTAACATGCTGCTGATGTTTAGCAGGTTCACCATCGTAGTTTAGCCTGTTTAGCATGCTAACATTTCTAATTATAGCACTAAAGTACAGCTGGGGAGGAGGAGGCGCAGGAGTTCTGCAGGTATTTGCTCGTGAAGGAAAGGATTGGACAAGTAAAAAAAATAAATACATAAATTTATCCTCCAGGAACGTTGAATATCTGCAGCAAATTTCACCCAATAGTTGTCAAGATATTTCACTCAAAACCTCAAAAAGATGTCAACCTCATTGTCGTTAGAGTTAAAGTTCAATTTCAATCCATCCCATACAGTAGTTGTTGAGATATTTCAGTTTGGACCAAAGTGGTGGATCGACCGAACGACATTACCATCCCTTGAGCTGCTAGCAGTTAACATTCTGTTGACTGACGAATCAATTAATTGACTAATTGCTTCAGTGCTGGTCCAATCACCTACCCAAAGTGACAGTAGAGCAGCTGCTCAAAACCAACTAAAGCTGATCAATTAACCCTGAACGTTTCAGACTGAAAGAATCAGTATCACCAAGTTTATTTCTACACTCTCAAAGTTACATTAACTTACCTACTTGAGCGTTGTTTGGTGTTTTGCAGGACCGTGGTCGCTCCCTCAGTGGGGCCCTCATGTACTTTGTCACCAGGGATTCATTTCCTGTTGTGCACACACAGATGCTTGGAGTGTTTTTGTGTTTTTAAGGGGCTTAGGGGGGCTGATTATAGGTTCCCTAGATTGCTGCTCTCCTGCCTGGGAACCTCCCCGTTGATTGGTTTGCTCTGCAGAGCGCGAGATGAAGGCCGGAGAAGAAAGCGGCCACTGTAATCCATCTAGCAACAAGATTCTCCACACTTCGTAAACCATCCAGCTCCTCCGCCGTGCTCTTTGCTTTGGCATTTAAACGTCTGCACAGAGGACTCTCCGAGCCGTCCTCCTCTGCCGTTGTGCCCCAAAGTAAATGTTTGTGAGGAGGAGAAAATGACAGGGAGAAGCAAATAAGAGACGGAGAGAGAGGTGAATCATGGCAGAGGGTATCGAGGTGATTGTACAGCAGAGACAAAACAAAAAGGAAGGTTAGAGGTTGCCGGGGCTCTCCTCAGAAAATGTGTGAAGTTGGAGTGCAAGGTCAACACGTTTCAACGGTGACGTCCAACCAGCTCAAGCTGTTGTTTCCTAAACGTGTGTGTGTGTGTGTGTGTGTGTGTGTGTGTGTGTGTGTGTGTGTGTGTGTGTGTGTGTCATGCAGAAGCCCGGCTGTGACTCCATCTTGGGCTCTAAGCAGCAGGAGGACGCCTGCATGGTGTGTGGAGGACAAAACACCACCTGTCTGCACCACAAGAGCGTGTACCAGAGCAACGGTCTGGAGGCAGGTAGGATACACACACACACACACACACACACACACACACACACACACACACACTGTCATCACATTATCTCCACGAGGAATCAATTGTAGCAGTTTGAGACCAACACGATCTGGGGATATTTCCAGGCCCTCTAGTTGTGTTTTCCCTCCCAAATGTTATTCATCATTCCCAGTTTAGCCAAGAGGTTATTGTTCTCTGATGGAGTGAAAATTAACCATGGTAACAGTTTTGCCAAACAGAACCTGTTGGCTGCCTTCCAGGAAGAAATTCAGCTTAACAACATGTCCTCCGAAATTACAGTCGTTAAGATTTCAGGAAGGAGGAGGAAGAACACAGAGTTCACTCTGGCTCCATGCCACCAAAACAGTTTCTACCTACAGGTACTGGTACAGAGTTTAACAGAGGGTCTAACTGTTCACATCAAACGTGTTGGGAGGAGGGGTTTCTTTGGTTTGTCCATATATGACCTATCAAAAAGGAAGACAACTATTAAAAGAAGATGGAATCTGAAGGCAATATACCTGTAAATGAATAAACAACTGAATTGGATCACCGGTTACCAAAAACACAGTCCAATAAACAAGCTGCGTCTGAGACGTGTGACCTTCAGTTTGCTTAGAAAAGTGCAGTATAAACCAAAGCAAACCAAACTAAAGAATTTGACAAAGTAAATGTTTGCTCAATCGTTTAGACTGAAGAAAATAAACTGTTTAGTGTTCGAGCATTAGAGGCAAACATCCAAAAATGGCACATATACATGCAAATGCCTCTGTACAAGGATGTGACAATGTTGTAAATGTTGCTGTGCAAAAATAGGACAGAAAACCTCATGGGATAGAAAAAAAAGTTAAATGGCATTGTAATACTCTAACTACTGCATCACTTTTTCTCTACTGGAAGGCCACCCTAGAGGGCATTTTATCATGTTTTCTCCATTTAAGGGCATCCTAGAGGGCATTTTATCATGTTTTCTCCATTTAAGGGCATCCTAGAGGGCACTGCAATACTTTATCTCTACTAGAAGGCCACCCTAGAGGGCATTTTATCATGTTTTCTCCAATTAAGGCCACCCTAGAGGGCATTTTATCATGTTTTCTCCAATTAAGGGCACATTAGAGGGCATTTTATCATGTTTTCTCCATTTATGGCCACCCTAAAAGGCATTTTATCATATTTTCTCCAATTAAGGGCACATTAGAGGGCAATTTACCATGTTTTCTCCAATTAAGGCCACCCTAGAGGGTAATTTATCATGTTTTCTCCAATTAAGGCCACCCTAGAGGGTCATTTATCATGTTTTCTCCAATTAAGGCCACCCTAGAGGGCATTTTATCATGTTTTCTCCATTTAAGGGCACCCTAGAGGGCATTTTATTATGTTTTCTCCATTTAAGGCCACCCTAGAGGGCACTGAATCACTTTTTCTCCACTGAAAGGGCACCCTAGAGGGCAATTATCATGTGTTCTCCAATCAAGGCCACCCTAGAGGGCATTTTATCATGTTTTTTCCATTTAAGGCCAACCTTAAGGGCATTTTATCATATTTTCTCCATTCAAGGGCATCCTAGAGGGCATTTTATCATGTTTTCTCCATTTAAGGGCACCCTATAGGGCACTGAATCACATTTTCTCTACTGGAAGGGCACGCTAGAGGGAACTTTATCATGTTTTCTTCATTTACGGGCACTGCATCATGTTTTATCTACCATATGGGTATCCAAGAGGGCATTTTTGTGGTGTTTCTTTTAAAAGGGGGCACTAAGGAGGGCGGTCGTTCCCCCTCCCTGAATCCACCAGTGATTGTCAACATTTTATATTTGACTTATGAAAACATGGATCTGTTTTTCTTAAAGCTATTAAAATCCCTCAGGTTGTGAATAGATAGAACAATGTGGGCAGTGATGTAGAAGGGAAAAAAAATTGGGACAAAAAAGTCCTTTAGATCCCGTGTTGCCCTCTACTGAGGATTAACTGAGAATCACACACAAACAGAAAGTAGCCAACACCTCTGGCGTGCGACTTGGCTCAGTAACAGTGGCTTCCTCACACAGCTCTGTGTGAAGGCCATAATGGCTCAGATTGAGCAAGAAGAAAACAGGCTGATAATGGGCGCTTTGTTTGGGCGACTTGGCAGCCTTGGGAGGTTTTCTCTCCTCCGACTGATGGAGGGCGACTGCACAGAATCGCTCCTCACAAGGTCAAATACCGACGGCCTCAAGGTCATCGCTGCCTGTCTGTAACTCTTGACATTTCCTCAGTCACAGCACTACATCTTCACGTTGCTGAAGCCCAGCAGATGAACCTTAATAGTGAATAGTTCCTCTCTGAGACGGGTAAGCAGGGGCAACCAGAGTTACGTGCTCTTCAGAGGCCGTAATGAATGGAGTTCATCCTGCGGCTGCTTTTGACTCCAGAGCAGCGGGGGAACCATAGAGCTGTCCCAGCCTCTCGTTGTTTTGGCTCAGAAGTGAATTATCACTCTGTAATGAATGGTTGTGGTTTCAGCTCATTCATAGATTCTGACTTTGTGCTCGTAAACCGATCCTGTAAAGTTTAATCATAGTTAATCATTACTGACTTCATAGATTTTGATTGTTTTACAATGACAGGTGATCTTTGCAGCGGCGTTGTGATACAGTACGAGCCACAAAATCTCTTCAAAAGGACATAATTATCTGATTATTTGTGAGTTACTGATTACATATCAGTTACTGATTGCTAAAAAAAATGGCAGATTTATTGTGCTATTCAGAGATTAACTTTGAATATAAAGTGCAAAGTACAAAGTGAAGGCCTGCAGCAATCTGCTCAGTTTCAAGTGGCAGCACTTCTGTAATAATAACTGTAATAATGGTACAGTAAAATGTTTACAGCTGTTGTTGGAACGCATCCACAACTTTTTTAAAGATCATTCATCAATGCAGAGGAGTTTTTTAAAGAATGTATTATTCAATAAATACCCACCATGAGCTGCAGGTTGTGAGCAGACTTGTCTATTTACACCTACTGGCTTTACACTATTTTAAAAGTCAACCACTCACTCAAAGAGCCTTGAAAATTAAATCGCTAATTGCAAAACCATAAATGACTGACATACAGTATATATACAGTATGTGTATATGCATGTTCTGCATTCCTTCGGAGTAGTACCTGCCAATTGAATCTTGTGGATACATTACTGCTATGTATTGACACGATTCAATTAAGCACATGAACAGCAGGGGCAGTGTACTACTATAATAACCACCTCAGGTGACGCCATGATTAGTGATGTTTACACTGTGAAAAATCACAAGTTCCATGTGGACACCAGTGGATTCTTGCTTTGAAGGAAAATTACAGTACAACCATGGTCTTATTTTTGTAGTCTTGGTTAATTTACATACTTATCAGATAGCACCATACTGAGGTAATCACAGTCATTATAGAAGTATCAGCCATGAGCACTCCGCTGGAAACAGCTTCACAATGGATTCCAATGTAATCACGGAAATACAAGCCTATAAAACTACTTTTTAGTATTGCAAGAGAC